>OZ005737.1:27513399-27870596 GCA_963930755.1 Eudasyphora cyanicolor | reverse complement strand
GTCGTCGTCGTCGTTGTTTTTGGGATTTCAGTCATAATGACGACTCATCTCGGCTTTAATTTGTTGTTATTGTTGTTGCTGCTATTGTCATTGTCGTTAAATTGTCGTCGAAGTCGTAGTTGTTGTTTGCCCGTCGTTAAACCTAAAAAAACAAATTGTTAAAATAAACATTAATTTTAAGTTTATGTTCAAAACCCGCCACAAAACTCTAGCGATCAATGTAAACATTTGTTTTGGTTTGCCCTGAACCGAACGGAAATTGTTTCATATGGTTTATTCCAAAGCCGAGTAAGTTTTCGGTTGGATGTCTGTCTCAGCGTTGCACAGTGGGGGAGAGTTTTAAGAAAAATAGTGGAAATAAATCAGCCATTTCGAAAGTAAAAATCTCATTTTACTTTAAAGCTTCACATACTTATAGCAAAGGTTCTGTCGAGCTGTCCATATAACTAGAGTGGAGCCATTGAGCCTAAAAATAGGCACTGTAATTGCAAAAGGGGTGTGGCACTTACGCCCATTTCTATTGAGTTTATAGTGAAATTATTATTATTGTAGAGAAATCCGTTAGGTCAGAAGTTATACGATATTTAATATATCAATGAATGCTGATTATATGTGGGGGAGGTATTACAATTGGTGGCCGACACTGTTTTTTTAAACTTCAATATGTAAATTTGGATTGAGACTAGGGTTGAATGCCGCATTGTATATGTCGCCTCCTTTCGTCTGCAGTTTCTAGTGACTACATGTCATTTGTTGCCGTAATGGCACTATCTCTTAAGAAGAGCTTGCAGGTTGCTAGAGGCATGACCACAAATTCCAGTTCCCCTGGAGTGTGTAAGTTAGTTCCTAATCTGGTAAGTTCATCTGCTTTCCAGTTCCTTGATATGTCCCTGTGGCCCATCACCCACATGAGGTGAGTATTGAACTGGTCAGACATCTCGTTAAGAGATCTACGACAGCCGAGGACAGTTTTTAAATTCAGGAATATAGTTTCCAAAGACTTGTAGCTGTCTAACTAAGAGATCTGCGACAGTCGTGGACAGTTTTTTAATTCAGGAATATAGTTTCCAGAGACTTGTAGCAATCTGACTGTCACAGAAAATATTGATACCGCCTTCGGTCAGAACATAAAATTCCGCCATTCTGCTACCTCTGTAATAACTACAATCTCTGCCTGTTAAATACTGCAGTAATGAGATATTTTTTTTGGCAATGGATAGCTACAGTTCCTCAGAAAAAACACCAAAGTCCACTTAGTTATTGAGTTTGGAACTATCTGTATAGTATTTAGTGAGTCACCTATGCCCTGGGGTATGATCATTCCATTCTGATCTATCAGGTATAAGAGTGAGATACTAATTGTCAGAATGTAGTTCAGACATAGTGTAATCAACAATGTCCGGATGGTCAGGCATTGTTCACAGAATGATACTAAGCGCATAGCCATTTCCTGACAAAAGTGACAGTTTCCTAAGTCTATTAGAAGTTGATGCGGCATTTTGCCTTGGTAACGATTGCTTTTTTAAGAGAACTCTATGAAATCTTTATTTAGGTCAACAGAATGTCTATATAAATCAATGTTTAAAAATAAAAAACAATTCTTACGATGAAAACACGAAAACAGCTGAGTTGCCAAAAACAGAGTTTCCAAAAAATCACCCTATATAATTTCATGCGGCATTAAATGTAGTATAACATTTAGTGCCTCCGTTCGAGTCTTTCTCAACGCACCAGTGATGCATTCAGTCATTCGCCGAACTTTATTTAGTATCTCGCTGAAGGACTGGGTTCGCACTGTAGGAAAATGTATTGCTCTTTTACATGTATAAGTAAAGGGGTCGGTTAAATAACTTTTTTTTTGAAAACGCTATAAAAAAACTACTGAAAACGCAATGGATGGTTAGCTGGCTTCAACTCCTGAACCAATTTGACTTTGTATGGCGTCATACCAAGGTCTTTATGCAAAATTCGTCTCAATGATGTCTCCGAAATGTTAAATTGTTGAGAACGACGGTGAATTGATGTTGATGGCGCTTCACGCACACTTTCTGCCACAGCAGCAATATTATCGGGTGTACGGACTGTTTTTGGCTTTTCACGCTTTGGTTTATCGATGAGGATGTCAGTTTCTTTCACTTTTTTCACAAGATAACGAACATACGGAGCTGACTGTGCTTCTCTTCTTCCAAAATCCTTACGCAATTCTGCAACATTACCATGATTTTCAAAGTAATGTCGCAATATTCGCAATATACACATATTCGTTCAGCGGAAGGATAAAACTAATTATATGTCAAATCAGATATGAGCTAAGTGTTCCCATTCACGAAATAAGCACTAGTTGAAAAAAAACGTTAGATGACGGACACATTATATAGCGCTATCACGGTCCTTCGTTGCTCTATCCAAAAAGTTGAATTTGAAGTTTAACTTGCTGTCTAGTAAAGTACCTAAATATTTTGCATTTTCAGAAATCGGCATTTCAATACGCGCAAGGAGACAGGTAACGGGTGATCGAAGTAGAGATACTTTTTTCAATAGCCTTTTTTTGACAGATCACGTGTGAGTCGTGTCATGCTGCCATGCTACTTTGGTTAAATATTGTTTGGCATTTCATGATGGAAAGACTTACGCCTGAACAACGTTTACAAATTATTCAGTTTTATTATCAAAATAATCGTTCGCCAATTGCGCGAAGTCCATTTTTTTTAAATCCAAACAAAACACTTTCCTGTCGACCCACGACCTTGACACCCGTGACCAATATTTTAGCTCTCGTTAAGAGCTATATATTTGCCATTGACCGATTCCCGATCCGAAGTACCGAAATCGTCGGTCCATATTTCTTCAAAAATGATGCCGGTGAGAACTTAACCGTCAATGGCGACCGTTATCGTGCCATGATAACCGACTATATGATGCCTGAAATTGAAGCTCGTGATCTCGGCGACATTTGGTTTAAACAAGACGGCGCCACTTCCCACACATCGCATCAATTAATGGATTTATTGAGAGAACACTTCGGTGAGCAGATAATTTCACGATATCACACCGTTAGACTTTCTCCTGTGGGGATATGTAAAGTCTATAGTTTATGCGGACAAACCCGCTTCGATTCAGGCCTTGGAACAAACATCACGCGTGTCATTCGCTAGTTACCGAAACTTTCGAATGCTCGAACGAGTCATCGAAAATTGGACTCAACGGATGGACCATCTGAGACGTAGCCGCGGCCAACATTTGATAGACATAATCTTCAAAAAATAAATGCCAAAGAATGTTCTTTCAAATGATAATAAACATTCCCCATTCAATTTGAATTTTCTGTGTTTTTATACCCTACACCACACTGCTAGACCCACCCTAAAGTATACCGATCGATTCAGAATCACTAGCTGAGTCGATTTAACCATGTCTGTCCGTCCGTCTGTCCATGTAAAGTTGTTCGTCGACTACAGGTCGCAATTTCACTCCTATCGTTCTGAAATTTTGCAGTTGAGAGTATTTCGCAGCTGTAAAGATCCCTATTGAATTTGGTTGAAATCGGTTCAGATTTAGATATAGCTCCCATATATATCTTTCGTCCGATTTGGCCCTTTAGTCCCATAGAAGCTGTATTTTACATCCGATCGTTTTGAAATTTAGAATGGTAGAGTTTCTTGACCCATGAACCAACATTGCCGAATTTGAAGAAAATCGGTTAAGATTTAGCTATAGCTCCCATATATATGTTTCGTCCGATTTGGCCCTTTAGTCCTATAGAAGCTGTATTTTACATCCGATCGTTTTGAAATTTAGAATGGTAGAGTTTCTTGATCCATGAACCAACATTGCCGAATTTGAAGAAAATCGGTTCAGATTTAGATATAGCTCCCATATATATCTTTCGTCCGATTTGGTCCTTTAGTCCTATAGAAGCTGTATTTTAGATCCGATCGTTTTGAAATTTGGAATGGTAGAGTTTCTTGATCCATGAACCAACATTGCCGAATTTGAAGAAAATCGGTTAAGATTTAGCTATAGCTACCATATATATGTTTCGTCCGATTTGGTCCTTTAGTCCTATAGAAGCTGTATTTTACATCCGATCGTTTTGAAATTTAGAATGGTAGAGTTTCTTGATCCATGAACCAACATTGCCGAATTTGAAGAAAATCGGTTCAGATTTAGATATAGCTCCCATATATATCTTTCGTCCGATTTGGTCCTTTAGTCCTATAGAAGCTGTATCTGACATCCGATCGTTTTGAAATTTAGAATGGTAGAGTTTCTTGATCCATGAACCAACACTGCCGAATTTGAAGAAAATCGGTTAAGATTTAGCTATAGCTCCCATATATATGTTTCGTCCGATTTTGCTCTTTAGTCCTGTAGAAGCTGTATTTTACATCCAATCATTTTGAAATTTAGAATGGTAGAGTTTCTTGATCCATGAACCAACACTATCGAATTTGAAGAAAATCGGTTAAGATTTAGCTATAACTCCCATATATATGTTTCGTCCGATTTTGCTCTTTAGTCCTGAAGAAACTGTATTTTACATCCAATCATTTTGAAATTTAGAATGGTAAAGTTTCTTGATCCATGAACCAACACTACCGAATTTGAAGAAAATCGGTTAAGATTTAGCTATAGCTCCCATATATATGTTATGTCCGATTTGGACCTTTAGTTCTATAGAAGCTGTATTTTACATCCAATCGTTTTGAAATTTTGAATGGTAGAGTTTCTTGATCCATGAACCAACACTACCGAATTTGAAGAAAATCGGTTAAGATTTAGCTATAGCTCCCATATATATGTTTCGTCCGATTTGGCCCTTTAGTCCTGTAGAAGCTGTATTTTACATCCAATCATTTTGAAATTTAGAATGGTTGAGTTTCTTGATCCATGAACCAACACTACTGAATTTGAAGAAAATCGGTTAAGATTTAGCTATAGCTCCCATATATATGTTTCGTCCGATTTGGCCCTTTAGTCCTATAAAAGCTGTATTTTACATCCAATCGTGTTGAAATTTAGAAGGGTAGAGTTTCTTGATCCATGAACCAACACTACCGAATTTGAAGAAAATCGGTTAAGATTTAGCTATAGCTCCCATATATATGTTTCGTCCAATTTGGCCCTTTAGTCCTATAAAAGCTATATTTTACATCCAATCGTTTTGAAATTTAGAATGGTAGAGTTTCTTTATTCATGAACCAACATTGCCGAATTTGAAGAAAATCGGTAAAGATTTAGCTATAGCTCCCATATATATGTTTCATCCGATTTGGCTCTTTAGATCCCATCGTTTTTATACCCTACGCCACACTGTGGTACAGGGTATTATTTAAGTATAAAATGTCCCAAAAGTAAATTTATGTAAACAATTTATACATGAATTACAAAATTTATATATCAGAGGTATTCAATATTACGAGAGTGGTGTAGGGTATTATATAGTCGACACCGCCCGACTTTAGCCTTTCCTTACTGGTTTCAATTTAATTTTTGGACAATTAGTATAGTTTCCTTAGCAAAACTTTAAATGACAATATCTCCTTAAGCGTAGTAGAGAGGAAGGGATTAAGAAATTTTAAATAGCATTAGATTAGAGCGAAATTTTGTTTCGCTCTAATCTGTTAATTCGTGTAATCTTTTGTCTAATTTTTGGTGTAACATTAATTCGTGCAAAAAAAGGCACATGGTTATGATTTTCTTTGACGAAACGGTTGAAATTTTTTGATTGAAACCAATGGTACATTAATGTATAACATTCAAAGTTTATTGTGTAAAATTTTCATCGATGCCGGATCATCTGAAATGAAAAAAATACATTTATTTAGTTAGATATTCGTTATAGCCAGGTAACGCTGTCGAGTTTTTTTTCGAAATCTAAATTTTTCAATTTTGGTAACACTTTGAAGTGAAAAATTAGTTTTTGTGCGTGAAAAAATCGACTAATTGGTTATTGTCAAATAAAAAAATTAACAAATTTAAAAAAATCGACGGCGTTACCTCGTAAGAAATAGTGTTAAAAATTTCAAAAGGATCGGTTCAGTAGTTCTTTAGTTATGTGGGGCACCGTCTTTGAAAACATGGGTTGTGGGAAAAACGCTTTAAAATTTTAATGAAAAAAGTTCCTTCTGTGTGGGAGATACCAAAGCGGGTGTGACAATTCCACCTCTTTTCCCGAGCTTATAGGGATTAAGATATGTATTATTACTACTATAGAAGATTCGGGTAAGTAGTATAGAAGTTATAAGGGATTATATATTGAAATATTCCATATTTCAATATTAAAATTTCAAACGAATCCAGATGTAGACCAAAATATTATTAATCCTAGATCGGATTATCAGGCATGTCACAGGTTTTGTACGAAATTGGTTCGTTTTCGTTTTTCAAAATCGTATCGTTTTAGTTTTGCATCTACAGCTCTTGTACGTTTTCATGAAATTGAAAGAAAATGAAAACCGAAAAACACTATCAAAAATATGGCAGAATAGAAATCAGAAACAGCTGTTTCAGCCACCGCCGTCAACAATATCGTTTCGACTCCATATTCTGATTGGCGGTACTGAAAATAAATAAAACGTTAAAGCCAAAAATAAACAAAAAAAATAATGCCTGGAATTTCAATTGCTGCAGTTGCTGCATTGATGGAGGAAGAGAGAAATATACATTCTGAAACAAAATTACACCGCAGAAGTTTGCGAGGTGCATCATATCCATTGTCCCAAACAAATGGAGTGTAAGTAAAAAAGTATATCCATTTAGTTGTTTAGTTTTATAAGCTTTTATCGTTTGAATAAAGAGGCATTTTTAATGGTACTGGAAACAATTGAACCGTTCCTGAAGAGCTCCACAATACGGGGAATTATTCAATTGGCAACAACTCTTCGTTTTCTTGCTACAGGATCGTACCAAGGTGTTATAGCCAAGGACGTAGAGCTAAGTATGGGAAGCACCGTTTCAGTTATTCTATGGAGAGTTATGAATGCTCTCGAGTGTAAGATATGTCCACATTTCATAAAACTAAGAATGACGCCTGAAGAGAAGGCGAACTCAAAATTGCACTTCTTTTCAAAATACCAGATACCCGGCATAATTGGATGCATAGACGGTAGTCACATAAAAATTTCGAAACCCACAGAAGATGAGTCTCTCTATTACAATAGGAAAGGAACATATAGCTTCAACGCAATGATCGTAAGTAATAGCTATTTTCAAAGAAATGAATTAGATATGTGATTACATGTTTTTAGATATGTGATTACAACATGAAAGTAAGAGCTGTGGATGCTTGCAGGCCAGGGTCTAGTCACGACGCATTTATTTGGGGCTTAAGTGGAGCAAGAAAGTATTTTTTAAATGAATACAGAAATAGTGATACGAATTCTCGTCTATTGGGTGATTCTGGCTATGGATTAGAACCGTTCTTAATTACGCCATACAAAGATGTAACCGTCGGAACTATGCAGCACAAATTTAACAAAAAACATACATCAGCTCGTAACATTGTAGAGCGTGGAATTGGCGTAATAAAAAGCCGGTTCAGATGTTAACTGGTAACATTGGCCTATAGCCCGAAAAAGGTTATTAAATTAATTAACGTGTGCTGTGCTTTGCATAACATCTGCAGAGAATACAACGTTGAACTTGAGGAAACCCATATTTTGAACATCAATGAGGAAATTGAAGTAATGGATGAAATTGATTATGACGTGGGTTGTATCTCTTGTTGTGATACATCCTTTTCTTTACATAAGTCTTCCAATCCGCCCAGTTTTTTTCCATTCACAAAGACTTTTTGTTGGTGGTCCGGCACAATTTAATTGGTTTGACAATTCCTTTCACAAAGACTCCACAACCACCTTTAACATACGCCCTGGCCATGTCTTGGTGGCATTCCATAAAACTGACCAAAACATTTAACATTAAAATAAAAACTTACATTTCATTGGTCGAATCTTCTTTTTTGATTGTTGTTTCTTTTTTTTAGTTTCAGGGTTGCATTTTCTCTTATTTTTTTATTTTTTGTTTGTTTTATGGTTGGTTTAGAGTGTATGTATAGCACTTCGAAGACCAAGAGTATTAAAATTTTCGTACAAAAATTTTATTTTTTGATTGAAATTAATACAAGTATTATTCATACTTAATCCTTAGTAGATTTTTCAACTTTTCTGGAGTTTAAATTACTAAAAACATAAATTTCACTTCAGATTTTGTGAACGTTTTAAACCGAATTTTTTTTTTCGTTTACGTTTTCTGTAGATGCTAAAAACGTTTTCGATTTCAAAAACGTAAATTCTTGTACGATTTTGCACTCTGTGACATGCCTGCATGTTACACTTTCTGTTCGTAGCAAATAAATGTAGCATAAAAAACGGCACATTTATTTCCAATTCGTACCAAATAAATGTAGCATAAAGAAACGTCACATTTATTTCCAATTTGTTTTCGAAATTCCCCCCACTGTGTGTTAGCCATTCCATGGCAATGTGTCTGTACCCATGCCGGCCATGTGATGACATTCAATCTTTGCATTTGAATGTTCTATGAGAAGTTAACTTAAGACTTTAAAGAATACCGGGTTAATTGTAAACAGGCCTATGAAAATTAAGTGTTAATTGATTTTGACCATAAAACGAAACAAGAAAAGTCGACTTTTATGTTTGTTGGTTTTTTCTCTCTAGCGAACGAATACATAGTTGCAGTAGCTGCATTATTGGTTTATGCCTTGGAATTTTAGTGAATGCAAGATTTTTGAGAAGATGATTGTGATGTGCGTGAATGGTTTATGGTTTACGTACGTGGGGTTATTGCACCGAAATAAAAGTGGCACAGATTTTTTCCAAAAATAATGCGAGATATACGATTAAAGTTTGAGAAAAATGTATTTTGTTGTATCTTTTGTTTTTATTAAAGAGAGGCATTGAAATTGGTAATTCACCGCTACTATCCGCCTGGTGGCGTCTGTAAGATGTCCTGGTATTATGAACGAAATATAAAATTGACAAGGAATCGCATTAGGAATATTGGAAAGTGAGCTTGCCTACGAGTGTGGGGATTGTGGGTTCGATTCCCATGTCGCTGTCGCTCCTGCATGTCGCTGTCGCTGTACATCTATCCTCATAGGCTTTGTTACCCACATTTTCTCTGGACCTTACTAATATAATAAATATAAAAATAAAATTATCAAATAAGACAATATCGGAAGAGTATGACGAATTTTTGTGGAAATTGCCAGGACAGTCGGGAAAATACTGCTTATTCTCAGAGAAATATTATTAAAAACTTTATTTGGGAGATTCCGGAGTGAGAGATATAATTTTGCCCATTTTTTGTCAAACTAGAGACATTCCAAATATAATCAAAAATTCCTAATTTAGGGAGGGTACAAGATGGGGCTTCAATAACCTATGATATAAATCATCCTTCCTCTGTGTAAAATTATGGCATAAAAAAGCCTTCAAAATATGTGCCTTCTTGTTGTTTACCATCAAAATAGCTCTTGGGTATACCAAAATCTTCTTAACAAAAACCCGTTTCCACTTAAGCACTTAACGTTTATGTTCGTCAATTTCCTGTTCAAAAATGCTTCTCAACTCGCATGGTTATTTATTCTGATTTCCTTTCTCTTTTTCCAAGCAAGCGGAAAATTTAAAGAATTTCTGGATTTTCCACTTCATTCAATTCTAATGCTTCAAGTAGCAAGCATGAAAAAGTCATCGAACTGCTCTTGTATATAAATTCCAATAGACCAATGGATAGCTAAGCGATTGCATAGATGGATTGTGGTAGATACTCGTAGATGGTCAGTCGATCAACCATAATTAGGATGTGATTGCTGCTGATATTCTAATGAACGATTTGGTCTTTAACGATGTTATCTTTTTTAATGGTCAATTATTTTACAAAATTTCCATTTGATGTGAATATTTCTGAAATTAACATAATTGAATAAACACATAAAATTTTGTTATATATGACAGGTGCAGTGCTGAGATCAGCCAGAAAAAAGCATGTTCGATAAAAAATAATTGATGATTTATAATGGTTCGATCAAATACACTGAGAGAAAGATAGATGAACATAAAAAGTAATATAAATCAGAAAATGCGATACGTGTCCAACTTTTTTAAAATAATTTTTCTTTATATTAATTTATTTAATTTATTTTATTTATTTTATTTATTTTATTTATTTTATTTATTTTATTTATTTTATTTATTTTATTTATTTTATTTATTTTATTTATTTTATTTATTTTATTTATTTTATTTATTCTATTTATTTTATTTATTTTATTTATTTTATTTATTTTATTTATTTTATTTATTTTATTTATTTTATTTATTTTATTTATTTTATTTATTTTATTTATTTTATTTATTTTATTTATTTTATTTATTTTATTTATTTTATTTATTTTATTTATTTTATTTATTTTATTTATTTTATTTATTTTATTTATTTTATTTATTTTATTTATTTTATTTATTTTATTTATTTTATTTATTTTATTTATTTTATTTATTTTATTTATTTTATTTATTTTATTTATTTTATTTATTTTATTTATTTTATTTATTTTATTTATTTTATTTATTTTATTTATTTTATTTATTTTATTTATTTTATTTATTTTATTTATTTTATTTATTTTATTTATTTTATTTATTTTATTTATTTTATTTATTTTATTTATTTTATTTATTTTATTTATTTTATTTATTTTATTTATTTTATTTATTTTATTTATTTTATTTATTTTATTTATTTTATTTATTTTATTTATTTTATTTATTTTATTTATTTTATTTATTTTATTTATTTGATTTATTTGATTTATTTGATTTATTTGATTTATATGATTTATTTGATTTATTTGATTTATTTTATTTATTTTATTTATTTTATTTATTTTATTTATTTTATTTATTTTATTTATTTTATTTATTTTATTTATTTTATTTATTTTATTTATTTTATTTATTTTATTTACTTTATTTACTTTATTTACTTTATTTACTTTATTTATTTTATTTATTTTATTTATTTTATTTATTTATTTTATTTATTTTATTTATTTTATTTATTTTATTTATTTTATTTATTTTATTTATTTTATTTATTTTATTTATTTTATTTATTTTATTTATTTTATTTATTTTATTTATTTTATTTATTTTATTTATTTTATTTATTTTATTTATTTTATTTATTTTATTTTATTTATTTTATTTATTTTATTTATTTTATTTATTTTATTTATTTTATTTATTTTATTTATTTTATTTATTTTATTTATTTTATTTATTTTATTTATTTTATTTATTTTATTTATTTTATTTATTTTATTTATTTTATTTATTTTATTTATTTTATTTATTTTATTTATTTTATTTATTTTATTTATTTTATTTATTTTATTTATTTTATTTATTTTATTTATTTTATTTATTTTATTTATTTTATTTATTTTATTTATTTTATTTATTTTATTTATTTTATTTATTTTATTTATTTTATTTATTTTATTTATTTTATTTATTTTATTTATTTTATTTATTTTATTTATTTTATTTATTTTATTTATTTTATTTATTTTATTTATTTTATTTATTTTATTTATTTTATTTATTTTATTTATTTTATTTATTTTATTTATTTTATTTATTTTATTTATTTTATTTATTTTATTTATTTTATTTATTTTATTTATTTTATTTATTTTATTTATTTTATTTATTTTATTTATTTTATTTATTTTATTTATTTTATTTATTTTATTTATTTTATTTATTTTATTTATTTTATTTATTTTATTTATTTTATTTATTTTATTTATTTTATTTATTTTATTTATTTTATTTATTTTATTTATTTTATTTATTTTATTTATTTTATTTATTTTATTTATTTTATTTATTTTATTTATTTTATTTATTTTATTTATTTTATTTATTTTATTTATTTTATTTATTTTATTTATTTTATTTATTTTATTTATTTTATTTATTTTATTTATTTTATTTATTTTATTTATTTTATTTATTTTATTTATTTTATTTATTTTATTTATTTTATTTATTTTATTTATTTTATTTATTTTATTTATTTTATTTATTTTATTTATTTTATTTATTTTATTTATTTTATTTATTTTATTTATTTTATTTATTTTATTTATTTTATTTATTTTATTTATTTTATTTATTTTATTTATTTTATTTATTTTATTTATTTTATTTATTTTATTTATTTTATTTATTTTATTTATTTTATTTATTTTATTTATTTTATTTATTTTATTTATTTTATTTATTTTATTTATTTTATTTATTTTATTTATTTTATTTATTTTATTTATTTTATTTATTTTATTTATTTTATTTATTTTATTTATTTTATTTATTTTATTTATTTTATTTATTTTATTTATTTTATTTATTTTATTTATTTTATTTATTTTATTTATTTTATTTATTTTATTTATTTTATTTATTTTATTTATTTTATTTATTTTATTTATTTTATTTATTTTATTTATTTTATTTATTTTATTTATTTTATTTATTTTATTTATTTTATTTATTTTATTTATTTTATTTATTTTATTTATTTTATTTATTTTATTTATTTTATTTATTTTATTTATTTTATTTATTTTATTTATTTTATTTATTTTATTTATTTTATTTATTTTATTTATTTTATTTATTTTATTTATTTTATTTATTTTATTTATTTTATTTATTTTATTTATTTTATTTATTTTATTTATTTTATTTATTTTATTTATTTTATTTATTTTATTTATTTTATTTATTTTATTTATTTTATTTATTTTATTTATTTTATTTATTTTATTTATTTTATTTATTTTATTTATTTTATTTATTTTATTTATTTTATTTATTTTATTTATTTTATTTATTTTATTTATTTTATTTATTTTATTTATTTTATTTATTTTATTTATTTTATTTATTTTATTTATTTTATTTATTTTATTTATTTTATTTATTTTATTTATTTTATTTATTTTATTTATTTTATTTATTTTATTTATTTTATTTATTTTATTTATTTTATTTATTTTATTTATTTTATTTATTTTATTTATTTTATTTATTTTATTTATTTTATTTATTTTATTTATTTTATTTATTTTATTTATTTTATTTATTTTATTTATTTTATTTATTTTATTTATTTTATTTATTTTATTTATTTTATTTATTTTATTTATTTTATTTATTTTATTTATTTTATTTATTTTATTTATTTTATTTATTTTATTTATTTTATTTATTTTATTTATTTTATTTATTTTATTTATTTTATTTATTTTATTTATTTTATTTATTTTATTTATTTTATTTATTTTATTTATTTTATTTATTTTATTTATTTTATTTATTTTATTTATTTTATTTATTTTATTTATTTTATTTATTTTATTTATTTTATTTATTTTATTTATTTTATTTATTTTATTTATTTTATTTATTTTATTTATTTTATTTATTTTATTTATTTTATTTATTTTATTTATTTTATTTATTTTATTTATTTTATTTATTTTATTTATTTTATTTATTTTATTTATTTTATTTATTTTATTTATTTTATTTATTTTATTTATTTTATTTATTTTATTTATTTTATTTATTTTATTTATTTTATTTATTTTATTTATTTTATTTATTTTATTTATTTTATTTATTTTATTTATTTTATTTATTTTATTTATTTTATTTATTTTATTTATTTTATTTATTTTATTTATTTTATTTATTTTATTTATTTTATTTATTTTATTTATTTTATTTATTTTATTTATTTTATTTATTTTATTTATTTTATTTATTTTATTTATTTTATTTATTTTATTTATTTTATTTATTTTATTTATTTTATTTATTTTATTTATTTTATTTATTTTATTTATTTTATTTATTTTATTTATTTTATTTATTTTATTTATTTTATTTATTTTATTTATTTTATTTATTTTATTTATTTTATTTATTTTATTTATTTTATTTATTTTATTTATTTTATTTATTTTATTTATTTTATTTATTTTATTTATTTTATTTATTTTATTTATTTTATTTATTTTATTTATTTTATTTATTTTATTTATTTTATTTATTTTATTTATTTTATTTATTTTATTTATTTTATTTATTTTATTTATTTTATTTATTTTATTTATTTTATTTATTTTATTTATTTTATTTATTTTATTTATTTTATTTATTTTATTTATTTTATTTATTTTATTTATTTTATTTATTTTATTTATTTTATTTATTTTATTTATTTTATTTATTTTATTTATTTTATTTATTTTATTTATTTTATTTATTTTATTTATTTTATTTATTTTATTTATTTTATTTATTTTATTTATTTTATTTATTTTATTTATTTTATTTATTTTATTTATTTTATTTATTTTATTTATTTTATTTATTTTATTTATTTTATTTATTTTATTTATTTTATTTATTTTATTTATTTTATTTATTTTATTTATTTTATTTATTTTATTTATTTTATTTATTTTATTTATTTTATTTATTTTATTTATTTTATTTATTTTATTTATTTTATTTATTTTATTTATTTTATTTATTTTATTTATTTTATTTATTTTATTTATTTTATTTATTTTATTTATTTTATTTATTTTATTTATTTTATTTATTTTATTTATTTTATTTATTTTATTTATTTTATTTATTTTATTTATTTTATTTATTTTATTTATTTTATTTATTTTATTTATTTTATTTATTTTATTTATTTTATTTATTTTATTTATTTTATTTATTTTATTTATTTTATTTATTTTATTTATTTTATTTATTTTATTTATTTTATTTATTTTATTTATTTTATTTATTTTATTTATTTTATTTATTTTATTTATTTTATTTATTTTATTTATTTTATTTATTTTATTTATTTTATTTATTTTATTTATTTTATTTATTTTATTTATTTTATTTATTTTATTTATTTTATTTATTTTATTTATTTTATTTATTTTATTTATTTTATTTATTTTATTTATTTTATTTATTTTATTTATTTTCCAAAATAACCGCTGCATTAGCATTACTGGAATAGCCGCCCATGAGAATGCGCAAGTCCGAAAAATCCTATGCGAGCGCATGTCAAGCGAAAAGAGAAGAAATAAAAAATAACGCTGTCATATGGAAAGAAAGCTGATGCTCTGATGCTGGAGTGTAGTTTTAGATTCCCATGCCCCATCCAACCATTCATCCATCCATTGATGTTCCATGTAATCTGAGTACATCGTCAACGCGCCTAACAAAGAACGCGAGTGACTAAAAAGTTGTACCCGTTGTTATGGCCAACCATTTCAAACTTGGCGAAAGTCAACAAAATAAAACACCAACAATCGGATAACGACAACAACTCATATAATAACAGAGAACTTTTTTGTTTGAGCTGGACATATGGGCAATTCCATGTATAGTGTTTGAAAAGCAAATGCACACAGAGAAAAATTGTTACACTCCGCAAATTCGAAAATATCGCTCACTCGCACACTAGGTAGAGTTGTGTAGTTCGTGAACGAACTAGTTCAATTGAACGGGTCACTTTACTGAACGGTACGAACTAGTTCACACAACTCGTTCATTTCAGATCATTAGTTCTTCATGTCTTTTTTTCTCCAACTATGTCACTTCGTTCTCTCTTCTCATTTCGTTCTCTCTTCTCAGCTTCCATGTGTTGTTTTCATTTTTAAGTCATCATGAGTGTATGATTCTACCTAATAAGTAGCACCTATACAAACGCATTTGTATATTCAAATCATTCCATTCATGTTCCAATCAGATTCCTTTAATATGAACGAAAGAGCTGTTCAAGTAAAGTAAGTGAGCTGGTGAACACAGTTTCAACAAAAGTCGTTAGCAGTGCCTTGTTGCGTTTGGAGTTTAGGCAGGGCTGCGTCAGTCTGGAATGTAAGCAGTCAGTGTCTAGTGATCATCTGTCATTTGCTGCCATAAGGGCACTTTCTCTTAAGAAAAGCTTGTTAGTCGCTAGGGGCACGCCCACATATTCCAGTTCCCCTGGAGAGTGTTAGGTGCTTCCTAGTCTTACAAGTTCATCTGATTTACAGTTCCCTGCTATGACCGGCGTCCGTGTCAGGTGAATATTGAACTGTTCAGTCATCTCGTTAAGATATCTGCGACAGTCGAGGGCAGTTTTTACATTTAGGAATATAGTTTCCGCGGATTTGATAACAGCCTGACTACCAGAAAAAATATTGATACCGACTTTGGACAGAACAACAATTTTGAGCATTCCGCTACTTCTTTAATATCTAAGAGTTGTGCCTGGTAAAAACTGCAGTGATCTGCAGTCTTTTCGCAATGTATAGCTCAAGTGCCTCAGTATAGACGCAAAGCTAGGAACTATAACAGCCATTCGCTACCACAGCCCTTCTTCGCTATTTCCAAAATGTTGGTTTGAAGTGCAACTTCCTGTCCAGTAAAAAACCTAAGTATTTTGCGCTTTCATAGAAGGGAATTTCAATACCCTCCAAGTAGAGTGATCAAAAAACCGGTTTTTTTGAAAAAATAAAAAACCGGTGGATAGTTTATTTAAGTTATAAAAAAACCGGTGGACGGTTTTTTTCTTCGAAGAAAACCGGGGAAACCGGTAGAACCGGTTTTTTTCTGCATAACAAAACAGTATGAAAATTGCCGTTTGAAAAACATTTTCCTTTTTAATAACAAAAAGGCGATTTTTTAATATTAAATTTTTAAAAGCGATGTCTTCTGATCAGGAATCTTGCACCAAATTTAGTCCTGTTGGATAGTAGTTATGAGTTGGATTGTGATGAATATTGTCATTTGAGTCAAACGGTCCTTTTATCTCATACTTATAACTAATTAGCTATTGTATTTAGAAACATTTTCCAAAAGTGTTATCGATAGTCTTTTCTTTAACCTTTTAAAAAAATTAGCAAATATATTTTCATTACTTTTTGGCAAAATTAAACTTTTTTGAATTTTTGGTAAAAACCTATGTTTTAATTTTTTATTTTTTTGCTCAAAAGAAAGCTTAGATAATTTCCTTTAAAAGCTTTGTGACCTATTAATGGGATGGGACCTGTTGATCTATCAAAATAAATATAAACCTCTGAAAAAAAAATTTACGTTCAACCAAACATTTTAGCATTTCAGATGGGAAAAACAACCGTTTGACAAAAATGTCAATATTTGACATCCTCCAACTCGGAAAGTCCTTAACTGATCTCGTTGGAAGACATCACTTTAAAAATTAACTCACTTGACATGAAATTCCCCTTATGTAGTTCAGTCAAGAAAATATTAATATTTCGGGATATTAAATAGAATATTTAATAGAGGTATTAAATCTTTATACATATATATTTTATATACACACTTTAGTGCAGGTGGGTATATACGAGTATACATATAAATATATAAGAGTATACACTAGCCGGTATACCCAAATGAAATTTTCTTACTTGTTTTTGCTTCGGGTTGGAAGTGGGGGAATGCGTTTACTTTTCACATAACTTCTGCGCGTATAAATCATTTATTTTCTTTAAATTTTTGTAATTTGTATAGAAATTGGTGAATGGCTTCGGATTCTAGCAAAGTTGCCGAGTCTTTGTAGGCCATATAAGGAGATCTTTCATATTATTATCTTAATTTGTGATATTTTGTATATAAAGTTGTAAATAATTTTTAATATTTTAGTGATAATAAAAAAACCGGTGGAAACAAACGAAAAAAACCGGTTGCACCGGTTGTTCGAAATTCATGATTTTGAGAAAAACCGGGGACGGTGGAAGCAAAAAACCGGTGGGCCGGTTTATTTTAAACCGGTTTTGATCACTCTACCTCCAAGGTGACAGTTGTAACTGGTGGTTCCTTATTTCCCCTGGTGAAAACATCTGCTTTCGTCTTGGATGGATTAACCCCAAGACCATTATCGGAAGCCCATCCTGAGGTTTGGTATGAAGGGCCTATTCTAGGATGTCTCTAAGAGTACTCGGAAACTTGAAGGTCATTTGACCCTAAGCTAGCAGAATGAATCAGAAAGTTTTGAATGAACCTTCGTATACTTTTGTCAAACCCCAGAGTTAATAGAACCGTAGATATAGCAAATAGATTTATGTTATTGAAGGCCCCCTCTACATATAAAAAAGATGCCATATTATATTCAGAAAGAGATCCGCCAATAAAGCTGATTAGACCATGCAGGCAGTTTCGGTGGACTTGCTCTTCCAGTATGCATGCTGTTGATTGTGATCAATTTTAGCTAAGCTAACCATATATCTAATCTCCCCAGGGTTTAAAGAGAACGGGAGATATGCGAATCTGGCCGAAATCTTTAGCTCCAGTATGGGACTTTTCCGCTTTTGGGATGAAAACAACCTTGGTTTCTCTCCATTTGGTTGATATACATATACATAAGCCTGATTAATACAACAAGTATAAATCTCTCTGAGCCAGGGAGCAATTGTATCAGTCAGTGCTTCTATCTGCATCTGAAGCGATATTTTTGAAATTCAACATTTCTGCTTGCTCATTCCGATATAACGCTACAGAAGCTGTCTTGTATAGCTTATCATTATAAAATTTGATAGCGGGAAGTTTCGAAAGTACGAGTACCGCTTAATTTATTTTTAAAAGTATGAAAAACTATTTTTGTAGAACTTCCCTTTTTTTACAATATGGGGCATAATTTATACATTTATCCATAGACTTTTTGCGAAAATGCATTGTTTTCTTCGTAAGGATGCAAGCTTTTAACAAATGGAAGAAACTAGTTTTAGACGATTTTTTTTGTACCAGCAAAAAACAATTTTTGTTGAAATAAAATCTAATTTTTCTAATTGTTTTAAAGACAGTTACTAAACTTCCGTTTCTACGTAAAAGTGATGTTATCAGTATTTCTAGTACTCAAATTTTCAAATTTTAATTTAAATGGCATCCAGGCTTTATCGAGCTTATACTTTAGAAAATATGGTCCACATACTAAAGGTACCATAAAAATTGGAATTTTAGAAAAAATATTTAAAAAAACTTTATCATATAATTTTTTGATTTTTTCATAAATTAGTAATGCCTCAATCTATGCAAAAAAGTTTTTAGGTCTCGGACACAAAAACACATTTTTTTTGGTTGCACAGTGTAAAAAAAGTTACTTAGTGGAACAGAAACTGTTTCTTTGGAAGAGCAAATATAAATCACAAAAGTTATTATGGTTTCTGAATCATCGAAAAAATATTATTTAAAAATCTGTGTGGAATAGCTCATATATGTCAGTTGCTGTCAGTGGACCAGGGAAACATCGCTAAAAATGCAGCAAAAACAACAACAATTGCTACCAGTACCTCTACCATCTCCATGTTAGCCATAAATACATATTAGCAGCGATAGTTGTACTGCCCAATCGACTCGGCTCATCTTTCGCTGAAAATGGTCAAGTGTTTTTGTCGCTCGTTCCCACCACACGCACCCGCGGCTGACCGTCGCAGTTGACGCTACTGCTGCGGCTGCGTCACCGTTTGTTTGAGTAGAACCAAAAACGAAGTGTTAACTTGGCTAACAACAATATAAGCTAAACAGTTGAGCGCGGATTGAGCAACGATCAAGAACGTTTTCGGTTTCGATATTTTGTTTTTGTGCGGATTGGTTTATTTTCATCTAAAGTGAAAGGAAAGAAAGTTTATTAAAATTTCAAAAGACGCGAGAAAAAGTGTTGAAAAAATATATATTTTGCAAAAGGGCCCACCACGCTTATGTGAATTCTATAGAAAGAGAAATTTTTGAAAACAATCGAGAGAAAGAAAAAAACAATGCGTTTTCTAATAATATGCTTAGCCTTCATAGGCGCGGCGATGGCGGAGATAGGGCGGTCCCAATATGCGGGTTCGTTGCCCTTAGTTTTGCCGGAGCCCAGCATCTACGGTGGCAACGGAGAACTGGCGGGCATTAAAATCGATGGCCATATAAAAGATGATGATCCATCTTCCTCCACAACCAGCTCCACATCCACATCATCATCTCCATCGACATCTTCCACCACCAGCTCCAGCACTGAAAAAGATCCCGGTCTAGTGCAAGAAATCATCTCAGAATTACCCATTACTCTACCTCCTCTACTGCAAGAATTGGATATGCCCAAACGGCGGGTCATCACTTACGATCAACGTCAAGAGGGTCAATATAATATACGCGCCGATTTGGATAATTTCATGTTCCTTCTGATACCAGCCTCCCCCTCGGAGAATTTCAGTATTTTGGATATCTTAGGCAAATCGGGAGGTGGGCGTCGCACCGCTCATTCTTCTTTGAAATCGAATAAAAAGAAACATTATTCGCCGCTAAAGCCAGATGGATATAAGTCAGACGGCAGCTCTTTGAAATATCGTCAAGCTATGAAAAATTCGGACTATATGCCAAGACCAGGTGACCATTTGGGTGCGGCTTCTTCCAGAGTGGGTGAATTCATTGAGGGTCGTACCCCCTATCATGTGGACATTTCGGCATTGAGTGAAGAAGAAGTTCAGTCTCGTCTGAATCCCGATCGACAGGTGGATGTACTGCCACCCTCTTATCCATTGGCCTATCAGCACTTGATGAAACCCTATCTGGAGGCTGACTCGGCAATTATACAGACCTTGCCACCGGCGGAATTGGCAAGTAGACAGAGTTCAGGTAAATAGAATTTTGTGTGGAAAATGTTGACTTAAATACAATTTTAAGTGAAAAATTTCGAATCTAATAAAATCTATAATTTTTAATGCTTTATGACCGTTATATAACACAGTACAGCAGCTCCAAAAATAAGAATTTCTGCATTCCCTCAGTCAAGTTGGCTCAATTTATAATTTAATGGCCATACGATTTTTTTTTCCTCAAAGTGGATATTTAGCATTTTTCTATATTTTGTTCTTGGTATACCGTACGGAATATTTCCTTTGTGTCTGAAGCAAAGTTGTAGATATTGAATAGGAGAAAAATAATGCTAAACAAACCTACCCGAAAAAGTACATCCAGTGCCTTAAAAATCGTATGTTTTGTTTTATAACTGTACGTATTAAGTATACATATACGTATTTTTTAATATTTTACAGACATATATTTTATGTTTTTGTAGGCATCATGCTAATCCTAAAATGTATAACCGAAATGATTAGTAATTTGGATCCGATTTCCTTAAAATTAGCTGCGTTTATTTGTAGAGCAAGTTAGTCTTCTTACAATTTTCGTAACAGGGGTATGTAAAATACAGCTTATATAGAGCCCTTAGGAGCTAAATCGGAAGGAACATATATATCTAAATCTGAACCGATATCCACTAAATTTAGTAGCCTTTATTAATGCTTGGAGAGACTTGTCACTGCCTATTTTTCCTCGATAGGGTGTAAAATAGCTATTAGAAGCCAAATCGGAAGGAACATATATATGGGGGCTATATCTAAATCTGAACCGATTTTCACTAAATTTAGTACTCAGTATTAATGGGTAAAGAGACATGTCTCTGCCAATTTTTACTTCGATAGGGCGTAAATACACCTTCTATAGGCCTTAGAAGGCAACTTGAAAGGAACATATATATGGGGGCTATATCAAAATCTGAACCGATTTCCACTAAATTTAGCAGTCTCTATTAATGGATGAAGTGATTAGTCTGTCAATTTTTACCTCAATCTGGTGTAAAATACACCTTCTATAGCCATTAGAACCCAAAATATATATGGGCGCTATATATAAATCTGACCGATTTTTCGCCAATTTCAATTCAATGCCAAATTTCATCAAAATCGAACCATAATTTCGACCTGCACTTTGATTACAAGGAGACATCTGCAGACAGGCGGACATTGTTAAATCAACTCAGGAAGTGATTCCAAGTCGATCGGTATAATAAACAATGGGTCTATCGCTTTTCTTTTTTGGTGTTAAAAACAAATGCACAAACTCATAATACCCTGGACCAAAGTGTGGTATATAAATAGGAATGAAAACAAGTAAAAAAGTTTCAGTCGTGTAAGCCGACTAAGGTATACCCTCACTTTGTGACTACTGTAATATGAAATATTACACGAATTAATCTGCCAATTTGTATGGGAGGTACCAGAGGGGTTTAACAAATGCTTCTATTTTTTCGCTAAACAGTAGATACTTCAAATATCTATCTACTTCGAATTGTAAGCGTTTATGTGAACTGTTATATTAAAGTTATGATATATTCCATTTTGGTATGATTTGGTCGTTTTGTGTGGAAGGTACCAAAAGGAGCGTGTTGATGACGCCCATTTTTCATAACGCTACTTTATACTTTAAAAATATTACACTGTGCAAAATTTTGTTGTATTTTCGTGCATTGGTACTCACGATATAAGCTCTTAACTTTTTATATAAAATTGTACATTTGTGTGGGAGGTGCCAAAAGGGGCGTGGCAATAACTCCGTTTTTCACTGGACTGTAGGCACTATAAAAGCATTACACTGCACAAAATGTCAAGTATTAAGCTGTAAAATGTTGGTGCAAAATGACCCATTTGTGTACTAGAAAAGTATTACACTGTACAAAATTTCAAGTATTTACATAAAGTGATATTATAGATATAAGCAGTTAACTTTTGGTGCAAAACGGTCCATTTGTGTGGGAGGTACCGAAAGGGGCATGACAACTACGCACATTTTTCGCTGGATTTTAGGTACCATAAAACCATTAAACTGAACAAAATGTCAAGTATTTTTATGCACTGGTATTAAAGTTATAAGCTGTTAAATTTTGGTGCAAAATGGTCCATTTGTGTACTAGAAAAGTATTACACTGTACAAAATTTCAAGTATTTGCATAAAGTGATATTATAGTTATAAGCAGTTAACTTTTGGTGCAAAACGGACCATTTGTGTGGGAGGTACCAAAAGGAGCGCGGCAATTTCGGCCATTTTTCTCGAGGTGATAGTGACAAATAAACTAATACTATGTGTAGAATTTTAGAAGATTTGAATAAGCAGTATAGAAGTTATTAAAGAATCAATATTTCACTAAAAGTTAACACTTTGTGGGGGAGGTACTAGAAGGAGTTGACCAATATGGCCCACCTTCGAACTTAACCGGAGATAGAAAAAAATATTACAGCATACCAAATTTGAAATCAATCGGTTACTCCTTTCGAGAGTTATCGTGCGCACCAGCCAGCAGACAGATAGACGGACGGACATTGACTTAAAATTACCCAAAACGAATATCCGCCTAACATACTTGGGGTCTTAGGTCACTCCTTCGATGTGTTACACTTTTGGCCCGTAGCAAATGATATATATCCTCTTATCACTAAAGTGAGGGTATAAAAATTCTACTTTTGAGGGAAAAATTTTTAAGGTTTGTCCCTATTTGAGCTAAGCATTCATAATGATTCCTTAAGATTGCATGTCTTGACTTAATATTGTTTAACATGTCCAAAGAGGCATGTTAAACAATTCCCTGCCTCAAATTGGAAATGCCAATATATATTTTTTATTCCACTGTTTTGAAGAGAAGTATCAGAGCTTGTTAGCTTGTTGAATGTTACCCCGATTATAACAGAGTTAAATTTACTCTGTCTTAGCGAAATGTCCTCTACTTTAACAATTAACTCTTTTTGGGGAAAAGTTGCCTCTATAAAAAATGTATATATATATATATATATATATATATTTCGAAAATCTTCCAAAATTCAGTTTTAATTTATTAGAACTTCCACACAATTCCGTCGCCGCTGAACGTAAATGTTGAAACATTTTTTTAATAAAAACATAACAGAGAAACAAATTCGAAATAAATACTGTTAACAACATTATGCAATATAAAGAAATTATTAAAAATAATAATCCACACTATGTGTGGTCAGCCAAAAATGATCTACATATTTATCTAAACCTTAATGTATTGTGATTAAAAAACAAGTAAGAAAGTTCAGTCGGGAAAAACGACTTACGAATCCTCTCACCTCCAGTCCCAAAAAAAAAATCGTAAATTTATTTTTTTTTTCATTAAATTCACTGTACTGTAGGTACTATAAAAACATTACACTGTAAAAAATTGTTTTAACTTTTTATACGAAATGGTCCCTTTTGTGTGGGAGGTACCAAAATGGGCAGGGCCACTTCGCCCATTTTTCTCAGGCTGATAGCGACAGATAAACCATTACTATGTGTGGAATTACAGAAGATTATGATAAGTAACGTAGAAGATATTAGAGAATCAATAGTTCACTAAATGTTAACCCTTTGTGAGGGAGGTACTAGAAGGAGTGGACCAATATGGCCCATCTTCGAGCTTAGCCTGAGATAGAGAAAAATATTACCGCATACCAAAAAATACCAAAAGACAGACGGACGGACATTGCTCAAATGACTTAAAATGTCCTAAAACGGATATCCGCCGAACAGGGGTCTTAGGTCACTCCTTCCATGTGTTACAGTTTTGACTCGTAGCAAATGATATATACCATCCTCTCCAAGGTGAGGGGATAACAAATAAGAAAGTTCAGTCGGGTAAAACGACTTACGGATCCCCTCACCTTCATCAGTCCAAAAAAATTCCCATTTTTTTATTTCTTGTTTTAAGTTAATTATTGGGTGATTCCAAAGCAGTTGCAACAACTCAAAAAATTATCCCTTTAAATTTTCACAAAATTTAGCACAATAATTCTCCTAGTTCTCCTAATGAGCGTTTTTAGTTTTTCAAAATTCATTGTAGTTTTTGTGGTACAGAGCTCCAATGTTACTTATGTGAAGGATTTTTCTCAAAATTACTATTTGTTACCTATTCTTAACTGAATACGAAAAACTCAAAATATAACCTTGATGAACCTTAAAGATATATCAATTTTATTGAGTCAATATTTTAATTTTACTTGTATATTTTTATATAACATTTTAGATTCATCGGCTGGATTAGTGTAACTTCTAAACGGCTTGACCGATTGATGTTATTTTTAAACATTATATTTATATTATCAATGTGAGTGTTCGTAACTGTATCTGAATCCGATAGGTGGCACGGTTGTTAAGTTATTAAAAAGTTGCACATTTATGAACAAAAATGACCAATCGCCCTTATTCCAGTTGGCGTCGTCGACGTCGTCACATCATTTTCGTCATATCTATGAAGTTCCAGCTTTATCATCTTTACACCAAAACGAATGTTTTTGGTATCCATGAACTAACAAAAACACTTTTTATAACCTAAAAATATTTAAAAAAAATTTAAAAATTTATGAAGTTGTCAATCTAAACAGTGTCGACTAAGAATCGACGTCGACGACGCCAACTGGAATAAGGGCGAATAGTTTGACCTAGTACTAAGAAAGCGAATCAACAAATTTGGATACAATTGTTGGTACAATCGCCAAATTTTTAATTTATTTCGAATTATAATACAAAATAAAGCTCCACCAATCTGGCTCAAGAATATGGTAATTTTGGTCCATAAATGGAGAATATGTTAATAACTTAACAACAGCGCCACCTATCGGATCCAGATACAGTTACGTACTCTCACATTGATAATATAAATATAATGTGTAAAAATAACATCAATCGGTCAAGCCGTTTAGAAGTTACACTAGTCCAGCCGACGAATGCAAAATTCTATATAAAAACATACAACAACAATTGTATATATTTCTATGTGAGGAATTACAGATGATTCGGATAAGTACTCGTAGTATAGAAGTTATTAGAGAATCGATATCAACTAAAAACAAGTAAAAGCGTTAAGTTCGGCCATGCCGAATCTTATGTACCCTCCACCATGGATAGCATGTGACCTCACAAAATAACTCAAACCTAAAGAAAATAACACCGATAAACACAAAAAAATATAGTATATATAGATGAGAACAGTAGGAAACACAACAAGTTAGGTGCTATATATGGGAGCTATATCTAAATATGGACAGTAGGAAACACAACAAGTTAGATGCTATATATGGAGCTATATCTAAATATGGACCGATATGGCCCATTTACAATCCCAAACAACCTGCAACTATAAGAAGTATTTGTACCAAATTTGATCAACCTATCTCTATTATTGCGGACTGTAGCGTAATTACCACAGACGGACAGACGGACATGGCTAAATCGTCTTAGAATTTTACGACGATTAAGAATATATATACTTTATGGGGTCTCAGATCAATATTTAGAGGTGTTACAAACGGAGTGACAAATACCCTCCCCCATCCTATGGTGGAGGGTATAAATATTATCACATACCAAATTTGAAGTCAATCCGTTCTTCCTTTCGAGAGTTGTCATGCGCTCCAGCCAGACTGACAGACGGACGGACATTGCTCAAATGACTTAGAATGGCATAAAACGGATTTCCGACGAACATACTTAGGGACATAGGTCACTCCTTCGATGTGTTACACTTTTGGTGCGTAGCAAATGATATATACCCTCATTCCTGCAAGGTGAAGGGATACAAATCGCAAAAAATTAAGACTGCAAGTATTTTTTGGTAAAATTATTAATGTATGTAATACAAGTATAGGGTGATCCATTTCGAGGTTCCCTACTTTTTTAAAGAAAAAAACACAGAAAATTCAAAATGAATGGGAAATGTTTATTATCATTTGAAAGAACATTCTTTGGCATTTATTTTTTGAAGATTATGTCTATCAACTGTTGGCCGTGGCTACGTCTCAGATGGTCCATCCGTTGAGTCCAATTTTCGATGACTCTATTATGTTAAACCACAAGTTGAGTGAAGTGCACGAAACACATTCCTCACAGAACGTGAATTTTCGTAATAAAGTTGAACGATTTGTAAATGTTGTTCAGGCGTAGTAAGTCTTTCCATGATGAAATGCCAAGCAATACTTAACAAAAACAAGTAAGAAAGTTTCAGTCGGGTAAACCGACTAAGGTATACCCTCACTTTGTGAGTAATGTAATATTGAATATTACTCGAATTATTCTGTCAATTTGTGAGGGAGGTACCAGAAGGGGTTTATCAACTACACCTTTTTTTTGCTGAACATTAGATACTTTAAATTCATTGCACTGTGCCGACTTATAAGCATTTATGTGCACTGGTATAAACGTTATGAGACATTAAATTGTGGTATGATTTGGGCATTTTGTGTGGGAGGTACAAAGAGGGGCGTGGCAATAACGCCCATTTTTCACAGGGCTATAGACACTATAAAAACATTACACTGTACAAAATTTCAAGTATTTTTATATACTGGTTTTAATGTTATAAGCTGTTAACTTTTGGTGCAAAAAGGTACCTTTGTGTGGGAGGTACCAAAAGGGGCGTGACAACAACACCAATTTTTCCCAGGACTGTAGGCAATATAAAAGCATAATACTGTACAAAAATTCAAGTATTTTTATACATTGTTATTAATGTTATAAGCTGTTAACTTTTGGTGCAAAATGGTGCGTTTGTGTGGGAGGTACCAAAAGGGACGTGGCGACTTCGCCCATTTTTCTCGAGTTGATAACGACTAATAAGCTAATACTATGTGTGGAATTTCAAAAGATTCGAATAAGTAGTATAGCAGTTATTAAAGAATCAATATTTCACAACATGTTAACCCTTTGTGGGGGAGGTACTAGAAGGAGTGGACCAATATGGCCCATCTTCGAACTTAGCCGGAGATAGAAAAAAATATTACCACATACCAAATTTGAGGTCAATCGGTTACTCCTTTCGAGAGTTATCGTGCGCACCAGCCAGCAGACACACAGACAGACAGACAGACAGACAGACAGACAGACAGACGGACGGACATTGCTCATTCGACTTAAAATGACCCAAAACGGATTTCCTCCGAACATACTTGGGGTCTTAGGTCACTCCTTCGACGTGTTACACTTTTTTCCGTAGCAAATGATATATACCCTCGTCACACTAAAGTGAGGGTATAATAACATGACAGCATTACACGACTCACACGTGATCTGTCAAAAAAAGGCTATTGGAAAAAGTATCTCTACTTGGATCACCCGTTATAATAAGAAAGCCGGATGTCATAAATAATTACACACTAGAGTGGTGTGAAAAAAAGTTTGCGTTGTTCAAAGCTTATAGGAAAATATGGTTAATTTTTAGGTATTTTCGCAAAATATTTCGTTTCTGCGATCGCGAAATTAGGGGCTATTTGCGGTTTAAATAACCTCTAAAAGTCATGTTTTCCCTTAACAAAAATGTCAATTTTTATTACTTTTAGGAATTGACAACTGGACATTGCAATATAAAGTCACATTTTTCTCAATTTTAGTTAAACATTTTTAGTGAATTTTTACAAAATCGGAAATAATTTCCACAATTTTGGTCTGATTTTCTCTTTTCATGTCTTGTTGTGGAACTGTTGATCTCTAGATTTAATTTTTAAGAAACTAACCCTTTCAAGACCGTAAACTTTTAATCAAATATAAAGTGGTACATACACTTCTTAGAATAAACAAAATATGCATGTCATGTTTTATTAAAATCGACCACGCCTCCTGCCCACCTCCCATACAATTAAAATCGATTTTTTATCATAAAATTGATAATCCGCTTCCATAAAATGTATAAGTTTGTTCATTTTGCACCAAAAGTTAACTGCTTATAGCATTAATACCAGTGGATACTTTATTAAATGCAATTTAAATTGATAATACAAGGTGGCGAAAAAGTAACCTTTCGATGTTTTTTGGCTGTAATTTAAAAAAAAATGAAAAACTTTGATTCTTCTTGTGGATTATTTTTATTTGGTCTTTTAATTTTTTTTACATCAAGTCGAGAATATGATGTCATGTAAATGGCCGCCGCCACAGTTGATTGTCATTTGAGCCCTTTTTATGGCATTTTCCATCACTTTGGCCAAAACTTCCGGCGATAGGTCCTCACATTCTTGACGGATATTGTCTTTAAGAGCTGCAAGAGTCTGAGGCTTGTTGACATAAACCCGCGACTTCAAAAAGCCTGGAGCGGTCAAATCAGGCGATCTTGCTGGCCAGTGCAAATCGCCAAAACGGGAGATTAGGCGCCCGGGAAATGCATCCTTCAGCATATCGGTTGTGGCACGTGCAGTGTGTGCCGTTGCACCGTCCTGTTGGAACCACATGTTTTCCAATTCCAATTCATCAAGTTGCGGCAAAAAGAACTCGTTGATCATTGCTCTGTAGCGCTCACCATTCAGAAGAAAAAAGATCCGATGACTCCTCCAGCGAAAACAGCACACCATACAGTGACTTTGAGTGGGTGTAATGGCTCTTCGTGGGTTACACGCGGATTTTCAGTGCCCCAGAAGCGTAAATTTTGCTTATTTACGTACCCGCTAACATGGAAATGGGCCTCATCACTCATGATTATTTTTGATGAAAAATCATCTTCCTCTTGGTGGAGCAATATTCCGCGTTCTGGAGCAGTGTAGCGTAACATTGTTTATTAACGTGTATTTCGCATGTGTTTACTACACAAATGTCAAAACATAACTGACATTAGGCGCCAATCGCAAAATTTATAGCATTTTCTGATAGGAGGATTACTTTTGCGCCACCTTGTATAATAATTAAAACAAAAAAATACATACAAATACGAATATTTTTGGGACTGAAGGTAAGGGGATTCGTAAGTCGGTTTACCCGACTGAACTTTCTTTCTTGTTTATATACCTCAGGCTAAGTTCAAAGATGGGCCATATTGGTCACTCCTTCTAGTACCTCCCTCATAAAGGGTTAACATTTAGAGAAATATTGATTCTTCACTAACATAGTTTATCAATCGGTATTTTCCCAGAAATGGTTCACATTTAAAGAAAATGCATATAGTAATAGTAATGCTAATTTTTTTTTTATTTTACAGAATCACAACAGAATGCCGGCTACTATCGCTTTGCTCGCTATATACGCGGTGATAACTTTTTGGACACAAACCGTCTAGGATCTCAGCAAGCGTCAGGTCGTAGAATCTCCCAAATACCCATCTATCGTTCGGATCTGTCAATGGGAGCAGCTCAACTGTATCCTCCACTCGATGTGCCTCATTTCAATTTACCCTCTACAGCACGAAGCTTCGAAGAGGTTCCCTCCACGTCCAGCGAAGAGTTGGAATCCAAACAAACCCTGGATGGGGGTGACTTAACGTATGAAGATGTCTTTATACCCTCCATTCACATACGTCCCTTGGAAGATGATTTGGAATTGGATTTACACACCGATGGTTTAATTGATGGGGAGGCTAAGGCTTTGCTCAGTGATGGCATCGAACGTTGTGCCCCCGGCAAGCGACGTGATAGTTATGGCGTGTGCCGGGAAATTGAGGGATACTAGAGGAGAGCGTTTTAATTTTAGTTTTATTTCTAAATGAAAACATGACTGCTTGCATAAGATTTTTCTTTTATATTTAGTTTAATTTAAGCGAAAACATAAAAAGGTAAAAAAGTAGTATTTGATTGAATGCGAATGAAAGGCATTTGCAAATTAGAATGTTATTTATATTTAGATTAAAATTTTATTAAATTAAAATTTAATACCTAATTTAATCTTTTTATTTTAAACAATTTCATTACTACAGGAGGAACTCCGAAGGGCATTGAATAATATTTTAGTTTTTAAGAAATATTTTATATTCTAAAGTATACTAAAAACATTTAATTTTAAATAAATAATAAAATAAAATTAAATATGCATTTTGTTTTTAAGGAATTTTTGGGATTTGTAATTATGAAAAATATTTTAGATACATTTTTATGTTTTCATAAAATATTGAATATAAAATAACAATTAGTATATGGGCATTTCCAGAGAAAGGTCCACCACGATGAGAAAAATAAAAATTGATAAACTAATGATTTTTTCTTTTATATTGTTAAAGAAATATTTGAATTTAAAGAATATAATGAGTTTATTTTTGTTGTGAAATATTTGAACAGAAAGTCACAAATATTTTTTTTTTCATTTTTGGCCCCTTTAAGTGCTGGTATGCATTTCACTGTTATTTGTTATATATTCGTTTATGGTTGTAATCTTCGTTAAAGATCTTTGTACCAACAACAAACTATTAGGAAAATAGAAACAGAGATAAAGCAAGAATCGACTAACGGTAAATTTGTAAGTTTCTTTCACTTGCTATTTTGGTGTCACGTTCGCGATAACAAAACGCAGTTTTGTATCAGAACTGCTCATCCAGTCGAAGCAAATAATTGAAAATTTATATTCAAACAAAGTTAATTGTGCTTAATTAATAAAAAACAAAAATTGTTTGCTGTTGCTTTTAAGAAAGCTTTAATTTTAATCAAAAGTTTGTCGCGTTCGCCATCATAGTTGGACATATTAGAACAAAAAAAAAAAAATTTTCATATTTGCTTACTTTTTGTGCGGATGAGTAAAAATAATAATAAAGAAGCATCACGACGACATTTGGAAAACATTAAAACAGAAAGAAATTAAATTAAAAAAATTAAATTAAAAAAAAATAAATTAAATTAAATTTACAAAAATTAAATTTAAAATTAAAAAATTAGCAAACATGTGTTCCTTATTATTATTATTATTATTCTTACATTTGTAAGTGTAGAAGTTATACTTTTGTTTTTCTAAATGCAATTATTACGTGAGAGAAATAATGTCGCGTTAGGAATGTCGCGTGCGGAATTTACACTAAGAGCGGCAAAAAAAATCCAATATATATATTTTAACATGACAACCTCTAATTAAAAACTACATTAGTCTATTTTAGTTTAAAAAAAATTGCATTACAAAATTCTGTTTCAATTCGCAGATTTTTGAATATTTCTAGATGCAGTCGAAAACGAGTTCTATTTTTTGTCGCGTTCGGGATCCCATGTTTTTTGCCAATATATCAGAAAGCAACTAATCGACCAAACCTGCCTTTTGCCCTAAATATAGTGCTACTAAAATGCTATCGAAAAATGTATACAACAAAAAAAAATTGTTAGATTTCTTTATTTTGTTTCACTTTAAAGGCGTACGAATGTCGCGTTCGGCATCCTGGAAATACCCATATATAAAATATAAAACATGGAAAATATAACAATTTAAAACAAAAATATAAGGTTTACAAATATAAAAAATATCAAAATATAAACATATATAAATATAATAATACGCAGACATAAAAATATAAAAAGACAAACATATTAAAATATAAAAATAAAAAATACACAAATACTGAAATATAAAAATACAAAAAAATAACTAAACAAATATAAAAATTGTCGTATGAGTCAATTTTTAAAACCGATGGCTTCCGATCGGGACGGAACTTGCACCAAGATTACTCCTATTACTAAAATAGTAGTTATGACACAAAATTTCAACGATATCGGTTAAGGTCTGTCCGAGATGGCGGGTGTTGAATATTAAGAAGTTGGTTTAACGTTTCTTTTTTCCCATTCATATAACTAATTACGTATTTGTTTAGAAACTTTTTCCCATGGAGTTTTTGACTGTTGACTGTTTTCTTCAATCTGTTTAAAAAATAAAAAAAATCACAAAAATATTTGTTGTGTTTATTTATTGAAACTGATTTTGAAATTTTTGTAAAAACTCGTATGATTTTTTGCTTAAACCAAAGCTTAGCTAATTTCCTTTAATAGCTTTATATTCTATTAGTGGGATAAAGATAAACATCGAATAAATAGAGTTTGAACCACGAAATTTTTCATAACTCGAGAACTATTTTTCCCTCATTGGTTCCGGAAAGCTTTAAAGACTCCAAATTAAGTAGCCATCGTCTTCTTCTAATATAATTTTTCCCCATCAGCGGTTTCAAAGATATCTTACAAGATATTGCGGAAAATCCAATTTTTGGGGGAAATATTAATAATTTTTTAATTATATATATATTATTATATGTATTTTTATTATTCTATCGTTATGTCTAATCGGTCATGAATAAAATGAGACCATTGCGAAGAATATCGCAAATCAAATATATAAATATATAGAAATATCAAAATATACAAAAATTATAATATAAAAAAATATAAACAACAAAATATGACAATACAAAAATATATAAAAAAATTAACAATAGTTAAATATAAATAAATTTTAAGAACATAAAAATATAAAAAATTAATAATATAAAAACAAAAAAAAAAAATACAAAAATATATAAATATCATAAAAATTAAAAACATTAAAATTGAAAAATATAAAAATTTAAATAATAGGAAATACGAAAATTTAAAAAAATATATAAATTAAAAGAAATAAAGAAACAACCAGAATAAATCTTAAAAATATAAATAATTTAAAATATAAAAAAAATCACAAAAATATGAATATGGGTGATTCCACGTAATCTGACCCCATCACACATAAACAAATAAATCAGATTTTTGCAAAAAAATACCATAACGGACATCACGAACAATTGAATTTTAGAAATTCATGAAGAGTTTATGAAACTTAAGAATAGTTTTTTTCCTAGCAATGAGTTTTCTATAGGTTATTATAAAATTATTGGATGCACTAACTTTACTGTTGAACTGACATGAGCTATTTTTCGACATATTTTTTATTTTTTGAAATTTTTCTTTTGGCTACAAGAAAGTACGCATCCTTAAGTGTAGTTTAGTGTAAAATTCGTAACTTTTGGAAAATATTCAGTGCCCACAAACGGTTTTGTATCTTGGAGTGTTTTGTTTGTCACACCCGATACCGAAAATATACAAAAAGTTAAATTTAATACATTTTATGTAGATATGTATATATCATCTTTTGTGTAAGTTAGGTCAAGGTTATATAGGATAAAGTGAATCAAAATGTTTCAGTATCATTGCAAAATTTACGGTAGAATTTGCATTCTATCATTTGTCACACCCGTTACGCAAAGACTATACATAATTTGTATTCGGTTTAAAAATAATGTATATTTAATAATTGTATGTCAAGTATGAAATTAAATAATAAAAAGCAGAAATTTCGGTATAAATTGAAAAGATAAATAGATGGTATAGGGGCAATCATTAAGAGAAGGATGTGTGCGGCAGTGAAGGTCCATAAGATCATTTTAAATCAGTTCATTCAATGATACAAGGCTTTGATTGGTGTTGGAACAAAAGGCATAATAATACTTCTCAAATGGAGTTAAAAAATATCAATATATTTTAGAAAATAGGTGGAAAACTAAAAAAATCAAGAATAACCGACCTAAACATTATTTTGAGAAGATTTCTGCTTATAATATTCTAGCAGGGCATACAGCGTATTCTAATTCAGAAACTAATTCTTTGTAGAAAATGAAAAAAATAGCATTGTCATTAGAGTTGGGCACTATAGTTCTTTTAAGTGATCGCTCTTTTTAGTTCAGTTCAATTGAGTGAACTAGTTCGTTCATTTAGTTCAACAGCTCACTTTAGCACACCAGTTCATTTCGTTCAGTAGATCACCAGTTCAAATAAGACGCTATTAAAGGAATCTGATTGGAATATGAATGGAAGAGTTGGAAAAACTAATTCAAAGGCTTTTGTATAGGTAGAATCATACATTGTTGATGACATAAAAATGGAAACAACACATAACAGCAGAGAAGAGAGAACAAAATGATATGGTTGAAGAAAAAAGCATAGTGAACTACTGAGCAGAAATTAACGAGTTGTGTGAACTAGTTCGTTCAGTTCAGTATAGTGACCCGTTCAATTGAACTAGTTCGTTCACGAACTACACAACTCTAATTATACCCTCACTTTAGTGTGACGAGGGTATATATCATTTGCTACGGAAAAAAGTGTAACACATCGAAGGAGTGACCTAAGACCCCAAGTATGTTCGGCGGAAATCCGTTTTGGGTCATTTTAAGTCGAATGAGCAATGTCCGTCCGTCTGTCTGTCTGTCTGTCTGTCTGTCTGTCTGCCTGTCTGTCTGTCTGTCTGCTGGCTGGTGCGCACGATAACTCTCGAAAGGAGTAACCGATTGACTTCAAATTTCGTATGTGGTAATATTTTTTTCTATCTCCGGCTAAGTTCGAAGATGGGCCATATTGGTCCACTCCTTCTGGTACCTCCCCCACAAAGGGTTAAAATGTTGTGAAATATTGATTCTTTAATAACTGCTATTATACGTATTCGAATCTTCTGAAATTCCACACATAGTATTAGTTTGTTAGTCGCTATCAACTCGAGAAAAATGGGCGAAATTGCCACGCCCCTTTTGGTACCTCCCACACAAATGCACCATTTTGCACTAAAAGTTAAAAGCTTATGACATTAATACCAGTGTTTAGAAATACTTGAAATTTTGTACAGTGTAATGCTTTTATAGTGCCTATAGTCCAGTGAAAAATGGGCGTTATTGCCGCGCCCATTTTGGTACCTCCCACACAAATGCACCATTTTGCACCAAAAGTTAACAGTTTATAAAATTAATATCAGTGTATACAATTACTTGAAATTTTGTACAGTGTAATGCTTTAATAATGTCTATAGTCCAGTGAAAAATGAGCGTTATCACCACGCCCCTTTTTGTACCTCCCACACAAAATGGCCAAATTATACCACAATTTAATATCTCAACGTTGATATACCAGTCCATATAAACGGTTACAATTCGGCACAGTGCAATGTATTTAAAGTATCTACTGTTTAGAAAAATAAAGGTGTATTTCTTAAACCCCCTCTGGTACCTCCCACAAAAATTGACAGAATAATTTGTGTAATATTCAATATTACATTACTCACAAAGTGAGGGTATACCTTAGTCGGTTTACCCGACTGAAACTTTCTTACTTGTTGTCATAGACATTGATACAAAAGAGAAAGAGTTTTTAAGATGTCAAAACTTGTTTTTGGCAACGAATTTTGTATTTGTAAGTTTTTACTCTATGTGATATAAAAAGTCGGCAATATGAATATGATTTAGTGAATAAAACGACTTCGATTTTGTTTTTCGCAGAAAAAACTAGTTTAATAGATGCATGTTGGCTAATAAATCCTGGACATTATTTCGATCTACTTATTACTCCTCCAGATTGAGACTATGTCACACCCGTTACATTGGCTTGTCACACCAGTTACATATTAAAATATTTACTACAAATGGAATAATAATTTAAATTATTTGGAATGAAGTCTACAATATACACTATACTCTCGAGAAACCAAAAAAAAATTTTTGCTGTACATAGCAAAATTTTATAGTATGCAATAAAGAAAGCGGCTCATCAAGATTTTATCAAAACCTACGGTCACACCCGTTACGGTAATATATAAACCATATTTTTTTTATAAAAAATATTATTTAATTTCCTTGCATGTCAGTAGGTAACACTTATAAAAATTGTATAGATCAAAATCAGGAAAATACTCTGTAACAATATCACACCCGTTCCGTTGGAATCGCCCATATACAAAAATATAAATATTAATAAAATTTAAAAAAAAAATTATGAATATGTATTTAAAAGTATATAAATACAAAAATAATTAAAATATATGATTATAAGAATACAAAAATAGCAAAAGTATATAATTTATATATAGAATAATAAAAACGTAAAAATTTTAATATTTTAAAATAAAAAAACACGGAATAAAAAATAGAAATGTAAACATATTTAAATATAAACCAGTAAGGAAAGACAGAAAGTCGGGCGGGGCCGACTATATAATACCCTACACCTACCTACCAATACGAAAATACATGTAATAAGAAAACTCTCTCTGTTAAATTTCGTACGGATCGGATATAAAACACGATTTCTACAGCGCTTAAATGTTAAATCGGGTGAAACATATATATGGTGGCTATATCAAAATCTGAACCGATTTTCCCCGAATTTGGCAGTGTTTATTCATGTAATAAGAGAACTCTCTCTGCCAAATTTCGTACTGATCTGATTTAAAATACAGTTCCTACAGCGCTTACATGCCAAATCGGGTGAAACATATATATGGGGGCTATATCTAAATCTGATCGGATTTTCTCCGAATTTGGTAGTGTTCATTCACGTAATAATAAAACTCTCTCTGCCGAATTTCATAAAGATCGGATGTAAAATGTGGTTTCTACGGCGCTTGCATGTCAAATCGGGTGAAACATATATATGGGGACTATATCCAAATCTGAACCGATTTTAACCAATTTCAATAGGGATCGTCCTTGGGCCAAAAAAGAGGACTATGCTAAATTTCATCACAATCGGACCATAAATACGACCTGCACTTTGATTACAAGAATACATGGACATACGGACAGACAGACGGACAGACAGACAGACGGACAGACAGACGGACATGGCTAAATCGACTCAGAAAGTGATTCTGAGTCGATCGGTATAATAAACAATGGGTCTATCTCTTCTCCTTTTAGGTGTTACAAACAAATGCACAAAGTCATAATACCCTGTACCACAGTGTGGTGTAGGGTATAAAAATATAGAAAAATAAAATTATAATAGTATAAAAATAAAAAAAATAGAAATAAAAATAAATTAATATAATACAACATAAAAATCTAAAAAATAATAAAAATAATAAGTATACAAATCATTAAAATATAAAAATTTTAAATACAAAAATTAAAACAAGTAAGAAAGTTCAGTCGGGAAAACCGACTTACGAATACCCTCACCTCCAGTACCCAAAACAATCGTAAATTTATTTTTTTTTTGTTTTCATTAAATTATTATCAATTAAAATGCATTTAATAACTCTAAAGTATACACTGGTATTAAAGTTATAAGCCGTTAACTGTTGCTTAAAAATAGTACATTTGTGTGGGAGGTACCAAAAAGGGGGAGCCAATGACGCCCACTTATCACCGGACTGTAGGTACTATAAAAATATTATACTGTACAAAATTTCAAGTATTTATTTGTATGTACTGGTATTATTAGCTGTTAAATTTTGGTGCAAAATGGACAATTTGTGTGGGAGGTACCAAAAGGGACGTGCCAACTTCGCCCATTTTGCACTGCACTGTAGGTACTATAAAAACATGACACTGTACAAAATTTCAGGTATTTGTATCGACTGATATTAAAGCTATAAGCAGTTAACTTTTGGTGGAAAATTGTTCATTTGCGTGGGAGGTACCAAAAGGGGTGTGCCAATAACACCCACTTTTCACTTGACTGTGGGTACTTTAAAAACATTACACTGTACAAAATTGCAAGTTTTTGTGTGTTCTGGTATTAAATTTATCAGCAGTTAACTTTTTATATGAAATGGTCCCTTTTGTGTGGGAGGTACAAAAAGTGGCAGGGCCAATACGCCCATTTTTCTCAGGCTGAAGGCGACAGACACTATGTGTGGAATTGCAAAAGATTCGGATAAGTTGTATAGAAGTTATTAGAAAATCAATAGTTCACTAAATTGTAACCCTTTGTGAGGGAGGTACTAGAAGGAGTGGACCAATATGGCCCATCTTCGAACTTAGCCTGAGATAGAAAAAAATATTATCACATACCAAATTTGAAGTCAATTCCTTACTCCTTTCGAGAGTTATCGTGCGCTCCAGCCAGACAGACAGACAGACGGACATTGCTCAAATGACTTAAAATGTCCTAAAACGGATTTCCGCCGAACATAATTGGGGTCTTAGGTGACTCCTTCGTTATGTGTTAAACTCTTGGCTCGTAGCAAATGATATATACCCTCCTCTCTGAGGTGAGGGGATAATAAATACAATAAAAAATAATTTCAAGAAAAATATATCAACAACGGAAGCAAAAAATAATTAAATTTTATTTGAAATTTAATTGAATTAGATATTAATTAGCATTGTTGGGATACCTAATTCCAATTGCATGCTACTTTAAGTACTTGACTATAAAAAATTTAATATTTTTTTCAATTTAATATCTCAATTTGTCATAGCGCTCTAGCACCGGTTACACTTATTCATAATGACATATGAGGATTACTGTTTTTTCTTCATTAGAATTTATTGTTATGCTTTTATGCTTGAACAATTTGCTATTTTTTGTATTTCCATTGTTGGTTACACTCCGCACTGTTGCACTGTGTTACAAAACGACACATTTGCTAACTGAAGGAATTATTATTTGTTTTAAAATGTATAACACATTCTAAAGAGACTCTAGTGTAGAGGAAGACCACTGTGGTCGAGACTCTAGTATAGAGTAAGACTACACAGTGGTCGAGCCTCTAGAATAGAGGAATACCTCAAAATTGCTTAACCTGTTCGCAGGGTCACAGAACCAAAAAGACTAGGAAGCCATGGTTTACAAGTTCTGATATTATTACCACATTCTTTTCAATAATCGGACCCATTGTGCACTGAGTGATATTGATAATATAATATTTATATAAACAGCTGATCATTACATGTGGGGCCACCAAACTTTACTTCGGTTGTCCCACAAAACAGAGCCCTATTTCCAAATTTATAACTCTGTGTTCTGAACAATTTTCTGGTTGAGAGATTTTTGAAATTGAATTGATTTTTTTGCATTTAAATAAGTACTTCTCACATATAGATAAACGCATTTGATTTTTTTATTTGTTTTCATAATAAGTCCATAAATCTCGAGAGCTGCAGAATTAAAAATTCCCGTCAGGCACGTACGACGTATGGGGACACTTTCTGTATGCCGACCGTCGTTGCCATAAATGAGTGGGTGGCGTTGGGTTGAGGAGCCAGACTTGGAATCATAACATAACGCAAATGAAATTTTACCAAAAGCAAATGTGGGTTTGTCATCATGACAGACATTCACTCCACGACGTGAGTAAGCCATTCAACCAAATAAATATCAAATAATTCAACGTAATTTATTTCTCCGTAGAATGCGGAATAATCTCAAATTTGATTATTGAATTCTAAATAGATTTCAAATATCATCAGATTATTAGCATATTAAGAGATGCAACACAAATGTTGAGTGTAAAAGTGGATTTCAGTGATTTATTTGATTTAAATGCTATTGGGATTACAAATTCAATTCGTTTTAGAATCAGAAATCCGATAGCTCATTGAAATTCCGTAATAATAATATTTTTTTTGTATTTTCATAAACAGAAAATATTAACAATTTAAGTCAAGTTCAATGACTTGACCGACCGCCTCTGTGAGAGTTTTTGTTTATAAACAACAGTTTTACTGTTGCTGTGCTTTTTTTGTTTATAGCCATAAACCGTTTTTTGTTGGCTATTGGCTATGGCCAAACGGGTATCTGGGACGGGATATGGACACGAAAGAAACAGGAAATGCAACGGGTTTTTTAAGCCAATGCATCTAAAGCTTCAACATTGATGTCTCGCTCGTGGTCGTCGTCCACTCGCCTGACTGACTAAGAACAAAAGAAAGGTACAAAGAACTAGCCTGGCAGGCTATTTTGGCTGTTAAGCCTGACGGGCACGAATGCGCGCATGCGCAATGTGCACATCTTGTATCTTGATAAAACTATGTATTTCTTTTTGTTGTCTTATTGAACAGGACTTTGGCGTTCGGTTAAATTACTTTGTGATTTTGTGATCGACAACAAAGAGGATTGTTGTAACTGCAAAAAAAAACAATGATGATGATAATTGTTCTGACTGCTGTTCATCATGTATAAGGTGTACCATTAAAATTGGCAATGCGGGTATGTATGATAATGACGGGTTCGAGAGTTTGATGTCCCAAGGGAAATACGCTTTTCTCTTTATGTTTTTTTTTCTTTGTGGGCAATGGAATACTTCTAACCTATACTATATGAAGAAACAAGATATTACAACTTGGCTACACATAAATGAACAGAAGTTATTACTTTAGTTAACAGTCGTTCTATCCCAATAACACTTGACAACGTTCGTTTTGAACAAGAGGTTTGAATAATATTATAAACTCGATCAAAATTAGGTACGATTTGGCCGTTTTGTGAGGGAGATACCAAAAGGGACGTGGCAAAAATTCCTATTTTACCGGACTGTAGGCACTTTAAAAGCATTAAATTGCAAAAAAATCAAATAATTATGTGCACTGGTATTGAAGTTATAATCCCATTTTTCTTGAGGTCTTAGAACTAATAAACTAATACTATGTGTGGAATTTCAAAAGTTTCGAGTGAGTAATATAGAAGTTATTTAAGAATCAATATTTCTCTTAATGTCAACGCTTTTTGGGGAGGTACTAGAAGAGATAGAGAAAAATATATACAAAATTTGAAGTCAATCGGTTCACTCCTCGATGTGTTACACTTTTGGCTCGTAGCAAATGATATGATGATGAAATGATGATGAGGGGACAAAAATGCAATTATGATGCAGATAAAAAAGGTAATTTTCAACGAAAATTTTTAGAAAATGGATCACTGACCGCATTACAGGTCGTTGACCGATAACCAACGGCCTTGCGACGATGGCCGCAATAGAAATCAATGAGAGGATTAAGGACCACTGATCAGATTCAATATCGATGACTCCTGATTGGTGGCCACTGCCCGGATAAAATGTTATTGACTTTATTAAAGGGCGATGAAGTGAATATTCTCGAAAAATTCAATTTCGAAATTTTTAAGAAGTTTACAATTTCGACGAAATGTTCTATATAAATGGAATTTTGAAATAATTTAACAAAAAAAGAAAATTTTCAATCAATGTATTTTCGAGTAATGCCATTACGAAGACATTTTATAAAAAATGAAATGTTCAACGATATTTTTAATTTTGACATAATTTTCTAAAGAATTAAATTTTCAAAAAAGATGCAATTTCGACGAAATGTTCCAGAAAAACGCAATTCAAAAAAAAATTATACACATTTTTTGTAGAAAAAATGCAATTTCGATGGAATTGTGTGATGAAAGAAAATTTTGCAAAATTCTCTAGAAAAAAAAATTTTAAATAAAAATGTATTTTTTTGACATAATTTTCTAAAGAATTAAATTTTCAAAAAAGATGCAATTTCGACGAAATGTTCCAGAAAAATTCAATTAAAAAAAAAAGATTATACAAATTTTTTATAGAAAAATGCAGTTTCGAAGCAATCTTGTGATGAATGAAAATTTTGCAAAAAAAATTTTAAATAAAAATGTATTTTTCATAAAATTTAAAAAAATCAGTTTCGACGAATTTGTTTTAAAAAGATGCAATTTTGTCGAAATGTTATAAAAGAAGTAAAAAGATCAGTCGGGTAAACCGTCTTATGAATTCCCTCACCTTGAGTTCAAAAAAATATAAGTAAGTTTATTAATTTTTTTGTTGTAATTAAATTATTATCAATTTAAATTGCATTTAGTTACTTTAAAGTATGTACTGGTATTAAAGTTAAAAGCTGTTTACGTTTGGTACAAAATGGTCCATTTGTGTGGGAGCTACCAAAATGGGCGTTCCAATAACGGTCACTTCTCTCAGGACTCTAGATACTATAAAGGCATTACTCTGTACAAAAATTCAAGTATTTATATGCACTGGTATTAAACTTATAAGCTGTTAAATTTTGGTGTAAAATGGTCCATTTATGTGGGAGGTAACAAAAGGGGCGTGCCAATAACGGCCACTTGTCTCTAGACACTGGGTCCGCCAAATAACTTTTTTTTTGAAAATGCTATAAAAAAAACTACTGAAAACGCATTGGATGGTCAGTTGGCTTCAACTCCTGAACCAATTTGACTTTGTATGGCGTCATACCAAGGTCTTTATGCAAAATTCGTCTTAATGATGTCTCCGAAATGTTCAATTGTTGAGAACGACGGTGAATTGATGTTGATGGCGCTTCACGCACACTTTCTGCCACAGCAGCAATATTCTCGGGTGTACGCACTGTTTTTGGCTTTTCACGCTTTAGTTTATTGATGAGGTTGCCAGTTTCTTTCACTTTTTTCACAAGATAACGAACATACGAAGCTGACGGTGCTTCTCTTCTTCCAAAATCCGTACGCAATTTTCGCACACATTCTGCAACATTACCATGATTTTCAAAGTACATAATGTCGCAATATTCGCAATGTACACATTCTCGTTCAGCGGAAGGATAAAACTAATTGTCTGTCAAATCAGACATGAGCTAAGTGTTACCATTCACGAAATAAGCACTTGTTGAAAAAAAGGTTAGATGGCGGACCCTTTATAAAAGCATTGCACTGTACGAAATTTAAGTATTTTATTTGTATGCACTGGAATTAATGTTAAAAGCTGTTAACTTTTGGTACAAAAAGGTCCATTTGTGTGAAAGGTAACTAGAGGGGCGTGCCAGTAACGTTCATTTTTCTCTGGACTCTAGGTACTATAAAAGCATTACACTGTACAAAATTTCAATTAATTATATGCACAGGTATTAGGGCTATAAGCTGTTAACTCTTCATGTAAAATGTACTACCCCTTTTCTCCAGACCCTAGTACTATAAAATCATTACACTGTACGAAATTTCAAGTATTTATATGCACTGGTATTAAAGTTATATGCTGGTAACTTTAGGTACAAAATGGCCCATTTGTGTGGGAGGTACCAAAAGGAGCGTGGCAATAATGCCCACTTTTCACTGTATTTTAGTTAAAGGGTGGTTAAACTGTAAGGGCCGATGTTGAATGTGAATGTGTGTTCAAATCAAAATGCATTTCGTGCACTTCGTGATGTTCTTTTGATCAGCATAATCGACCAAATGTGTCCACAATCGGGAGAATTGTGCGCAAATTTCAGCAAACCGGGTTTGTAGGAGATGTGAAAACACCTGTGCATGCTCGTCCAGTTTGTTTGGTGCGGCTTATGGGCTGGCGACGTCATCGGACCATACTTCTTCGAAACGAGGCCGGTCAGGCAGTTACGCTATCGTGAGATGATAACGAACTTTTTATGGCCCGAATTGGAAGATATGAATGTGGACAATATGTGGTTTCAACAGGACGGTGCCACTTGCCACACAGCTAACGAAACAATGGCTATTTTGCATAAATTAATGGCCCTGTTATCTCACGTCGTGGCGTTGTCAATTGGCCGCCAAGATCATGTGATTTGAAAGAAAAGGTGTACGTCGATAAGCCAGCAACAATGCAAGAGCTAAAGGATGAGATAATTCGGCACATTAACGGCATAGAACCTCAATTATGCCTCAGCGTCATCGAAAATTTGGACCATCGGATGGAGGTGTGCCGGATTGGTGTGTTCTGACACATATAGTAAAATTTTATAGGCAACATTTTTGTAGAACATTTCACCCCGCCCTCCCCATTTTAAGGGGGGTTTATTACGATTTGTTAAATTGGGGCCAAAAATTACAGTTATGTGGGGGAGGCTAGAAGGTTAATATGTTCCACAAAAATATTGGCCCTAATATTTTCTATAATGTAGCTGAACATACCCTATACCAAAAAAATATTTTTTTACATAATAGTGAAATACTAAAATTTTTGGGGTACAATGTGATTTTTTGAGCTATTCACGGTACCTAGTCACGTTCAGATTGTATTGATATGTTCACAAAAATTTTTCAAATTAACGTTGGCTATAATTTTGCCAAACATTGTTAGTGAAAAATTAAGAGTCCCTGAAAGCTATTCTGAAAAAAGTGAACAAAAATATTTTTTTCCTTCACTTTTTAAAAAAAGCAACGGAAAAATATTTTTTTTTCGCAAAATATTTTTTGCCAAATATAGTTTAGCGGTATTACCAAGTCTGAATTAGTTGTCGGACAAAAGCTGATGATCAGAAACTTTGGAGGCCCATACAAAAAAATTTTTCATCAATTTCGCCAAACCGAGTATAGAGTTATACTTCTCTTTGATAGTAGAATTAAACCTATACTGTCAGGTCCGTGTATTTTTCAAAAAGTATTCATTTGTTGCATAGTGTAATCAATATTTCACAAAATGTTAACCCTTTGTGGGTGGGAGTACTAGAAGGAGTGGACCAATAGGGACGATCTTCGAACTTAGCCGGAAATAGAAGAAAATATTACCACATACCAAATTAGAAGTCAATCAGTTACTGCTTTCGAGAGTTATTGTGCACACCAGCCAGCAGACTGACAGACAGACGGACGGACATTGCTCATTCGGCTTAAAATGACCCAAAACGGATATCCGCCGAACATACTTAGGGTCTTAGGGCACTCCTTCGATATGTTACACTTTTGGCTCTTAGCAAATCGATACCTCCATTCGAAAACATGCTAACTCGACTTAGCATGTTTTTGGGGAGATTGCATTTTTAATTTCTAAATATTCTAAATCATATTCAGTCAAAATTTGCTGTTTATCCGTCAACCCAATCAAAAGTTATTCACAAAACAGTACAGGTCATTCGATTGGAATTATAAAGGAATTCCAACAAATTTAAAAAATGCTACAAACTTTAATCGCGTTTCCTGAAAAACTACCTTTTTGCACTTAGCATAGTTTAGAATGGAGGTATCGAAATGATATATGCCCTCCTCTCTAAGGTGAGGGGATAAAAATAAGTTTTTTTAAAAATACCTATTTTGACAAAATTTTCTATAAAACTGTGATTTTTATTAAATTTTCAAGAAAATATATAACTTGTAGTTATTTCTAAAAATGGCATATTGTTCAATTTTTTTTGAAAAAAAAGATAAAATTTGTTATTAAAACCAGTAAGGAAAGGCTAAAGTCGGGCGGGGCCGACTATATAATACCCTACACCACTCTCGTAATATTGAATAACTCTGAAATATAAATTTTGTAATTCATGTATAAATTGTTTACATAAATTTACTTTTGGTACATTTTATACTTTTTTTTTTTTTTTTTTCGAATATATTTATTTGCAATCTATTTTACAATAATAAGCAAATTTGATAAGTTCTAGAAAATGGCATTAGCCATTGTTTCCAATAGGAACTATGGCCTTAAAAATATATATACATATGTACAATATATAGATGACAATTTGTTGTTAAGTAACTTATTTTAATTAATTATTTGGCAGAAATATAGAAAATATTAGCAGGAATTACATCATTTAATAAATTACAATTTTAATTAATCTCTGAAAGGTAGATCTAATACATGATTTCGTTTTAATCTTCTTATTTCATCGCTGTGATCTAGTAAGGCAATTGCTAGTGGATTAGTATGATTACTGAGCCGTTCTAAATATCTTGAACTGTACTTATTTATTTCGTTTTTAATGAAGGGTACATCAAGATCTCTATGTAAAGTCACATTTGTTACGAACCATGGTGCATTTGTAATAGATCTCAATGTTTTTGACTGGAATGCTTGAAGGATATTAATATTAGAGTTACTGGCAGTGCCCCACAGTTGTATGCCGTAAGTCCAAATTGGTTTTAGGATGCTATTATATAACAAGACCTTGTTTTCTAACGAAAGTTCCGATCTAGGTCCGAGCAGCCAATACATCTTTTTAAATTGAGTGTCTAATTGTTTTCTCTTCTGCTTTATATGTATCTTCCAGTTTAGTCTTCTATCTAGGTGCAATCCTAAATATTTTACGCTCTCACAACTTGGGATAATATGACCATGAAGATTCACAGCAGGACAAGTTTCCCGTCTGTATGTAAAGGTTATATGTTTAGATTTTTGTGTGTTTACTTGAATATTCCATGTGATCAGCCAATTATACCAGTTATCGAGTTGCCTTTGAATTATATTTGATGCTTCCGTTGGAGAATTATTACAATATAAGAAAGCAGTATCATCTGCGTATGTAGCAACAGTAACTTCGCTAATAGTGGGCATATCGTAGGTAAAAATGGTGTATAGCAGCGGTCCTAGAACACTGCCTTGGGGAATGCCAGCATTTATATTAAAGATGTCTGATACTTCGTCATTGCATCGAACATAGAAACTTCTATTCTTCAAATAGGAAATAAAGAATAGATAAAATGGTGCGGGAAGAATAGTTTTCAATTTGTACAGCAATCCGTTATGCCACACTTTATCAAAAGCCTGCTGTATATCCAAGAATACCGCAGAGCAATATAGCTTTTTCTCAAATGCTTCGTTTATGACTTTTATGACCCTATGACACTGTTCGGGTGTGCCATGTTTGTGACGAAATCCGAATTGGTGGTCTGGAATAATATTTTTGGTCTCAAGGATTGGCAGTAAGCGTTTCAAAAATCTTGGAGAAAAATGGCAATAAACTTATTGGCCTATAAGAGGATATAACATTTTCCGGTTTGCTGGGTTTTGGAACCATTATTATTTCCGCGCATTTCCATTGCGTAGGAAAGTGTTGCAATCGAAGGATTGTGTTGAAGATTAACGTCAAAAATAAAACTGCTTTATTGGGGAGTGATTTAATGACTGTTGCGTTTATTTTATCATATCCAGATGATTTTTTGTTGTTTAATGCGCTTATTTCTGAACGGACTTCATTTGGGGAAAAGTGTTTAATGGGTATGTCCATCTGACAAGGGATATCTAAGTAATTTGTGATTTCGGACTCATTTCCATTAAGCGAATATGGGCAAAACGTCTCCTCCAAATGAACAGCAAAAGCAGTAGACTTATCTTTATCAGTGCGGCACCATGATCCATTCGCATTCTTAATGGGAACATTTCTTTTTGTTGGCCTCTTAAGATATTTAGTAGCTTTCCAAATGTCATGATCTGTGTTATGTTTATTTACAGAAAGATTACGCAAATAGTTACCAATTTGATTGTTTTTGTGTTCTGAAATTCGCTCTTTTAATATTTTCGTTGCAATATTGAGATTCGTTTTATCCAATGGATTTCTTGAGCGTTGCCAAATTCGTCGTAGTCTTCTTTTATTTCTAATTAGTTTCCGAATTTCTGCCGACATTATAACATAATTTCCATTAGCTTGAGATAACTGTGACGAAGGAGTGGATAACACAGAAGCTTCGTGAATTAATGCATTAAACAATTCCACTGATTCGTCTAAATCATGACCTGTGTTAATTACAGTTTTAAGGTCCACATTTTCGTCTATCCATTTTCGGAAGAATTCAAGATCTGTGCTGCGTGTAATTAGTTTCACCTTATTTTGAACAGTTTCAATAATGCAACTGTAATTCAATATTATTGGCGAATGGTCTGAACTTAGGTCATCATCGTTTGCAATGTCCAGAGAATTCCTTGGAAGTCCGCTAAATACTGCAAAATCGAGCAGATCCGGTATTTTATTTGGGTCAGTTGGCCAGTATGTAGGTCTGCCTCCAGAAATAGTTTGGTAATTATTATCAATTAAACATTTGTATAAGCTTCTACCTTTAGGGTTTATTAATCTAGATCCCCACCAAGGATGCTTAGCATTAAAGTCTCCCGCGACTATGAAACGCGGACCTAAATTGTTGAAAAAATTGCAGTAGTCATCAGATGACACACTGTGTCGAGGTGGAAAGTAAATCGAATATATATTGACAGGTCTATTATTGCAATATACTTTAATTCCAGCAGCTTGGATAAATGGTTTTTGGACTGGTTCTGCACATTCATAACGAATTGTAGATTTCACAAATATTGCAGCTCCGGCGTGAGCTTTTCCATCTGGGTGATTTGTAGAAATTAGATCGAATCCTCTTATTTTTATGTGTGATCTATGTGTAAGATGACTTTCAGAGATCAATAAAATGTCAATATGTTTTGTTTTTATAAATAACTCCACTTCATTCATTTTGTTGACGATGCCATTGGCATTCCAAAAGGCAATTCTTAAATTCAATGGCATAATTTGTTAATGATAAGTGACATCATATTCATAAGAGAATTTGTTAATTCCAATTGCTTATTTAAAAGTTTTTCAATATTTTTCATTATGTTGTTATTGGAGTCAGAGTGAATGTTTTCTCTAGCCATGTTGGCATAAGTTTCATTGTATCTGAAGTTGTTATTGTCATGATTTAAGTTGTGGTTAGTGTTTGAATGGCTTGGAAATTCATTTTCATTCATAAAGAATGGTTCATAGCGTTGGGGCCTATTGGCAGGCAATCTTTTACGTGCCAGGGTTTGGTAGACTTGACACCCTCTATAATTAGCGGTATGCGTTTGAAGGCAATTAACACATTTTGGTGGAGCAGAAGCTTCTTTCTGGCAAGTAGAAGTGGGATGACCTAAACCGCATTTCACGCACACATATGGTTTCCGACAGTACGACTTAGTGTGACCAAACTCCTGACAGCGATGACATTGAACTATTTCATTTGTGATCCTAGGAGCCTCTATTGTAACGACGCATTTGCCTATATAACGTATGTCAAACACTTGTTTATTATTTGGACTAGGGTCCATATCGACAAAAAACATCGGCAAAGGTTCCTTCAACCTTTTACTTTTAACATTGGCAATGTACCTGACCTGATGACCTTTCAATAAAAGTTCGGCTTTAATGTTTTCAATCGGGGTGGAATGATGAAGACCTTTAATAACAATACGATAAGCACGCTGGGTTTTTATTTGATACGTATGGTAATTAATGTTATTGGACTCAAAGTACTTTACTAACTTCCTATATGATTCTATTGTTTTAATATTTAATTTAATTTGACCATCATTCAATGACTTGTAGTTAAATTCGGCGTTAGAAAGAATACTGGATATTTTTTTAATCATTTTACATATGTCAGCTACGCCCGGGACAAATATTGGTGGCGGCTTTGTTGCAGTTTCACTTTCTTCATTATCATCATTAACTTCATTTACTTGAAGCGCCGAGTATTTGTTGTTGCTAGAAGTACTTGGTATATCATCACTCTTCGACTTTTTATGCACTTGTTCAATTTTGTGGCTTTTTTTTCTTTTGGAATGCATAATCTGCCATGGAGTTTCACTGTCTTCACTATCATCATTGGTTTCATCACTACCGTTGGGCATATTAATTGTTTGTGTAAATTTGGTTGTTTTTTGGTGCAGCTAGCGATCGACTGCAATTGTTTGTTGTTGAAGTCAGAAAAGACTGCAATTGAATGCAGTTGTTTGTTGTTGCAGCATGCAAATGACTGCAATTGTTTGTTTTTGGATTTCCTATACTTTGTATAGGGATTGTGAAACGCACTTTTGTTTTTGTAAATTTTTATGTTTCGTTTATTGAAATATTCAAATGTAAATGCGACAGAAACGTCCGTTCACTTTGAATGACAATTCGCGACTACATTTTATACTTGAATAATACCCTGTACCACAGTTTGGTCGTATTAAGTTGGAACAATTGGTTTCTGTACCACAGTGTGGTGTAGGTATAAAACGATTGGATGTAAAATACAGCTTCTACAGGACTAAAGAGCCAAATCGGATGAAACATATATATGGGAGCTATAGCTAAATCTTAACCGAATTTCTTCAAATTCGGGAATGTTAGTCCATGGATCAAGAAACTTTACCATTCTAAATATCAAAACGATTAGATGTAAACTACAGCATCTATCGGACTAAAGGGTCAAATCGGACGAAACATATATATGGAAGCTATAGCTAAATCTTAACCGATTTTCTTCAATTTCGGCAATGTTGGTTCATGGATCAAGAAACTCTACCATTCTAAATTTCAAAATGATTGGATGTAAAATACAGCTTCTATAGGACTACAGGGCCAAATCGGACAAAAGATATATATGGGAGCTATATCTAACTCTGAACCGATTTCAACCAAACTCAATAGGGATCTTTACAGCTGCGAAATTCTCTAAACTGCAAAATTTCAGAACGGTCGGAGTGAAATTGCGACCTTTAGTCGATGAACAACTTTACATGGACAGACGGAAGGACGGACGGACAGACATGGTTAAATCGACTCAGCTAGTGATTCGATCGGTATACTTTAAGGTGGGTCTAGCAGTGTTATTTTCACGTGCTACAAACATCTGCCGTGAAACAAACTTATAATACCCTGTACCACAGTGTGGAGTAGGGTATAAATACGTATGCCCTTAAATGATTCCTTACATTCTCTTAAAAACTGCACAAATCCTATTAGAATCGATTAATACACTATTTTTCGTAAGACCTTCTTATGTAATTTTTAGACATTTTCAAAAGTCAAAATGGCTATAAAACTTATCAATAAAAATATTTTAACATTCATGTAAAATATTTTTGTTAAGTATTGCTTGGCATTTCATCATGGAAAGACTTACGCCTAAACAACGTTTACAAATTATTCAGTTTTATTATCAAAATAATCGTTCGCCAATTGCGCCAAGTCCATTTTTTTAAATAAAAAAAAAAAAACACTTTCCAGTCGATCCACGAACATGACACCCATGAGCAATATTCGATATTAGCTCTCGTTAAGAGATATCTTTTTGCCATTGGCCGATTCCCGATCCGACGTACCGGAATCATCGGTCCATATTTCTTCAAAAATGATGCCGGTGAGAACGTAACCGTCAATGGCGACCGTTATCGTGCCATGATAACCGACTTGTGGATGCCTGAAATTGAAGCTCGTTATCTCGGCGACATTTGGTTTCAACAAGACGGCGCCACTTCCCACAGATCGCATCAATCAATGGATTTATTGAGAGAACACTTCGGTGTGCAGATAATTTCACGTTTTGGGCCGGTCGATTGGCCACCAAGATCCTGTGATATCACACAGTTAGACTTTTTCCTGTGGGAATATGTAAAGTCTAAAGATTATGCGGACAAACCCGCATCGATTCAGGCTTTGGAGCAAAACATCACGCGTGTCATTCACCAATTACCAGTCGAAATGCTCGAACGAGTCATCGAAAATTGCACTCAACGAATGGACCATCTGAGACGTAGCCGCGGCCAACATTTGATAGACATAATCTTCAAAAAATAAATGCCAAAAAATTGTCTTTCAAATGATAATAAACATTCCCCATTCAATTTGAATTTTCTGTGTTTTTTCCATTTTGTAGGCAACCTCGAAATGGATCACGCGTTATATCCCCCATACTCATGATGCTCCTGATTTGACATCTAAGCACTATAGAAACTGTATTCTATATCCGATCAGTACCTAATGTAAATATACTCGTATATGGAAAATATTAATTATCTTGAAACAATATCAAAGTAAATTCCGAATATTAGGGAACATTGTTGTCAGTTCATTTTAAATTATACATATATGTACGCATTAAAGTCAGATTCAATTTACAGGCCCTCATTTCCACTCCGATCAATGTGTACTCAAATGAAACAAGCTTTAATTTATTTAAATTATGTGAAAAAATAAAAAGAAATAAAATATGATTTATTACATTATTTGTTTATTTTCAAAAACTCCCGTTGAGATTCCTTTCACTTTTGGTTCTTTGATTTCATGCGATTTCGATTAACCAGCCAAATCTTTAAATGCCACATCTGGAAAATGTTTAATATTTGGAGTAAAATTTAATTAAACTTTTTTATTTGTGAAATTTTTAATTACACAAAAAACCAAAACAAAAAATAAAAAACATTATTTTAAATAACATGTAAATTTCCAGGAAATTTATTACGTGTAATGTTTAATGTAATTTGGTTTACACTTTAACAACACTTTTTAAGTATTTTTGGAGAGGGTTCATCGCTCTTCCAATCTCTGGAGTGGTAGAATTGACTTCAAGAGAATTCATTGTTATGCGAATTATTTTGTGAATGTAATAAAAACTGAATTTAACAGCTTGAAAATGATGTCAAAAAAAAAAAAGAAATTGTATAAAGTGATTAATTGGTAACAACATTTGATATACACATCTTGTCGTGTCTTGATATACATGTGTTTTTTTTAACAATAATAGAAAATATAATTATCACCAACGTTATAGTAATATTTAGTATATTCCAGACATATCTCATAATAACTAATGGATGTAACGCATGGCCGATTTTTATTTTCAAGGTTACCGCATGAGTGATACATTTAATAATTTAATTTCATTTATGACGGAGAAATTTACGAAATAATAATTATTTTTTAGATGGAACAGAATATTTGAGATTTCGGATACATAGGGTCATTAGAAGTTTTTCATAGTACATATATTATATAAATGACTTAACATACTCATATCTCCATTTATATTATTGTGTCTAAATTTTATTTTGGAAACAGCAACAAATAACTCGTAAACAGAAAACATTTCTTTGATCTTCAGCTCAACTCCACAGTGAGAAAAAACCATAAAATAACATCAATAACAGATCAATCCCGCATAGGGAAACATCAAAAAAGAAAACATTTATCCGAATTGGTTCAGAAAAGTGTTAAAGAATTCCAAATTAAGTAGCCTTCAGGACCGTAAAAACATTCATCCGTTCAGGGGTTTTGACGATATGCTACAAAATATAGGGTGCTCCAAGCAGAGAAACTTTTTTAAATAGTCTTTTTCAATAGCGTAAGTCTTTCCATGATGAAATGCCAAACAATACTTAACAAAAATAACATGACAGCATGACACGACTCACACGTGATCTGTTAAAAAAAAGCTATTGAAAAAAGTTTCTCTACTTTGATCACCCTATAGTAATAATTTTTTAATTAAGACCTCTTAAAAACATCAGAGCACAGTGTCTTATCTTTTCCAATACACCACAAAAAAAACTCTCTTTCGAAAGGAAGAGTTGATCGAAAGCTGAACAATTCGAATGTGAAAACATTCAATAAATAAATCTAAATAAAAATTAAATCGATCATTAACAAAAAACTTCTAAAAAATTTAAATAATAAGGATCAGCCCGCCTAAATAGAATTAGAAAGAAGCTGCTCATCTTCAACACGTAGTGTTAATGAATTCTAAATAATAACATAAAATATTTGATATTCAACAAAAAAATACTATGCTTACTGAAATGTAGTAAAGTCTTTCTAATCGTCCAACTAATCTCAGAATCCACGCCATCTACCTGGCGATTGGTGTAGAGACAACTGTGTCGAACTGGCAACCCTTACCAGTCACATGGGTGGTGAAAATGGTGAATTTAAGTCTCGCTTAAAGCTTTGGCTGTGTGACTTGTACGCTTTCTTCGTAGGTATATAATTCCCATAGGCAAATTTCTTTGTAGATTGGTATATATACAAGTGATGATCGCCACAACTGCAAGCTCACACTGTGTCATGTATAAGACCCTCTGATGATATCCCCGCACAGGATTGAAATACGTATAAGGGTATGTGTTTACATGGCTTTCAGAGCGCAGTGTCTTATCTTTTCCAATACACCACAAAAAACCTCTCTTTCGAAAGGAAGAGTTGATCGAAAAGCTGAACAATTCGAATGTGAAAACATTCAATAAATAAATCTAATTAAAAATTAAATCGATCATTAACAAAAAAACTTCTGAAAACATTTTGTTCAGTTCTTCCATCTAAAGAAATGTTTCATTACTTTTCCTTACTCTTTGGTTTGAAACAAATGAAAGTGGTTTCAAATAAAAACCAATCCTGTGGAATATGAGCTTTTTTTCACTTTAGTGGAGGAGTATATATCAATTGTGACATATGACCCTAAGAATGTTCAGCGGAAATTCGTTGTAGGACATTTCAAGACTTTTGAGCTATGTTCGTCGGTCTGTCTGGCTGGTGCTCACTATAACTCTCGAAAGAAGTAACCGATTGAATTCAAATTTTGTTTTTGGTTGACACGATTTTTGGGTCTGACTTTTCATTGTCCAATTATAGTTTCTTTTCTGTTATTAATAAAGGGAAAATAGTTTTTTATCGCAGTTTTTTTTTTTTTAAGAAATGAGAGCAAATTTCAAAGAAAGTGACGGTTTTGCTTGCTGCAACTTTTTAGATTCAATTAAAAAAAAATCCATCCATTAGGCTAAGAAAAAAAGAGAGGTTGACCCACATATTTTGGCATAATTAGAAAACCATTTATCCGAATTGGTTCAGAAAAGTGTTAAAGAATTCCAAATTAAGTAGGCTTCAGCACCGTAAAAATATTCATCCGTTCAGGGGTTTTGACGATATGCTACAAAATATAGGGTGCTCCAAGCAGAGATACTTTTTTCAATAGTCTTTTTCAATAGCGTAAGTCTTTCCATGATGAAATGCCAAACAATACTTAACAAAAATAACATGACAGCATGACACGACTCACACGTGATCTGTCAAAAAAAAGCTATTGAAAAAAGTATCTCTACTTTGATCACCCTATAGTAATAATTTTTTAATTAAGACCTCTTAAAAACATCGATAAATTCACAATTATTATATTCTTGTTATATTATCGTAAAATCGGTCATGAATAAAATGAGACCAATCCTAAGAAAATCGATGCATAATTTAAAAAGTTGTAGCTAATTTAGCAAACTACCAACCCCAGAAGTTTTAAAAGAAACAAGTAAAAGCGTTAAGATCGGCAATGCCGAATCTTATATACCCTCCACCATGGATTGCATTCAATTGTATTACTGGAAAAATTTTTGGATATGAAGCAAATCATGAAACGAACCTTTTTGTTTAAGTAAATTATTAAAAAACGAACGCTGCAATTTTTAGGCCGCAAACTCTTTAGCCAAACTCTTCACCTGAAAAATGTGGTATTTATGGCTTAAAAAGCTTTTTGAGAGCTACATCTACATGGGGACTACAACAAAATAAAATTTAATTTGTAAGTTCATTTGCAAAGTTTCAGCTAAATTTCTTAGAAAATGTGGTATTAAGTGCTTAAGAGAGCCTTATTGTTAGCGACATCTATAAAAAATTTTACTGCGATGAATTCTTGTCTTAATTAAATACAAACTGCAAAGATTCAGTTTGAATACTTGGAAACTTTGGTATTTATGGCCTAAATACGTATATTTTGGAGCGACCTCTATAGGGTGACAATACAAAATATGAACCGATTTGTGAAATTTTTGCTGTGATGAATTCTTGTCAAAACAGAATACAAACTGCAAAGTTTCTGCTAAATTGCTTTAAATCTGCAAACGTAGAATATGTGGTATCTGTGGCTCAAAAACCGTATTCTGGAACGACCTCTGTAGTTGAGCTATATCAAAACATTGACCGATATGGCCCATTTGCAATCCCAAACAATCTGCAACTATAAGAAATATTTCTACCAAATTTGATCAACCTAGCTCTATTATACTTGAGCTAGGTATAGCATCTAACTTGTTGTGATTCCTACTGTTATTTTTTTGTGTGTTTCCGGTGTAATTTTCTTTAGGTTTGAGTTATTTTGCGAGGTCTCATGATATCCATGGTGGAGGGTATATAAGATTCGGCATGGCCGAACACGTTGTTTAATTATGCATCGATTTTTTTCGGAATAGAAAATAATACAGCACAAAGCTCTTAAAGAAAATGGCCTAAGCTTTCTTTTGAGCCAACAAAAAAAAAATAAAAGTATGGGTTTTGAAAAAAATGTCAAAACTAGTTTTAATTTCGCAAAAAAATCACAAAAAAACCAGTAAGGAAAGGCAGAAAGTCGGGCGGGGCCGACTATATAATACCCTACACCTCCCTAACAATGCGATAAGGGTCATTGCGATAATTATTTGGAATAATTGGTAAATGGGTAGGAACATATTATCTAATTCTATACCGATAATCGCTAAATTTAGCAATATTCGTTCCTAAATTGAGAAACATCTTTCTGGAAAATTTAAATGATCGGGAGTAAAGTACAACTTATATAGCGCTTTGATACCAAATCAGGAGGAACATATACCGGGTGTTTTTTTTACAGCTTTGTTTTTCGAATAGAGATAAAACTGGCATTTTGTGGTCAAATCTGGCACCTCTAATGCCATTTATGTTCAGTTTGGTTTGCCATTTCATCATGAACAGGTTGACAAAAGAACAACGCTTGCAAATCGTGCAAATTTATTTCGAAAATAATGGTTCAGTTCGCGAAGTTTACCGCAAGCTCCGTCCATTTTATGGTCGACATAATCGTCCATCAGAGCAATTAATTCGGTTAACCATGGATCGTTTTCGCACTACGTTTACTCTATGTGATAATACGCATTCGCAGAGACGTCGAACAGTGCGCACCGAAGAAACTATTGCCGCTGTAGAGCAAAGTGTTGAAGAGGACCCGAATGAATCGATTCGCCACCGTGCACAGCAATTGGAGCTGTGGAGAGCTAATGGAGACCGGTATAGAGCCATGATAACCGACTATTTTGTTCCCGAATTGGATGGCATGAATGTGGATGAGTTGTGGTTCCAACAAGACGGCGCTACATGCCACACAGCGCACGTCACAATCGATTTATTGAAGGAAACATTCGATGAGCGCATAATTTCGCGGAATGGACCTGTCAATTGGCCACCAAGATCGTGTGATTTGACAGCATTGGATTATTTTCTTTGGGGATATGTGAAGTCGCTCGTCTACGCCAACAAACCAGAAACGTTAGGGGAATTGGAAGCCAACATTCGTGGCGTTATTGCCGACATACGGCCCCATATGCTCGAAAAAGTGGTTGAAAATTTGACCTGTAGAATTGGCTTTATTCGAGCCAGCCGCGGCGGCCACATGCCCGAAATCATATTTAAACATTAATGGCATAAAATTATCCTTCCAATAAAGCCAAATTGATGGACCTTAAAACGATTTTCTTGTGTTTTATTTCAATTCGAAGTTCTATACCCCTAAAAAAAACACCCGATATATGGAGGTTATATATAAATCTGAACGGATTTCCCTGAATACTCATTCATGTAAACAGACCTCTTTCTGTCAAATTTCGTTTTGATAGATATAAAATACAGTCACTGATCGGATATAAAATAACATTTTTACAGGGCTTACATGTCAAATCGGCGTAACTTATATATAAGGGCTATATCTAAATCTGAACTGACTTTCTCCGAATTTGGCAGTATTCCTTCATGTAATAAGAGACCTCTTTCTGCCGAATTTCGCACTGATCGGATATAAAATACAGTTTCTACAGCGCTTACATATCAAATCGGAGGTTACATATACATATATGGGGGCTATATCTAAATCTGAACCGATTACATGTCAAATCGGGGTAACTTATATATGAGGGCTATATCTAAATCTGAACTGATTTTTTCCACATTTGGCAGTATTCCTTCACGTAATAAGATACCTCTTTTTGCCGAATTTCGCACTGATAGGATATAAAATACAGTTTCTACAGCGTACTCGCCTATGAGTTTGGGGGTCGTGGGTTCGATTCCCACCAGAGGCTCTGGTCTGGCGCTGCAAACATTTAGCCATATGGTCTTTGTAACCCGGCCTTTCCCTGGACCTTAAAATTAGAATAAAAATTTACTTTGTATTGTAATTCATATAAATAAATAAATAATTCATGTAATAAGAAACATCTTTCTGCCGAATTTTGTACAGATCAGATTAAAAATACCGTTTTTACAGCGCTTACATGTAAAATCGGGGGTAACATATATATGGGGGCTATATCTAAATCTGAACCGATTTTCTCCGAATTTGGCAGTATTCCTTCATATAATAAGAGACCTCTTTCTGCCGAATTTCATACTGATCGGATACAAAATAAAGTTTTTACAGCGCTTACATGTCAAATCGGGGCTAACATATATATGGGGGCTATATCCAAATCTGAACAGATTTTAACCAAATTGAATAGGGATCGTCCTTGGGCCAAAAAAAAGATATGTGTACCACAGTGTGGTGTAGGGTATAAATATTTTTGCTGACTTTTTAGTTTCTTAAAAAAAATTGAACAAAAATCTATTGAAAACCCTTTGATAAAAATTTTCTAAACGCAAAAGGTAATTACTCATACGGATGGGAAAAAGGACTGTTTTACCAACATTTCAAAATGCAACACCCTCCAATTCGGCAGTCCTTAACTGATCTCGTTGAAATTTTGTGTCATAACTACTATCCAATAGGACTAAACTTGTTGCAAGTTTCGTCCTGATCGGAAGACATCGATTTAAAAATTGATATACCTAATCATACAAATATTAATGCGAAAGTTCCCTGCAGCTAAAATCAGTTCTAGTTGCGTATTGAACCAGTCATAAGCTAGTTGCAATGTGACCTATGCAAGCCCATTCGCGTCTCTGCCAGGAAAACCGATTATCTGAGCTGCTTCACAGTACTTGCACGGTACAGCAGATATATAAGCAAAAACGATTGTCTGAACTGCTTTGCGAGCAAGTACTCGCTTGGTGCTGGCTGAGTAAATGTGTCTCTCTCCCACCACAAGTATCTTGTACTCTCTTATGCTCAAATATAGTAATAACTGAACTAGATATTAACTAGTGCTGAATTGTAAACAAATGAACTAGTTGGGTGCCTATGACAAGCCAATGTTAAAATCGATAGTTCGTTATATGAAAAAAGGACAGATGTGTTACTAGTTTGAAGTAAAAAGCAACTAGTATATTTCTAGATACAAACTAGTCATTTTGGCTGCAGGGTTACAATGCATACCAATATCTGTCCACGGTTCCATTGTCCAGTGGATAGATACAATTCACAATCGGAAGTGCTTTAGTACGCAACGTTGCACCGTGTTGCCGACTTTTAGGCGCACAAATATAAACAAATTACAATAATAACTAAAATTGAAATAGACCAGTTCCCAAAAATAATACGAGAACTGTGTATTAAATAAATTCACTCTATTTTACAAACTTATTGTGAATGTGAAAAAATCCCCTTACTTTTGGTATAGCATCTATGTATGTGTATTTGTGTTTTATATTCGATGTCATTATCCATGCCATAAATGAAAATATGGATAGCACTAAACCCACTTATCCATCATTTTTCTTTTGCGGAGTTACAGCTAATTTCGAACCGGTTCGTTATATTTACAAAATTTTGAGGATATTATTTTATTCACATTTTTCGAATGTCGAACATTGCCATAAATTCCAAAACATTTGTGAATATTTGGGGATATTATTTTATCCACATCATTCGAATGTCGAACATTGCCATAAATCCGAATTCCTAAATGTTCGAACTCGAAGTTCGGAAAATGAATCGTATAAGACTTTCAAATGAATACAAAACAATAATTAAAAATCTCAATCAGATAATTTACAATTGACACAAAAGCTGTTTGTGAATGAACTATGCGGTTTGAGAATGTACTATGTGTGAGTGGTTTGGATTACTGTGGTAAGTCACAATTGTGTTGTGGTCATTCACAAGGCTTACAATGATTATAACAGTTTGGTACATTGATAAGACACTGTTAAGCCGACAGTGATTTTACATATTAACAACTGTTAATAAAACAATTATTTAGCAGATATAAATACAGAATGTTACTGATTTCCCAGCATTTTAAATTAAACTGTAGTTGAAATAAAATAAATTAATTGTTTTTAGGAACTTTTTGTTGTGTATCGATCAATACTGGGTGAAGTAATTCAAAGAATAAAACAATTAGGAAAATATCAATACTCCTTCATTCCACAGTCGAAAATTATAGTTTTTCAGGAAAGAAGGTCAACGTTTTTTGTTTAGAAATTTTGTATTTCTGTGAATTTTCGTTTATTTACTTTAAATCTCATGACGTCCAATATTTTATGCCAAACAATTGACTGAGTGCAGAGGTTATTCCCAAATTATGAATACGTCCATTTGACACGGAATTGTAGGCAATTAAAATACATATATGAATATTAGGTCTAATGTAAAGTGGTATTAAAGTTATGATTAGTTGCTTTTTAACACAAAATAGTCACATTGTGTAGGAGGTACAAAAAAGTGATATGGAAATTACGACAGTTTTTCTACAGTTAGTTTTAATGATGAAGCTGCTACTATATGCCAAATTGCTATAGAGTCGTTTACATACTATGTACGCGGAGCAGGTAATCGAGGGCTAATATGGCACATCAAAGTCAGTTGTCAGGAAAGTGTGCACAGGTGTACATGTAATAAAGTAGTCCATTCATTTTCAACCAAAAAAAGACCAGTCAAATGTCACAGATCAATATTACTTCTATTGGGTAAATAATTGCAAAAGAAAAAAATGGAAAAATTCAACCCAATTTTTAACACGACCTGTACAAAGTATTTAAAAAAACCATTGGATTGCCATAAAAGTGTATTGTGAGGACCTATAGTGATTTTTTACAGGGAATCTACATCACCCAAAAAATCCATCGATTTCTACGACTTTTGATACAACATTATTTTTGGTGGGAGATTTGCAGGGGTAAGGGGGCGAACGGGTGTGTCGGATGTTTTGGGAGAAATACTTTTTGTAGTGTCTCCTTTGTTTCGTTCTTTTACATTGAACTTCTATTCCGAAGCTTTTTGTACCAGAATTGTTCCTGGATTTACTAAAACTTCTTTACCCAGCAAACTTTGTGGATAAATATGATATATTTAAAAAACCACTTGGTTGCCATTAAAGTGTATTGTAGAGATCTATAGTGATTTTTTACATTGAATCTTCTTGTCGAATACATCATTCAAAAGATCCATCGATTCCTACGACTTTTGCTATATCAGTTTTGGAGCGGGATTTTCAGGGGTAAGGAGCTGAACGGGGATGTTGGATGTTTTTGAGAAATACTTCTAGGAAAGTGTCCTTTATTTTGTTCTTTGACATGCAATATCTATTTCGAAGCCTTCTATACTAAAATTGTGTTTGCATTTACTAACCTCTTTGTTTGCCCAGCAAACTTTGTGACTAAATATCTCGAAAACACGATGTCACAGGAAAAAACATTTAATGCGATTCGATTAAGCGGCTCGAAATTATGAGGGGTAAGTTGTTTTCATCGAGGATATATTTTTAAAGTGCAGTGTAATTTGGAAGGACGAATTTAATGCAATCCATGGTGAAGGGTATATAAAAATTCGGTCGAACATAGTACCGTTCTTCGTAAACACCTGAACAGTCATCAATTCAGTCATCAAGTATGAAAAAAGGATCATTTTTTTTTTTTAAAATAAAGGTTTTTTGCTATTACAAAAAATAGAAAAAACACCATAAACACCTGAACACGAAGAAAATATAAAAAAATATAAGGTAAATTTCAAAAAATTCAGTCATCAAATATGGATAATTTTTTTTGAAAAATTATGATTTTTTGCTATTACAAAAACTAGAAAAAAATATTTTATTCCATATTTTACATGCTAGTATGATAAAGAAGATAAAATTGCCTGTTTGAACAAAAAAGTTATGTATAAATATAGGGTTTTCCAATAAGAGTGATATGATTTCTTTAAAAAACAAGTAAGAAAGTTTCAGTCGGGTAAACCGACTAAGGTATTCCCTCACTTTGTGAGTAATGTAATATTGAATATTACACAAATTATTCCGTCAATAACGCCCATTTTGCACTGGACTGTAGGCACTATAAAAGCATTACACTGTACAAAATTTCAAATATTTCTAAACACTGGTATTAATGTTATAAGCTTTTAACATTTAGTGCAAAATGGTGCATTTGTGTGGGAGATACCAAAACGGGCGTGGCAATTTCGCCCATTTTCCTCGAGTTGATAGCGACTAACAAACTAATACTATGTGTGGAATTTCAGAAGATTCGAATACGTATAATAGCAGTTATTAAAGAATCAATATTTCACAACATTTTAACCCTTTGTGGGGGAGGTACCAGAAGGAGTGGACCAATATGGCCCATCTTCGAACTTAGCCGGAGATAGAAATAAATATTACCACATACGAAATTTGAAGTCAATCGGTTACTCCTTTCGAGAGTTATCGTGCGCACCAGCCAGCAGACACACAGACAGACAGACAGACGGACGGACATTGCTCATTCGACTTAAAATGACCCAAAACGGATTTCCGCCGTACATACTTGGGGTCTTAGGTCACTCCTTCGATGTGTTACACTTTTTTCCGTAGCAAATGATATATACCCTCGTCACACTAAAGTGAGGGTATAATGAAGTAAATTAATTGTTTTTAGGAACTTTTTACAATTCTTTTTGCTGTGTATCGATCAATACTGGGTGAAGTAATTCACAGAATAAAACAATTAGGAAAATATCAATACTCCTTCATTCCACAGTCGAAAATTATAGTTTTTCAGGAAAGAAGGTCAACGTTTTTTGTTTAGAAATTTTGTATTTGTGTGAATTTTCGTTTATTTACTTTAAATCTCATGACGTCCAATATTTTATGCCAAACAATTGACTGAGTGCAGAGGTTATTCCCAAATTATGAATACGTCCATTTGACACGGAATTGTAGGCAATTAAAATACATATATGAATATTAGGTCTAATGAAAAGTGGTATTAAAGTTATGATTAGTTGTTTTTTAACACAAAATAGTCACATTGTGTAGGAGGTACAAAAAAGTGATATGGAAATTACGACAGTTTTTCTACAGTTAGTTGTAATGATGAAGCTGCTACTATATGCCAAATTGCTATAGAGTCGTTTACATACTATGTACGCGGAGCAGGTAATCGAGGGCTAATATGGCACATCAAAGTCAAATCGTCAGGAAAGTGTGCACAAGACATATACATAACTACATGGAATGAAGTGTCCCATTTTCAATCCAAAAAGACCAGTCAGATATCACTCAGTATTACTTCTATTGGGTAAATAATTCCAAAGGAAAAAAATTGGAAATGATTCAACCCAATTTTTAACATGACCTGTACGATGTATTTCAAAAACCATTGGATTGCCATAAAAGTGTATTGTGAGGACCTATAGTGATTTTTTACAAGGATTATTATTGTCGAATACATCACCCAAAAAATCCATCGATTTCTGCGGCTTTTGATACAACATTATTTTTGGAAGGAGATTTTAGGGGTAAGGGTTGTGTCGGGTGTTTTAGGAGAAATACTTCTTGAAGTGTCTCCTTTCTTTCGTTCTTTGACATTGAACTTCTATTCCGAAGCTTTCTATACTAAAATTGTTCCTGAATTTACTAACCCTTCCTTTACCCAGCAAACTTTGTGGGTAAATACGATATATTTAAAAAACCACTGGGTTGCCATTAAAGTGTATTGTAGAGATCTATAGTGATTTCTTATATTGAATCTTCTTGTAGAATACATCATTCAAAAAATCCATTAATTTCTACGACTTTTGCTATATCATTAGTTTTGGAGTGGGATTTTCAGGGGTAAGGAGATGAACGGGGTTGTTGGGTGTTTTCGGAGAAATACTTCTAGGAAAGTGTCCTTTATTTTGTTCTTTGACATGCAATATCTATTTCGAAGCCTTCTATACTAAAATTGTGTTTGCATTTACTAACCTCTTTGTTTGCCCAGCAAACTTTGTGACTAAATATCTCGAAAACACGATGTCACAGGAAAAAACATTTAATGCGATTCGATTAAGCGGCTCGAAATTATGAGGGGTAAGTTGTTTTCATCGAGGATATATTTTTAAAGTGCAGTGTAATTTGGAAGGACGAATTTAATGCAATCCATGGTGAATGGTATATAAAAATTCGGTCGAACATAGTACCGTTCTTCGTAAATACCTGAACACGAAGAAAATAAAAAAATTTCAAGGTAAATTTCAAAAAATTCAGTCATCAAATATGGATAATTTTTTTTTGAAAAATTATGGTTTTTTGCTATTACAAAAACTAGAAAAAAATATTTTATTCCATATTTTACATGCTAGTATGCTAGTGAAGATAAAATTGCCTGTTTGAACAAAAAAGTTATGTATAAATATAGGGTTTTCCAATAAGAGTGATATGATTTCTTTAAAAAAAAACACACTTATTGTTAAGGAAATTCAAAAGTTTATTATTTAATGTGAAGTACAATCTATACAATTAAGTTCTAAATAAAACGTCATTCAAATGGCCTCCACGACTTCTTCTGCAGGAACGAATTCGATTACCCCAATTTTCGAGCACTTTTTCCACTAAATCATGTCGTATGTCATGAATGGCACTTTCAATATTGACTTGTAAAGCTTGAAGAGAGTCTGGTTTATTTCGAAAGAAATAAACCAGACTCTCTTCAAACAAACTCCACAAGAAATAGTGTAATGGTGTTAAATCACAACTTCTTGGAGGCCATTCAATATCACAATAATCGAATCTCCAAACTTTTCTCGCAACATTTCAATTGTTTCATTGCCTGTGTGGCATGTAGCCACAAGTGGTCAATGGCAGAAAGATAGCTCTTAATAAGAGCTAAAATATTGCTCATGGGTGTCAAGGTTGTAGGTCGACAGAAAGGTATTTTTTTGGGATTTTAAAAAAAATTGACTTAGCGCACGATATGTTGCAATTGGAGAACGATTATTTTGATAATAAAACTGAATAATTTGCAATCCTTGTTCTTGCATATATCTCTCCATGATGAAATTGTAAACACTACTGAATACAATGAAAAACAAATGACAGATCATGACATATTACAAATGGCCGAAACGTCACTTCAAAATCATATCATCCCTATGGGAAACCCGTCATAAGTTATGACCCATGGCTCATATGTCATATGCACATTGTAAGGGTGGTCCAACCATAACGCAGTACAGCATTTTTCAGCTCATTGATTTGGGACTCAATTCTTAGAACTGGACGTGAAAGTAGCCTCAAAAATAAGAACTTCTGCATCATTCGTGTAGTCAAGTTTGCTAAATTAATAACACTACGCAACAAAAAAAAATTTGTTTGTGTCCTAGACTTAAAAATTATTTTTTTGTATAGATTGTGGCATACTGTTATATAAAATGAAAACCAAAAATTTTTTAATGGATAAATTTTTTTTTTAAAAAATTGTTTATTAACGTCGAAGGTACCCTTAGTATTTGCACTATAATTTTTGGAGTATGACCGATCAAGTCGACTTATACGTTAAATTGAAGCTATTAATGTGGGCTACCAATGTTGGAAATAAATTTTTCACTTAGAAACAGTGGTTTAGTAACAGTCATTAAACAAATTGGAAAAAGTAGATTTTTTTCAAAAAAAAAAATCCTGGGACAAAAAAAAACATAAAAAATTAAAAAAAAATATTTTAATTTTTGAAAGAAAAGAAAATAAAGCCTGTTTGAAAAAAATCTATGGATAAATGTAGAAATTATAGCCCTTTTGGTAGAGGTAAGAGCATTTCAAAAAATCTTTTGTTTTAATTTCTGTTTAAATAGCGATTTTATTGGTTACTTTTATTTATATTATGTACATTTGAGTTTATTTACATTAACAAGTTTCATTAGAAGTAATTGTGAGTTCTTTGTTGACGTTTGTAGATTTCGGAATCGGTTTCTCTAGTGAAGAACCAAATATAATCTCCCATCATTCTTTCATCCCAGTGCCATTGGTAACGCCGCTCGATGGACTACAATTCTTGGTGAAACCTTTCGCCATGTTCGTCATTTACGTCGCCAAGATTCTCGGGGAAAAATTGTAAATGAGAATGCAAGAAATGAATTTTGAAGGACATATTTACACCTGTTGGAATACATAAAGCGAAAAATAAGTTAGAAGAATACATTCATATGTGTTATATACATAAATATAAAAAAAATATTTTTCTAACCAAAACAAAATTTTTGAAGAGCCCCAGCTTAATATGCAGTGGTGGCAAAATATCAGCTATCCCAGAGGCATAACATACCAACTACCTTTAAATCGCAAAAAAATTTCCAGTCATGTTCATATTTTATGTATTTTATCAATTTAGTCATTGTTTCGTATGATTCCTTAGTGTTGACAGCATGAGCAATGGGAATCGACGTTTTCTAATTTCCGTTGTGTAAAAGTACTGCTTTCAAACTTTCTTTACTGCTGTCAACAAGTAACCGCCATTCCTTTGAATTGTATGTTTGATTAAGTTCCTCGAACAATCCGGGAATGTCCTGGCAAAAGCATCTGTTTGTTGTATAATATTGTTTGTAAGGTATATAACGGACTCTATAATATGATATGTTAACATCTGGGGCCAAAATATTGTACTGTTTCATCCCAGATGCAAGTAGTTCTGCCTTATCTTTGGTCAGTTCCAAATCTCTCACTAGATCAATGAGTAGAAACTGAGTTAAAAGCGATGACTTCTGACTCAAATTTGAATCGCTCAGAGTTGAGTACTCAAATGAACTTGATGATGTTTCCGTAATTAGGCTGTTAGCTATACTTGGACACTTGGGAATTGGTATTGTTTCCGAATGTGCAACTGGCAAAGTGACAGATTTTATTTCAGCGTAATTCCTGCGAATGCTCCTTCATACTCCAATCTATTTACTTAGACAAAATTAGCAGTCCGTATCGTGAATGAATGGTTGTCTCCAAATCATTGGCATTCCAAATTGCACGTGATGTCTAAAATTAAAACGTTTTATTCCACAAAACATTGTAATACATTAATTTTAAAGTACTTACCGCATTCTTCCACTAGTCCATCGAGTAAGATTTACATGGCACGTATTACACAAAATACCAGGTGTCCACGGTTCGTTCATATTTTTAACTCGTATACCAAAATATTACACATATATTTCTTCTGTTATTTTACTAAACGCACGCCGAATTTTTTAATTACATATTTTCCGCAGATGTAGCAGAAATTGTCGGGATCATTTACACATTGAAAAGTTCTATGCCTTTTACTCATACTTCGAAATATAACTTTGTAATATTTTTCAGAAAAGCGACTTATATCTTTAAGGCGCTGAATTACACTAATTTATTAATAAGAAATTTCATTCATAAATTCCGGGTTTAAGGTTCATAAGTTGCAGTACCTGACATATAGTTTGCTTGGAAAGTAGACACCCAATATTTTCAAGACTGCCGCGTACTACTTTGAATTGCGTACATATAATTTTACTACCTGTATATACGGCTGGGATGTCCATTCTCCTAAAAGGCGTAATTGAACGTCATAAATAAACCAGTAAGGAAAGGCAGAAAGTCGGGCTGGGCCGACTATATAATACCACCTCCCTAACAATGCGATAAGGGTCATTGCCATAATAATTTGGAATAATTGGTAAATGGGTAGGAACATATTGTCTAACTCTGAAACGATAGTCGCTAAATTAAGCAATATTCGTTCCAAAATTGAGAAACATCTTTCTGGAAAATTTTAATGATCCGAAGTAAAATACAACTTCTATAGCGGTTTGACACCAAGGAGGAACATATATATGGAGCTTTATTATATAAAGCTGAACCTATTTTCCCTGAATACTCATTCATGTAAAAAGACTTCCTTCTGTCGAAGGAAGTCTTTTTACAGTCTTTATTGTTATGTACATCATCTATCTGAGCGGATCTCATCCAATATAGCTCTCACATTGCATATCATTTTTGTTAATATTTTTTTCGTGTTTGTGACACCTAATTGCACCAGATACTGTTATCCACATCCCTTGGACAAAAATTTTGTTGCATAGTGTAATTTAGTGGACATACGAATTTTTTGCTCAAGGTGGATTTTTAGGACTTTTACGATATTTTAACACGGTTATATCTCGGTATACCGTACGGAATATCTCTTTTCTGTCTGAAGCAAAGTTGTAGATATTGAACAGGGGAACAAAAATGCAAAACAAACTTACCCTTACAAAAAGTGCATCCAGTGCCATAAAAATCTGAAAAATGCCAAATTGCTGGCTTTATAAAAGAAAACTGTACACCTTTCCATGTATCCACAGTATAAGGGTATTATAACAACTTTTGCACACTGTGTTCGACGTAAAATTTGCACCACTTAAATTTGTGTCATCAAAATAATGACAATGCGCTGTTTTGAATTCCTCTGTAAACAAGTTATTTCCACACGCTGTACTGTGTATTATACCGAAAAAATCTAAGGCTAAAAATATTCCACATTATAGCAAAACTACCGTTGTTCTTTTTAAAATTATTTTCTGTATATTTACTTATATTTAAATATTACAATATTTTCTAAAGCCATCGCACCTTTTAAACATTTTATTACCTTCAAACTTCAGTCAAACAATTTTCCTTCAATATTTCTCTTTTAATTTGATTAATATGTCCCAATCATGGTGAAAAAGTTTCTGAAGAAAAATAGTCAAGTTATTTTTAATTTCTTCCTTTGAACATTTTCCATTATACATCCGATCTTTCATAGAGTAGAGTTATTTAAAAAATAATTTACTCGTTATCTCATCTATTAAAACGTTTCCTTTGTCGGGATTCCGTTTGTTCGTTCGTCTGTTTTTTTTTCTTTTGCCGCTTTGTCATTGTGGCTTTTGTCTAATTACATTCGAAATTTATGTCACGAACATTCATAGAACATTTTTCGGAGACTTTGAGCAAATAAACTTTATCCTTGACAAATATTGGCTGTTCAACTTTTTGCCACGCACGCGACAGACGGAAAACATATTCGGGAGATGCAGAGACAGAGACCGGGAGAGGCGACAAACATATGCGAAAGGCTTAAAGGATGAATGGAATTAAAAAAAATGGAGGAGGCAGAAGAATTTAAAAAGGATTTTTTGAAAAGTTATAAATAGGAGAGGAAAAAATGGAAGATTAAATTAAATTTTGAATCATTTAATCTTTTATATATATGCAATCAATTACTCTTTAGCAATAAAACCCATTTCGGTATTCAATATGATGCACTGTCAAATACACGGATCGGCGCTTGAAATGCAGTACCTTTATCAATTTTAATTTATTATTATTTAAAAACTTCAGATTATCGTAAAAACATTTCAAATTTTTGGAAAATATCTTATTGTTTGAAGTAGCCAACTAGGTTAGATTTAGAGGTTAGGGTGGCAACTGTTTTTTTTTGTCAGCTCACACAGATCAGTTTAGCTCCCTAGTCGCTGACACCCTAACGTAGACAATATTTTCCTATCTTGTGCCATGAGATATTTTGACCTTCTCAGGTCATACTTGGCCAGATTTGTGTAGCTACTTTACCGATTTGCCGATTTCTGTCCATCTTGCGCTGGACTGCCTGATTGCCTAAGGCAAAGCATGCACGAGGATAGCGTCGCACCAATATACGCAAATTCTTCCAGAATTTGTAATGTAGAACTTTTTCTAGCAAGTTCATCGGATTGCAGGTCCCGGAATATCCCTATGCCCCGGCACCCATATGAGGTGTATATTAAACAGCTCAGACATCTTGTTAAAAGATCTGCGGCAGTCGAGGGTTGTTCGTGAATTTAGGGATGTGACCTTCAGAGAAATGATGGCAGCCTGGCTGACCGAGTGTTGGTTACTATGTTGCGACTCAGCCACTTGGCGACTTCCCATATTGCCATTATTTCGGCCTAATAAACACTGCAGGTATCTGGTAGTCTGTATCCAAACTATATCCAAACTCCGAAGCCTAACTTTTCATCAAGCTTCGAACCATCCGTATAGAAGTGGAGATGGTTTCTATTACCTGGTATTCTGCTCATCCATTCATCTATGGCTGGAATCATAGTGATGTAGTTCCTCTTGAAGGTGTACACAGTTGGTATATAGTGCAGTCGGTAGGTTACAATAGCACTACACTTTGATATCCTCATGTGACCATAGTTCTTGTACCTCCACATGGATAGGTAGTTTAATCTTAGTGCCGCTATGGTTGCAACTTCTCTCGCCACAATATTAAAGAAGACAATATATGTATGGAGCAGGGCTCCGCTTATGCTCAGACAGGCAGTTCTCTGAACCTTTGATAGTATATTGGTGATGGTTAGTTTGTCAGTTGCCGCCCATCTTACCGCAATGCCGTATAACAGTACGAGTATTGGAAGAACTACTGCTATATATATCCAATGGGCGATTTTAGGAGAGAGGCCCTAAACCCACAGCCTTCCTTCAGGAATATAAGGCGACGTTGGCCTTCCTTATACATTCCACTACCTTATGTCTGAATAACAGTTTCCTAGCTAGAATTATTCGTAGAAATTTTGCACATTCAGAAAAGACTAGATCAGTTCCATTTATGCGATGGAAGAATAAGGTCCCACATGTGGACCTTATTCTTCCTAATAAAGGGAACCAATTCTGTCTTTTTTTGGTTAACGCCCAAACCGCAGATTCTGGCCTATCTAGCCAACTTGTTCAGAGCCACCTGTAGTATGTCTCTAAGGACGTTTTCGAATTTGCCACGTCGTCTGCATATTTCTAGCCACAACGTTCTAGATCTAGCAGGATTTCATTCACCGCTAGGTTCCATTAGTGGGGACAGTACTCCTCCTTTTGGGGTCCCTCTGTTTAGTAACCTTCTTAGAGTTGTGGACCCAAGACTTGCTGTTATGCGTCTTCTGCTGAGCAGGTTTTGATTTAGTCTAATCAAGCTAGAGTTCACCTTTAGATGTGACAGTGCTGCAATTGCTGCATCTGAGTAAATGTTGCAAAAAGCCCCTGCAATGTCAAGAAATGCCACCATAGTGAATTCCATGAAATGTGGGGACAATTCGATAGTGCAGGGCACAAGTTCGTGATGACAGATTCTTTAGATTTTCCCTTGTTGTAAGCATGTTGGTTACAAGGTTACATTTACAAGGTTAAAAAAGCGTTAACGCGTTGCTCGATTGCGTATCTTTCCATGGTTCAAATTGAGTTAGTCTGAAATTGAGAAATGTCAAATGAAATGCAGAAAAAACTTGACGTTTAGGTGTGGTTCACATTCAACATCGGCCCTTACATTTTAACCACCCTTTAAAATATTTAAAAAATGTCATAATACAAACAAATTATTGTTTTGCGACAAATGTATTCCCAATTATTGATAAACTGGTATTTCTTGAGACAAACACAATAACCGTTTGCCTTAAACGTTTCATAAAGATTGGTATAAACAGATATTGCTAGTGACAAACGCAATAACCATTTGCGACAAACGTTTCACAGGGTTTGCAATAAATATAAATCATTTATGATAAATACACTAACCGTTTGTTATAAACGTTTCTTTGGGTTAAACATAAATTGTTGCGACAAACATAGGCAGCAAATGAATTTCGTTTATCTAATTTTTCGTTTGGAAGTAAAGATTTTTTTTGCGAGTGTCTGTCTTTAGTTGAAAAGGGCGGTATACGAGTATTGCTAAGTCGGTTTACTCTACAGACATTTTATCATTTATGATATGTACACTAACCGTTTGCTATAAACGTTTCTTTGGGTTTTGGAATAAACATAAATCGTTTGCGACAAACATAGACCGCAAACGAATTTCGTTTATCTAATTTTTTGTTTGGGAGTAACGATTCTTTTCGTTGCGTGTGTCTGCCTTTATTTGTAAAGGACGGTATATTGCTAAGTCTGTTTACTCTACAGACATTTTCTTACCTGTTTTTCGAATAGCGGTGGCATATAACTAAAATTAGAAATTTTAATTCAGATATTTTCGCACTAATAAGTTAGTCTGGCGAAAACCCTTAAAGATATACAAGTATAATAGTTTCCTCAAAGGAAGATATAGTATTTTTTTAGGATTGAAAGGAAATTAAAGAAAACGTCACATTTTGGTAAATAATATACTGTATATTTAACCATAATATTCTTTTATTTCCTTCTTATTGAATTTCTTGCTTTATTTATTTAAATCACTTAACAATTTCCACCAAATATTCGGGCATTTCTATTCATTGCTTCTGAATAGCATTTAAACGTTTGTCCTTCATGCCCTTTGGCCACTAACGATCAAACTCAATTTCAGCAAACTCGCTCTCTGAGCTCTTCCGGTTTAAATCCTCCGAATGTTGGCTAGCTGTTGTTGCAGCCATTGTAAGACAATATGCAAACAACACCAGCAACGAGGGTCGAAAGGAGGCAACTGCTTATTACGCCACTAACTTCACATAAAAGTTAACGGAGTAACAAGTTCACTAAAAAGGTTACAAACGCCGAGGATGTGATTGTAATTGTCCTGAATGTTTTGGCTGGTTGGAACTGACTCACTGGCTGCCTCGATGTCTCGGTTGTCTGGGTGTTTAGGTTCGGTTTAGTTCGCTTTCAATTGTTTTGCGCTGGGCTGGGCTGGAGTTTGTGGTACCTCGCTTGTGCAGCATGTGGCTGGGGTGGATGGATGCATGTCGTTTAGAAAGTTGCAAGTCTAAGGTTTCTTCTCAGTTACACAGCCCTTTGGCTAAAATTAATGAGGTGATAGATTCTTGTTTAAAAGTACCAGTAGCGGTAGCTGCAAGAACAACAACACGAGCAGGCAGGCAGTTGGTTAAAGCGGCAGTATTATAAAATTGCAAAAGTGGCAGTAACATGAAGACGACGAAGACTCCTTTTGATTGCTTCTCCACCCCTGGCTTGTTTATGTGTAAAGGCTTGTCTGTCTGGTCGTCCGTCCTTCCATCCGCCCGCGTCATGGTGGCTGCTGTTTGTGGATTTCCCATTTTGTTGTTGTTGTTTTCCGGAAACTTTCTTTTGGTTAAGGAGGATTTGTGTGACTTTTTGATAATAATTTTAAGAAAAACGTAATTTTGTTTAACGCAAATTTTAAATGAGGAAAGCTAAAAAGTTGCCCTTAATTTATGTTTGGCCAAAAGAGATTAAGGGTAACAATAAATATTTAAACCGCATCATCAAAAAATATAATGAGAAGGAGTTCATAGTAACCAGATAAGTTTGAAGAAGGTGTAATGCAATTTTGGGGACATTTTTCTACGTTCGGATTATAAAGTAATTTTTTAAGCTAAAACACCGCTCATTAAGTGCAAAAGTATCACATCTCAAAATTATAAATATCACCAAGAAAAAATTTAAAGGTTATACGAGTATTTAACAAGTAAGAAAATATTAGTCGGTAATGTAATATGAAATATGGTACACTGCTCATTCGACTTAAAATGACCCAACACGTATATCCGCCGAACATACATAGGGTCTTATGTCATTCCTTCGATGTGTTACACTTTTAGGGCCATAGCAAATGATATATACCCTCGTATCACTAAAGCGAGGGTGTAAAAATATAAATGAATGGATGTGGTAAAATTTTCTCCGAAGCACAAGTGCCTACTGGTACCCCAGGAAAATTCATAACGTCCTAAATTGGCTACTTCATAAAACTTTTGTAGTGGCTACAGTCTGACGAAGCATCTTCCACAAACTTCCTATATACTTTTCTATATATACAGTCTCCTATCAATGCTATAGTTCTCTCGTACCTAATTTTCTCTTTATATCAAAGTATGTTTATAATCAACTTATACAATTAGATGTCTGCAATGAAAAATATTATAATTTGTCTGCACTAAGGACCTAACAAGTTTAACACAAATATGTTTTGCTTATATAAAAACTTGATGTTACTGTTTTCGCTTATTATAATATAGCAACACATGTTAAAATTATATTTGTGCATATCTTTGGCCCTAATGCTTCCTATTGATATACATTTTATTAACATTTTTAGGCTCTAAGGGTTCAAAAAGTGTACCACAAAAATTTTGAACACTATATCGTATGATTCATATTAATTATCTTTTCACTACTAAGTTGTATCATGAAAATTTAAATATTTCCTTAACTATTAAGAATATTTTAAATAACTAAAGTGCAGATAAAAAAGAAAATATGTAATTTTAAGGCTAATTTAAGCAAATCCAATGATTCAAAGACAATAGCACATATTATTTCACTTATGGCGATTTCTTTTCTGCAACAAAGTGGAACATTTTCGTTGCATCTTTCCCGAATATTGGGCTTTTATACCACATTTGGGAATATTGAAATAGAAGTTAAGTTTAATTTGCAGGACTACACAAGTTCCATCTAACAAAACAAGTGTTTTTCAGAATTTCGCATGGACGGACCATTTTTTTAGAATCGAAATCACCATAAGATTCGGATAACCATTTTGTTACTTTTGGTTAAAATTTGTTTAAAGTAGTTTTTACTCCTATTGCTTCCTTTGACATTAGGTTTGTTAAAATTGACTGCGTTTTAACGCTGAGTAGTAAATAGTATTTACAATGTCCGAATGTGACTAAATTGACTGGGTCTAAATACCAAATCTTAAAGCGAATTTTTAAAATATTTTATTTTCCATCACATACCCACAGACATATTCACATATAATAAATTATGGCTTATTATGCTTCCCATTTAGCTTTCTTCGATTTATTTTTTCTTAAATTTTAAATAAACTTTGTGATTGTGCACATCCTTGCGAAGAATGCTTTCCATTTGCATACAATTTAATGAGCATTTTCAGACTTTAACAAGTCTAAAAGTGTACCCCAAAATTCTGGACCATGTATCGTATGATTCATATAAATTATTTTTTCCACTAAAAATTTGTTTCCTTAAAATGTAGATATTTCCTTAGCTAATACAAATATTTTAAATATCTTTGTCATATATATGAAAGGGGAAAGAAGTGGCTTTCATATAATTTACTAATTTACACAAATCCGTTGTTTAATAGACAATTTCTCACAATAGATCACATTACTTCTAATAACTCTTTTAAAATTTTGAAAGTAAATGTTTTAAACTTGATCAGGAATGTTAATTTTTTTTTCATATTTACTCTCATTACTCCCTTTGATATTAGGTTGATACAATATGTACTCGTAGTTACTGTATTCATTGTCTGAATAGGCGGGATTATTTCCAATGTCATACAGTAACTAAATTGATGGCATATTTTCACAGATTTTCCGCTTGACTTGACTGCACTCTTTGTATGTGAAAATAACGAAATTTTGTAATGATTGTCTATTTATTTTATAAGGATTGATGAAATAAGATTTTATATCAATATATCACTTTTATTTAATAATGAAGATTCTGCACTTCTTCCCTAAAAGAGTTGTCCTTTGATTTTTTTGCAAATTCAAGGCATTCATACGATAAAATTGTATCAGTACAAGTACTTAACATTTATTAGATGTAAAGCCGTACGAAATCTTAAGGAGAATTATTAAAATATACTATTTTCCACTGAAATACCCACAGACAGACTCCCATACTATAAATTACAAAAAATTGTGACGTTATTACGATTCCCCTTCTGTTTTCTTCAATATTTTATTAAATGTTAAATAAACTTTGTGATTTTGCACATCTTTGGCAAAAATCGTTTCCATTCGCATACTCTTTATGAGCATTTGTGGATTTTAACAAGTCTCAAAGTGTACCACAATATTCCGGCCCATGTATCGTATGATTCATATTAATTATTTTTCACTACGAAGACCTATCATTAAAATTTAGATATTTCCTTAACTATTAATGATATTTTGAATTTCTAAGATACATATGAATGGGAAAAGAAGTTATTTTCAAAATAACTTAAACAAATCCTTTGCTTAGTACCCAATTTCTCACAAATTATACTTAAATTCGAATAACTCCTTTTACATTAAAATTAAATTTGGAATGTAAATATTTTCCAACTTGACTAAGTAACTTCATTTAATTTTTACTTCATATTTACTCTTATTATCCTTTTTGATATTTGGTTTGGAAAATTTGTAGTTACTGCATTCATTGTCAGAATATTCGGGATTATTTACAATGTCATATAGTAACTAAATTGATGGCATATTTTAACAGATTTTCCGCTTAATTTGACTGCACTCTGTGAATGTAAAATGAGCGAAGTTTTGTAATGATTGTCTATTTATTTTATAAGAAATTATGAAAAAAAATAACTGATATCAATAAATCACTTTAATTTAATGATGACGATTCTGCACTTCTTCCCTAATTCTGCACGATTCTGCACTTCTTCCCACTGTTTTTTTTTTTTTAAAAATTCAGGACATTAATGTCATAGAATTGTGCCAACACTACAAGTACTCAACATTTATTAGATGTTAAGGCTTACCAAGTCTTAAAGATAATTTTTAAAATAAATTATTTTCCAATAAAATAACCAACGACATATTCGCATTCAATAAATAATTGCGTTTTTATGATTCCCCTTCAGTTTTCTTAAATTTGTTAGATACATTTTTAATAAACTTTGTGATTCTGCTCAACCTTGGGAAAAAAGATTTCCATTTGCATACATTTTATGAGCATTTGTGGACTTTAACAAGTCTCTAAGTGTACCACAAATTTCCGGCCCATGTATCGTATGATTCATAATCATAATAATTTGACTGCACTCTGTGAATGTAAAATGAGCGAAATTTTGTAATGATTGTCTATTTATTTTATATCAATAAATCACTTTAATTTAATGATGACCAGTACATAAAATTTGTTAGATGTTTAGCCGTACCAAATCTTAAAGAAGTTTTTAAAAATATTTTTTCTCTATTGAAATACCCACAAAAATAATGGCCCAATTATGCCTCTGGACCAAAATCCGCACCAAACAGTGACTCGTTTGCGGGTTTTCTGTGACCCAAATGCGACAATTTTGCTTGAAAAGATGATTTTTTTTGGCAAAATCGGCATCTTCTGTAAGTCGATCGCTCCCAGCGTTGTTCAAGCGTATACACAACCATATTCGTTCAGCGGAAGGATAAAACTAATTATCTGTCAAATCAGACATGAGCTGTGTTACAATTCGCGAAAAAAGCACTAGTTGAAAAAAAAACGTTAGATAGCGGACCCTTTACATAGGGTTTCTTCTAACTAAATACAAATTTAAAGCAAATCGGGAAATTTTAGACATAAGTCTGATAAAAATTCCAAAAAAAGATCGCATGGGACATATATGGCCCAGTGGTCGTCAAAGGGTTAAATAAACTTTGTGATTCTGCTCAACCTTGGCAAAAATGGTTTCCATTCGCATACACTTTATGAGCATTTGTGGATTTTAACAAGTCTAAAAGTGTACCACAAAATTCCGGACCATGTATCGTATAATTCATAATAATAATTTTTCACTAGGAAGTTTTATCATTAAAACTTACTTATTTCCTTAACTATTAAGGATATTTTGAATTTCTTAAATACATATGAATGGTAAAAGAAGTTATTTCCAATCTAATTTTAACAAATCCTTTGCTTAATAGACAATTTCTCACAAAATTATACTTAAATTCGAATAACCTCTTTTAAACTTTATTATTGTAAATTTGGAAAGTAAATATTTTCCAACTTGATTAAGGAACTTCATTTCAATTTTACTTCATATTTACTCCCATTGCTCCCTTTTGATATTAGGTTTGGAAAATATGTAGTTACTGCATTCATTGTCTGAATAGTCGGGATTATTTACAATGTCATACAGTAACTAAATTGATGGCATATTTTCACAGATTTTCCGCTTGGTTTGACTGCACTCTGTGAATGTAAAATGAGCGAAGTTTTGTAATGATTGTCTATTTATTTTATGTGGCAAAGCTAAAATAAATAGCAAAAATTCCATATCTACACTATGGATTTATGCGAACATACTCCTGCATATGTAGTAGGTTCGTCTAAAGTACGATGTAGGTGGTACTGGCTGTCATTCTGTGGTCTCGTCGAAGTCCTATGACAAATTATGCACCAAATCCCATAGAATAATTTAGCAGAACGAACTGAATGGCTTCTGGTTGATGGAAAAGGGAAAAGAGGGGGAAAGGGGTTTCGGATTTATATGAGAGCACCCGACAATATTGTGGAAAATGATTAAACGGTAGTCATTAAAAATGTAAACACATGCTGGGATTATTATGTTGCGGAGAGAAGGGGATTTAAATATGCAATTGAACAAAAATTATAAGCTCTTGAATTTAAATGTTAAACGAAATGAGTCATAAAGGATTTGAATGGAAATATGTTTGCTGGAGGAAGATTACATGGATTTAAGTCATCTGTCATTGATTAATAATAAAAAAATATGAATTCTTTTTCATTTTTTATTCAAAAGAGTTGAGTGGAGATTAGAAAGATTAATCAGCATAGCTAGTTTTTATTATTGACTTGAAACTAGGATAAAATGCAAAATTGAAATAAATGAGTAATAGTACTTATATTAGCAGCACTACTCAAACAAATAGAGAGCAAGTCGAAGACGGACAGAGTCGATTGTATAATACCAAAAGTCAATTTGAAAATACGATTTATATTAGGAAAGAAAATAGTTTAAAATTATTAAAGTCATAGGAAATTGTGATGCTAAGAGGGAAGGGTGTAACAAAATACCAACCGATGACGTTGACATTCACCTCAATACCTTTAGTTATTGTTTTCGGCTTTTATAATTTAGCAAACATTGTTTAAAATTACATTTTTGGGAATATTCATTCTCTTAATATACACTTTATTAATATTTCGTGACGTAGCGGGCCAAATAGTGTACCACAAAACTTCTGGACCCCGTATCGTATGATTCATATTAATTATTTTTTCACTACGAAGTTTTATCATTAAAATTTGAATATTTTTTAAACTAGCAAGGACATTTTAACTAACTAAAGTGTACATAAAAGGGGAAACATGTAGATTTTAGGAAATTTAAAAGTATTGAAGCAATATAAGTTCGTCTGATTAGTGTGCACGATACAGATTCGGAAGGAGTTACAGATTGACTTCAAATGTTGAAATTTTTTTTGTATCTCAGGCTACACTCGAAGAGCGAAGTTGTCACGTTAATTTTGGTACCTCCAACATAAAAGGAAAGAATGATTAATCATTAGACATTAAAAATGTAAACACATGCTGGGTATATTATGTTGCGAGGATTAGGGGATTTAAATATGCAGTTGAACAAAAAAAATAAGCTCTTGAATTTAGACGTTAAACGAAATGACTCATAAAGGATTTGAATGGAAATAGGTTTGCTGGAGGAAGATTATATGGATTAAAGTCATCTGATCATTGATAATAATAAAAAAATATGAAGGGCAAAATACAAAATTTAAATAAATGAGTAATAGCAGCATCACATAAACAAATAGAGAGCAAGTCGAAAACGGATAGAGTCGATTGTATAGTATCCAAAGTCAATTTGAAAACGTGATCCATATAAGGAAAGAAAATAGTTTCAAATTATTGAAATCATAGGAAGTTATGATCCTAAGAGGGAATGGTGGATCAAAACACCAACAGATAGTTTGAAATTCACCTCAATACTTTAAGGTATTATTTTCGGTTATTATAATTAAACAAAATAGTTTACAATTACATTTGTGCTTATCTTTGGGATTAGTTCTTCCTCGTAATATAGACGTTATTAACATTTGTGAGTTGTAGCGGGGTAAACAGTGTACCACAAAACTGCTGGACCCTGTATAGTATGATTATAGCAAGCATGTTTTAAATAACTAAAGTGCAAATAAGAGGGGAAGAACGTAGATTTTCGGAAATTTAAAATTATTAGATCAATTTACGTCCGTCCGATTAGTGAGCACGATAACCTTCGGAAGAAGTAACATATTGACTTCAAATATGGATTCTTTTTAAATTTTTACTGAAATGAGTTGAGTGGAGATTATAATTATTAAACAGAGCTCGTTTTTATTAGTGACTTGAAATTATAATATAATATTGCAAAATTTTATTGAAATTAGTGAGAAAGAGCATAAGTAACTTAGCTTAAAGCAAATTTAGAGCAATTTCAAGCCGGACGAGGCCGCCTATATAATAACCAAAGGCAATAGGCCTTAGATGTAAAGATGTATCAAAATACCAACAGATGAGGTTGACATTCACCACAATACTTAAAGTTATTATAATTCAGCAAAATAGTTTAAAATTACATTTGTGCTTATCTTTGGGAATAGTTCATCCTCTTAATATAGACTTTATTCACATTTGTCGGTTTTAGCGGGCCAAACAGTGTACCACAAAACTTCTGGACCCCGTATCGTATGATTCATATTAATTATTTTTTCACTACGAAGTTTTATCATTAAAATTTGAATATTTTCTAGAGAAAATCGGTTCAGATTTAGATATAGCTCACATATATATGTTTCGTCCGATATGGCCTATAGTCCTATAGAAGCTGTAATTTATATCAATCGTTTTTAAATTTGTCCTGGATGAGTTTTTTGATCCATGGCCCAGCATTGTCGAATTAGAAAAAATATGTATGTTTCCTTTTTTCCATAAATAAATAATAACGATGTTTTATTAATCGATTTAGCAACTTTTTAAAAAAATTTTTAGACAAAAATAAAATAATTTTCATAGGTTAATATTTAAAATTTTGACCCAGTCTACAGTCCAGTGAAAAAAATTTCTTCTGGGTTAATACAAAAATAGCATACACATCCTTTAAACAAACTAGCTTTAATCTAGAGTAATTAATTTAGGTATTTTACGAACTCTTTCCAGCTCTGAAAATATCGACTTTCTCCCAATAATGTTAATTATACGACACATGAGCTAGGTATTTGATATACAAGTATAGTATAAGTATATATAATATAAATCATACGACATATATTAAGTTATTCATATATCTTATGCGATGTTTATCATTAAATATGGTATAGCTTAGCTTAAATTTTCAAAATTAAGTTATGCCTTATCGTTTTTAACGGATAACAATGAATTTGGTGAATTTTATTGTTTCTTGTTTGATTAAAAACCATTTTTTATTTAGATATCCCCTACTTTAAACTGGGACTGGTTGCAGCGCTTAATTAAAAATATTTTATTTACAACTACTGTCGATTTGTTAACTTCTAAAAAAAATCCAATATACAATTTTGTTGAACAATAAAGTCAATTAATTGTTTGCATATTGATTTATGTTTGATACTCCTCCTCCTTCTCCTCGAAGGTAAGAGTAGTATGAGTAAAACACAGTTTTTCATTATTAAATTGTTTTAACAACGGAAAAAATATATATTCGTATAATACATAAAAACATGCCTCAGGTGTTTGTTGTTCGAGAATACATGAATTCCTGGTTTCCATGTTAATTATTTCCAACATATTAATTTCATTCATTTTGTGTTTTTAAATTAATTCCTCCCCCGCTCTACCGCCTCGGTGTAACTTTACTTGTGGAATGTTTCGCAACTCCGCCCGTCAATATGAAATATTTCTGCATATTTCATTCGCTTCATTGAGTCTATTCTTAATATTTACATATTTCTTTTTTTTTGGCATTTTTGCAGCTTCGATAGGATTTCGCTTTATTCTCGTTTGTGTCTTCTTTTACAAATACATACACAGATTTGTATGCGATGTGATTTCATTACATTCCATTTGTCAGATTTTCCAGGAACTTGGGATTTTTGTTCATTAAGCAGACATTATAGGCCACATATGCTGTACTTACTCAAATGTACAGGTGATGTTTCGAGGGAGATAATTCAGTACAACGCAAAAAAATCTTATCGATGGCAGTTATCCTTTAGATAATTACACGCAAAGAGAAATTCGTTTCACAAAAACGACATTTTAGACAGCTACAATTCTCGTGTACGATGACTGACATTTCTTTTGGTCAGCACACAAAATTTTTTACGCAAAATAAGTTTCCGTCACAACAAACGAAATTTTAGTTGTGCAATCGAGAATTGTAGTTGTTTAACATTTCGTTTCGCAGGAACGAATTCTTTTCTTTGTGTGTAAATTTCGTCTTTGTACCGAAGACGTGAAAAAATATACTTAAAATTAGGTAAATTATTTTTGTTTAATTTTCTTTAAATTAATGACCGCGAAATATAAACTAAATACATTTTATACTTATTCTTAAGACATGAGGAAAAATAAAGATAGTATACTTAAAATTAACTAAATTTACCGTATTGTAAAGACATTTCTTTAAATTTTAGTCAAATTACATTCTAAATTTAAGTATTAGGTCATCCTTATTTTTACACAAAATTCGTTGGATTAAAAACTAATCATAAATTTATGAACTGCCATTTTAATGTCTTAATGTTTACAAAAACATTAAGACATTTAATTAAATTAAAAAAAACTTTTTGTAAATATATTGTCCTCGAATTTAAGACAGGGTCAAATACAGCAATAACATAAGCACACTTCGTGCTAATACTAAAGACATGAAGTAAATACTATTTACTTCAAACTGAGAAAATTTGTCATTAGTTTAATGAACCGTGTACAAAAACTGTGTACCATTTACAAACAATTATGTAGACTTACCATTTTGTAAAGATATGTTCTTTAAATTTGCGACAATCTGAATCTTCGATTTAATGATTAATCATCCGTATTACTTATAAACAAATTATTGAATTAAAAAAGAACCTATCATTGTAATGGTTCATTTTCGGCAACTTTCTTTTTAACAACACTGTTTTGGGCAGCTCAGCCGTTTTCGTGTTTTCATCTTTAAACCTGTTCATCTTTAAGCATTGAATTATATAGACCGTTCTATCGACTCATATAAAGATTTCATACTTTTCTCTAAATTCTATGTCTTTATTTTAAATCAAATCCAAAAGGTCTTAGAAAATCACTCTATATAAGCCTTTTGAAAAAAATATTTACTTACAATACAATGACTTTTTTGTAAAGACATAGTCTTTATATTTAAGTAAGTCAGGTCCAAAGACAACAGCAAAATGTTCCTCACGTCCTTTTTCTCACGACATGAAGTAATAACCTATTTACTTAAGTAATTTTTTTAAAGATGAAGAACGCTTTAACACTGCTAAAGCGTCCCTCAAACCTTCTTTAACTTTTTATGAATAAAGCCCATTGTCTTTTAATTTCAGTGAAGTTATTGGATATTCCATTTAAATATATATAAGGGTCTTAATTTTTTAGAAAAAATTTGACTCACTACAAATATCTTTCTATAAGGAAATACTTATTTAAAAAAAATTATCTTAAGATATTTATGTAAACTTTAATAAATATACCTTATTTTTCAAAAAAGAGTATTTGAATTTAAGACATTTATTTAAAAATTAATTAATTTACGTTTTTTTGGAGATTATTTTTTCAAAATTAAGGCCGAATCATAATAATAAAGTAAATATATTCTGTACTTACACAAAGGACGTTTAGAAATAAACGCTTATAATTAAAATTATCTTTCATTTACTATGATTATGTTATCCTTAGTTTTACAAAAAAGTATCTTTCATAAAACCAATTTGTTTTTGAATTTAAGATAAAATCTATGATCGAAAATATTTTCTTTAAATTTTTGACATAGCCAAAGACATGAGTACTTTATGTACTTATATTTAAGACATTTATTTCAATGTAAGTATATTTAACATTTGTTAAAGATATTTTACCTTTAATTTGAAATGATATACATTTATTATACAGGGAGGGCCTAAAGAAATCAAGGGGTGTAAAAGTTTAATAACTTTTTCGTTTATTATTTTACTCTTAAATGACCACCGTTTTCAGCTTCGCACTGATGGGCTCTTTTTAGAGCATTTTCCATAACACCTTTCAAAACTTGCGGCTGTAGCGTTCGAATTTCTGCAACAATGTTTGCCTTGAGTTCAAGGATTGTCTATGGCTTGTTCACATACACTCGCTCCTTCTCCAAGTGTTGTCTATATAATCTGAAAGAAAAAATAAAAAAAAATTAATAAACGAAAAAGTTATTAATCTTTTACACCCCTTGGTTTCTTTAGGCCCACCCTGTATAAGGATTATGTCAATAAGATTATTAAAAAATATTAATTCTAATCCCATCTTTGTATAAGTCCATCTTTACTCTTATAATTTTTTTTTAATTTAAGACATATTCTTACAACTAAATAAATTTGCTTCCTGTAACGAAATTGTCTTTGAATTTAAGACAGAACCAAAGGCTAAAATTAAATAGGTACATTTTGTATTTTTTAAGACTTGTAGAAATACCTGCGACGAAATTTTCTTTGAACTTAAGACAGAACTAAAGGCTTAAATGAAATAAAGTACATTTTGTATTTTTTTAAGACTTGTATAAATAAATTTGACTTGTAGAAATACCTGTGACGAAATTTTCTTTGAACTTAAGACAGAACCAAAGGCTTAAATGAAATAAGTAAATTTTGTATTTTTTTAAGACTTGTATATATAAACTAAAGAACAAATGCTTAAAAATAAGAACATTTACCAGTTGCTAAAGATATTTTCTTAAAAATAAGACAAGACACATATTTGATTTATGTTTTAAATCAGGTTTTGTTATACCAAATTATCTGACTTTTATAGAAATCCCATCAGGCCATCTTTATTTTTACAATAAATTGTTGTCATTGAATTAAAGAAATTTACTTAAAATTAAATAAATTGATCTGTTTGTAAAAACATTTTCTTTACATTTATGACGGATTCAAACATGGTAGTAAAGTTAATACTTTCCATACTTATATTTAAGTCATTTAGAAATAACAAAAGGCCATTTTCTTAAGCTTAAATAAATTTACGATGTAGTAAAAAAAATTGATTTAAGAATTTAATTATTCTTATATTACAATATAAATTATTGAATTTATAAAAAATCTTTGAATTTGAGACATTTAGTTAAAATTAAATACATTTGCCTTTTTTCTATGAATTTAAGACAGAACTATAACAACGGCAATAATATAACGAGTGAATTTTTATGTATGGCATGATTTACCATTTCATAAAGAAATTCTTTTTAAATTTGGCACAAATTGCACCTTGCTTTAAGTATTAAGTTATCCACATTCTTATAAAAAAAAACTATGAATGTAATACAAATACCACTTACATAAAATTAATAAATTTAACATCTTTAAAAATATTTTTATTAAATATGAGGGGACAAGCCCCAAAAACCTGTTTTTTACCCCCTTCTAAATGACCCCATAAATAAGGAAATGGGGTAAAAATTTGGGGCTCGAACCCATTGCCCTCAGAACTCATGAAATGGACCCAGTCCTCGACATAGTCAATATTATAATCCAACTACGAATAGAGACGAACTATGGGGGATAGAAAAATATATCAAGAAGTCCCCTAGGGCACAATAATATGGGGGTCCTGGGTCCAGAGAATAATTATTATATTCAAACGAAAGGGAATGTCGATTAAACCTAAAATATTGCAATGCATTTTGGAAAAAATTGATGTAGTAGAGCGCAAGGATGTAATAAAGTTGGGCTCATGGGGCTCTGAGGACCCTAAAAATTTACCTGGTCCCCGACATAGTCAATATTATACTAAAATTAAAAAAGTGGCGAATAGAGCCTACAAATTTATAAAATAAAAAGAGAAGCGATTCAGTAGGTGAGTTTGTAGCGTGCTCGCCTATGAGTTTGGGGTCGTGGATTCGATTCACACCTTATTCTACAAAAACAATCCTACCTGTGTATTAGAGATTTAGATAATTTCCATATTTGATTTAGGTATTTATAGGGATATTTTTATATTCTAAGACCGTTGTTTAATTTCAGTGTATGCGTCAAAGACAGATATCATGGGAGGAAAGCCGAACGGACAGACAGACAAAAAGAAGGATGTTTGGTTGGCCAAACGTACAATCGCAGAGACAAACGTTGAAACGGACTATAAATGGGAATAAATGATGTTATAAAGCCCATATATACGCCCATATATGTGCATAAAGATATGAACAAATACTCCGAATGCAATCCACAGTCGACAAAATGAACAGAATTAAGTGGAATCGCTAAAGAACATGAGATTTATTTGCCAATGTACATATGTACTGTGTACATGTGAGTATTTAAAAAAAATGATTAATTAAAACATGCGACGTATGCGTATGGTATTAAATTTAAAATTAACATCATTAATATGATGACTGTGTATGGAATTTAAAACTTCATTTGGTTGGTGCGTTTTCGTGTGAGATTTAAATCACTCCAAAATAATTTTCCATTTAAAAAATATGTATATCAATTTAAGCAATATCGTATTTTGGTAGAAAATAATTAATATTAATTATACGTCACATGGGAGACATATACAAAACGCCAGTGCAGCTCATATTTCATATCAGCAAAATAGAGGTTTTCTACTTTTTTTTCTTAATTTAAGTTGGGGAAATTGGTGTTCGTTTAAATTCGATATATTTTGGGATATATGTTGTTGATGTTATTATAATTAAGTATATTCAAAATGGTCACGTAATATATGTGTCATTAAGAAATTTTGCAATTTATGTACTTCTTCATGATATCTCAAGTAGACATGACTTCCATTCAACTGCGTTTTTATACCCTACACAACACTGTGCTACATGCTAAGTCTAGTTATCTACTCTTTTGCAGACGATTAGTTGGGTTATCTACGCCTTAGTAGGAGGAGTTGGACTATTTGCTCCTTAGTAGGGGACCAATTGAGATATATACCCTTTATTGGACGACCAGTTGAGTTTTTAACCTTTTAGTGGGCCATAATATGGCTTCTCTACTCCTCAATTGACGATCGGTTGGGTTATTTACCCATTGGTACTCGACTATTGGGATTATCTACTCCCTAGAAGAGGACCTTTTGTTATAGTCTATATAATAGTTAGATCTAAACCAGTTCTTCATCAGATAAATCGTTTCATTAGTAGACGACCATTTGTGTTATTCACTCCTTAGTGGACGACCAGTTGGGATATCTACTACCTAGTAGAAGACCATTTGGGTTATTTACTCCTTAGAAGACGACTAGTTGGATTATCTACTCTTTAGTAGTTTGCCAGTTGGGTTATCTATTCCAAAATTTACGACAACTCCTTAGTAAATGAGGAGTTCGGCTATTTGCTTCTTAGTAGAGGACCAATTGAGATATACAGCCTTTATTAGACGACCAGATGGGTTTTTAACATTTTATTGGGCCATAATTTGTGTTCTCTACTCCTCAATTGACGAACAGTTGGGTTATTTACTCTTAAATACGCTACTATTTGGATTGTCTATTCCATAGAAGAGGACCTGTTGTTATAGTATATGTAATAGATAGATCTAAACCACTTCTTCATCAGATAAATCGTTTCTTTAGTAGACGGCCATTTGTGTTATTCACTCCTTAGGGGACGACCAGTTGGGATATCTACTACTTAGTAGACGACCATTTGGGTTATCTACTCCTTAGTAAACAGTCAGTTGATTTATCTACTCCTTAGAAGATGACTAGTTGGATTATCTACTCTTTAGTAGTTTGCCAGTTGGGTTATCTATTCCAAAATTTACGACAACTCTTTAGTAAATGAGGAGTTCGGCTATTTGCTTCTTAGTAGAGGACCAATTGACATACATATTCTCGTATACCTATTATTAGACGACCAGTTGTATTTTCAACCTTTTAGTGGGCCATAATTTGGCTTCTCTACTCCTCAATTGACGATCAGTTGGGTTATTTACTCTTAAGTACGCGACTATTGGGATTATCTACTCCATAAAAGAGGACCTGTTCGTTTATCTACCCCTTTGTAAACGACGAGTTGGACTATTTACACCTTAGTAGAAGACTACTTGCATTATCTACACCTTGGTAGGCGACTAGTTAGGTTATTTACTCCTTAGCAAAAGACGAGTTGGGTTATCTACCCCATAGTAGGTGATCCGCTGGGTTTTTTACTTCTTAGTATCGAGTCAGTTGGGTGATCTACTCCTAAATAGATGACAAATTGGATTGGAGTTGGGTTATCTACTCCAGAGTAAGCGACCAGTTGGGATTTTTCTACACCTTAGTATACGAATACTTGGGTTATCTACTCCAGAGTAAGCTACCAGTTGGGTTATCTACACCTTAGTATACGACTACTTGTGTTATCTACTCCTTAGTACAGGACCAATTGGGTTATCTATCCCTTAGTGGACGACCAGGCGGATTTTGTACTCCTTAGTATGCTGTCAGCTTGGTTATCTACACCTTCTACTCCATGCTAGAGGTCCTGTTGGGTTAACTACTCCTTTGTAAATGACGAGTTGAACTAGAAGACTAGTTAGTTTATCTACATATTAGTAGACGACCAGTTGTGTTACCTCCTTAGTAGGCGGCCAGTTGGGTTATCTACTACTTAGTTAACGACTAATTGGGTTACCTATTCCTTGTTATAATACTAGTTGTGTTATATACGACTTAGCAAACGACCAGTAGGGTTATCTACACCTTAGTAGGCTACAAGTTGGGTTATCTACTCCTAAGTATAAGACGAATAGGACTATCTGATCTTTAGTAGACAACAAGTTAGGTTGTCTACCCCTTAGTAGACGACAGTTGGGTTATCTACTCCGTAGTATTCGACCAGTTGGGTTATCGACCCCTTACTAAACGATCAGTTGGGTTATCTATACCTTAGTACCAACACCATTTGGGTTATTTAATCCTTAGTTCACGACCAGTTGGGTAATCTTCCCTTTAGTAGACAGCCAGTTGGGGTATCTAATCCTTAGAAGGCGGTCAGTTGGTTATCTACTCCTTAGTAGGCTGCACGCGGAGTAATCTACTCCTAAATTGCAGACAAATTGGGTTATATACTTCTTAGTAAACGACTAGATGGGCTATCTGCTCTTTAGTAGAGGGCCACTTGGATTCTCTACGCCTTAGGTGACGACAAATTGGGTTATCTACTCCTTTGTAGAGGAGCAGTTGGATAATTTACTCCCTAGTAGGTGATTACTTGGGTTATCTACCCCATAGTAGATGTTCAATTAGGTTATCTAATCTTAGTAGGAGACTAGTTGCATTATCTACTCCTTAGTATACACCAGTTGGTTTATCAAGTTAGACGTTGGGATATTTGCTCTTTAGTAGAGCACCAGTTGAGTTATATGGGTGACCAGTTGGGTTATCTACACCTTAGTATACGACTACATGGGTTATCTACTCCTTATTAGAGGACCAGTTGGGTTATCTATCCCTATTACATAATAGGCGGTCAGCTTGTTTATATACACCTACTACTCCACACTAGAGGACCTGCTGGGTTATCTACATCTTTGTAAACGACGAGTGGACTAGAAGACTCCTTGAGTTATCTACGCCTTAGTAGTTGGGTTATTTACCCCTTAGCATGCGCGCAGTTGGGTTATCTACTTCTTAGTAAACGCCTAGTAGGTTATCTACTCCTTTGTAGAAGATTAGTTGAGTTATCTACTACTTAGCGTAATACCAGTTGGGTTATCTACTCCTCAGTAAGCTGCAAGTTGGATTATATATTCCTAAATTGCCGAAAAATTGGATTATATACTTCATAGTAATCGACTTTTTGTCTTCTGTTCTTTAGTAGAGTGCCACTTGGTCCATAGTTGACGTCAAATTGGGTTATCTACACCTTAGTAGATATACAGTTGGGTTATCTACTCCTTTGTAGACGACCAGTTGGGTAGGCGGTTACTTGCCTCAGCAGTCGGTTACTTGGGTTATTTACCCTTTGTTAGATGACCACATAGGTTATATACTTTTAGTAGGGGACGAATTGCACCAGTTTGTTTATGTACTCTGTACTAGAAGACTAATTGGGTTATATACGACCTAGTTGGCTGCACCTACGCTAGTAAACGGCCAGTTGGGTTATCTACTCTATTGGTATGCTGAATGTCGGGTTATCTACTCCCAGGTTGAACAAATTAGGTTATTTAAGCCTTAGTAAGTGGTGAAATGGGTTATCTGCTTTTTAGTGGATGATCATTTGGGTTATATGTATACGTCCTTGTTGAGGACAATTTGGGCTGTATACTCCTTAGTGGGCGACCAGTTGGATTATTTACTTAAATTGTATGGGTTATTCTAGTTGTTAGTAGACGATCAGTTGGAAACAGTTTTCAGAATTCATTGATTAAATAAAAAATGTAAAAATTTTATTTCATATGAAAGTGACAATTTGCGGACAGATCCCTATCCTTGATGGACCTATTACGTGATTGGTATTGTACCGATCCAATTTTTCAATACTTCCAATATTCCCCGTAGGGTAGTTTTAATATTTCCCTTACATAGAATATTCATAGTAAATTTGTATACTTCTTCTTCATATTACATATTGTTAAAAATGTCAACACAATTCACACATTTTAACCTGCACACTATGTAGCGTATGATTAATGCTAATTAATTCCTGACAGAAACAATTTACGAGTATTATTAATATCTATTGCCTTAACCTAAGAGGTCTACGCAATAAGAATACATTACATGGCATGGAAAGGGATAACAGAATAATGTTTATGCAACATATTGTTGAGGGTAATTTAATATTTAATAGCATAAATTTATCGTTTCTCATAAATGTTAAATACATATATAGTATACATTGTCTTATACATACTAGTTCTCCCTGTCTATGTTGTGAATTCATCAAGTAAACAATATATTTTAAAAAGCCCCACATCATTATTCATTTTTACACATACATAATGTGGCGTATGATTAATATTAATTAAATCATACCAGAAACAATTATATTAAATTGGGGTTTATCGTTTACAATGTTTTACATATTGATGAGGTTAATATTCAAAATGGGTTAATTTATTATTTTATATTTATGATACACGTATGTCGTATGTTGACTTTTTGCAGAATATCTTTGTCTTTAATTTAGACCTGTTGTGCATTGTATTACTTTACTTATTACTTAAATTAAAAATTTAAACGGAAAGTCAATTAATCGGAATGTGTACACCAGCGTAAGCGTAGGAAAAATGGTAATTAATTATTACCAGATGATTACATTTTTAAATTCAAAAGTAACCTTTTAAATAAAAATCTTTATTTCAATGATTTTGTTTAATAGTTCTGAGTAAATTTTTTTTAATTTTGTGTCATCATATTCTCCTTGGAAGAATATTTTCTAAAATTGTATTAAATATTATCCAATTCTTGTATTTTAATAAACAGAATCAGATAAATTGTTCTCGGGTTATATTGAAATTTGTGGCTACGATTTATTAAAATAGACATGGTTTTTTATAATTATTAGTCATATTTAATTCTTCAAGAAAAGCTACATCGATTTGGAAAATATAATAACACTACTGTTAATAACCCTATCAGTAGGGAAAATATAAGAACAATATACTTGAACGCTATAACGTCTAAATGCAAAGTTTGGTGCAGATAAGGGGAAAATGAAAAAAAATGCAGAAATCTGAGATTCGATTCGACGGTTTGTAAAATTGCCAGATGTGGCGTATGAGTACAACTAAATAATAAAAAATCAATAATACGCTCCATATTCCCAGTACTTCAACTCCTACTTCGAGAGTTTGAGAAATTTGCCAATAGTGGCGTATGAGTATGAATAAATAATAAAAAATATATAGTACGTCACTATGTTCCCAGTTTTATGTGGTAGATTTATGGTAGAGCTCTTTTCATATTGATATCTTCAGGTGTTTTTAAACATATTTTTGATATTTGATATTAAACATTTATTAAGTAAAAGTAAATCTCTTCGCTTAATCCAAGAATTTTATTTAAATGAGATATTTAATTTTCATTTCGACATTATCGTAATTTCAATCCATTTCGCAACTTTAAATGTGCCAATTTTATTTATTACATTAAAAAGTATGTATGTGTTATACAACCAACCAGTTGATGTCAACTTTCAGATATGCACATATTTAAAGCATTTGTTTGCGATAAAAAAAACTCGTTTCATGCAATCCCATTAACTGTTTCAACAAAAATGTCATTTTAATTAACATTCTACGTTAAAAGACATGAAATATGCAATATATGCAGAATAGTAGTTTTTATTTTGCCACAACTGAGTTGGATGTTTATTAATATTACCATAGGTTTTTCCCCATACCTTAGAGAGGAGGGTATATATCATTTGCTACAAGCCAAACAAAGGAAATTAGTTTTGGGTTTCCTTTATACTAGAGTCGACCTCTGAGGTCTTCCTCTATACAAGAGTCGACCTCTGAGGTCTTCCTCTATACAAGAGTCGACCTCTGAGGTCTTCCTCTATACAAGAGTCGACCTCTGAGGTATTCCTCTATACAAGAGTCGACCTCTGAGGTCTTCCTCTATACAAGAGTCGACCTCTGAGGTCTTCCTCCATACTAGAGTGGACCTCTGAGTTCTTCCTCTATACTAGAGTCGACCTCTCAGGTCTTTCTCTATACTAGAGTCGACCTCTGATGTCTTCCTCTCTACTAGAGTCGACCTCTGAGGTCTTCCTCTCTACTAGAGTCGACCTTTGAGGTATTTATCTATACTATAGTCCATCTTTTAGGTCTTCCTTGGACTGAGGTCTTCATCTATACTGGAGTCGACCTCTGAGTTCTTTCTCTATAGAAGAGTCGACATCTGAGGTCTTCCTCTATATGAGAGTCGTCCTCTGAGGTCTTCATCTATACTATAGTCGACCTGTGAGATTTTCCTCTATATTAGAGTCGATCTCTGAGATAGAGGAAGACATATGGGGTCTTCCTCTATACTAGAGTCGACCTTTGAGATCTTCCTCTATACTAGAGTCGACCTCTGAGGTTTTCCTCTATACTAGAGTCGACCTCTGAGGTCTTCCTATATACTAGACTCGACCTCTGAGGTCTACCTCCATACTATGTAGAGTCGATCTATGAGGCCTTTCTCTATACTAGAGTCGACCTCTGAGGCCTTTCTCTATACTAGAGTCGACTTCTGAGGTCTTCCTCTATACTAGAGTCGACCACTGAGGTCTTCTTCTATACTAGATTCGACCTCTGAGGTCTTCCTCTATACTAGACTCGACCTCTGAGGTCTACCTCCATACTATGTAGAGTCGATCTATGAGGCCTTTCTCTATACTAGAGTCGACCTCTGAGGTCTTCCTCTATACTAGAGTCGACCTGTGAGATTTTCCTCTATATTAGAGTCGATCTCTGAGATAGAGGAAGACCTATGGGGTCTTTCTCTATACTAGAGTCGACCTCTGAGATCTTCCTCTATATTAGAGTCGACCTCTGAGGTTTTCCTCTATACTAGAGTCGACCTCTGGGGTCTTCCCCCACACTAAAGTCGACCTCTGAGGTCTTCCTCAATACTGGAGTCGACCGCTGAGGTCTTCCTCTATACTGGAGTCGGCCTCTCAAGTCTCCCTCTATACTAGAGTCGACCTCTGAGTTCTTTCTCTATATTAGAGATGTCCTCTGAGGTCTTCCTCAATACTGGAGTCGACCTCTGAGGTCTTCCTCTATACTGGAGTCGACCTCTGAGGTCTTCCTCTATACTGAAGTTGACCTCTGAGGTCTTCCTCTATACTGAAGTCGACCTCTGAGGTCTTCCTCTATACTGAAGTCGACCTCTGAGGTCTTTCTCTATACTGGAGTCGACCTCTGAGGTCTTCCTCTATACTGGAGTCGACCGCTGAGGTCGTCCTCTATACTAGAGTCGACCTCTGAGGCCTTCCTCTATACTACGTAGAGTCGACCTCTATACTAGAGTCGACCTCTGAGGTCTTCCTGGTTCCTCTTGGTACCAGGATAAGTTAGGAAAATCGGCGATTTATATACGCAATCCGGATATAAATGTCAACAAAGTAGAAGAAGATCATGAAAATTTTGTGGTAATACATATTAATGGACTGAGAATATACAGTTGCTATTTTTCGCCTAGTATCGAATCCGCTGACTTCAGAATTGCACTTCACAGGCTATATGATAGTATAAAAAGATTTAATACGCCAGTCCTAATAGGTGGAGATTTTAACGCAAAATCACCCGAATGGGAATCAAACTTGCTAGACAGAAGAGGAGAAGCTGTCGGGGAGATGATCTCAGGCCTGGGACTGATCACCATTAATAGGGGTACCTCAATGACTTTTAGAAGAGGAACAGCTGGCTCCATAATAGATTTGACTTTTGCATCTACACCAATAGCAAGGAAAATTCAACGATGGGAGGTTTTAGAAGAAGAAACACTAAGTGATCATCAATATATTATGATTATTATTGATAAAGACACTCTGCATCAAAGATCCAGACCAACAAGACAACGGTGGAACACAAACAACCTAAATATTGACGCATGTAGGGAGATACTACGAGACATACAGTCAAGGCCCCAAATTGCCGAAACAATCGAAAGCAACGACTTGGATGCAGTCACATCATGTCTTAATAGTATTCTATGCGAAACATGTAATTCCGGAATGAGTAAAATCGGACCGAGAAAAAATACAAGGAAAGCTGCTTATTGGTGGAGCGACGAAATTGCAAATTTGAGGAAAGAATGTCATAAATCAAAACGTCTAGCTACAAGGAGAAGAGGCGAAGATCTCTATATGGAGTTATACAGGCAGGCTAGAAAAACATTGAGGCTTGCTATCAAAAACTCCAAGGTGAAAGCTTGGGAAGATCTTTGCCAACAGATAAATGATGATCCGTGGGGCTTGCCATACCGTATTATCATGAAAAAGGTTGGAAAAAATAAGCAGATACCTGGAATAACAAATCCACTTTGGTCAAAAACTATTGTGGATACTCTCTTTCCAAAGGCGGAAGAATCCAGTGAAACTTTTTACACATCGTCGGTTGTCGTATTGAATAAGCCGATTTCAGACGAGGAAATTAAACAAACGTGTAAACAATTAAAACGGCGCAAAGCTCCAGGCCCAGATGGTATTCCAAATGAAATTATAGCAATAATCGGAGAGAACTGGCCGAACCTATTTTCCAGTATTTTCAACAGGTGCTTGTTGAAGGGTATATTCCCAAAAGCATGGAAAAAACAGTTACTGGTTTTATTGCGAAAAGGTGACAAGCCTCTGGACAACGCATCATCTTACAGACCACTCTGTTTGCTCGATACTGTGGGAAAACTTCTGGAGAAACTTATTCTGAACAGACTGGAAGCTGAGCTGAGCGAAAAAGGAGGTTTTTCGTCGATGCAGTTTGGGTTTGTTAAAAAGAAGTCAACCTTAGATGCAATCTTTGAAGTAGTAAGGACTGCGGAGGAATGCAGATCTAACAAAGAATTCTGCGTGATTGTGACACTGGATATAAAAAATGCGTTTAATACGGCTAGTTGGGAGGTTATAAAACAGGCGACAAGAGAAAAACACTTTTCGAGTTACCTCATTCGCATAATTGATAATTATTTACAAGATAGAGTACTAGAATACGAAACTGACGAAGGTATGCAGCATCATGAAGTATCTGCTGGGGTCCCTCAAGGGTCAATATTGGGACCTTTCTTGTGGAACCTCATGTATGATGGTCTCCTGAACTTGCAGCTTCCCGACAACTGCAAACTAGTGGGATATGCAGACGACGTAGCCCTAGTCGTGACACAATCATGGACAGATCTGCGTAACACCCTAGATGAATATCTACGAGTTACAATAACACCGGAAAACTTAGTAGATGAGATGCTTAAGAGTAACGAGCAATGGACGAAATGTGCGAATTTTATCGAGACAATAATGAGGTCGAAGAAATTGTTCCAAGACATGAATACTCCGAACCCCTAATCTAATACAAAATATGTACTAGGACGGGGGAATAGGAGAAGGAAGAGGCTAACAAAAATAAAGCATATATCGAACCCACCCCGAAGTAATGCGAAAGCGGTTCCGGGGTGGTGGTTCTTGTGTAGGACCACTAGATGATAGTGCGCTATCACTACGTCCCAAAAAAAAAAAAAAAAAAAAAATACTAGAGACGACCTCTGAGGTCTTCCTCTATACTAGAGTCGACCTCTGAGGTCTTCCTCTATACTGGAGTCGACCTCTCAAGTCTTCCTCTATACTAGAGTCGACCTCTGAGGTCTTTCTCTATATTAGAAATGTCCTCTGAGGTCTTCCTCTATACTAAAGTCGCCCTCTGAGGTCTTCCTCTATATTAAAGTCGCCCTCTGAGGTCTTCCTCTATATTAAAGTCGTCCTCTGAGGTCTTCCTCTATACTAGAGTCGACCTCTGAGGTCTTCCTCTATACTAGAATCGACCTCTGAGGTCTTCCTCTATACTGGAGTCGACCTCTGAGGTCTTCCTCTATATGAGAGTCGTCCTCTGAGGTCTTCATCTATACTATAGTCGACCTGTGAGATTTTCCTCTATATTAGAGTCGATCTCTGAGATAGAGGAAGACATATGGGGTCTTCCTCTATACTAGAGTCGACCTTTGAGATCTTCCTCTATACTAGAGTCGACCTCTGAGGTTTTCCTCTATACTAGAGTCGACCTCTGAGGTCTTCCTCTATACTAGAGTCGACCTCTGAGGTCTTCCTCTATACTAGACTCGACCTCTGAGGTCTACCTCCATACTATGTAGAGTCGATCTATGAGGCCTTTCTCTATACTAGAGTCGACCTCTGAGGCCTTTCTCTATACTAGAGTCGACTTCTGAGGTCTTCCTCTATACTAGAGTCGACCACTGAGGTCTTCTTCTATACTAGATTCGACCTCTGAGGTCTTCCTCTATACTAGATTCGACCTCTGAGGTCTTCCTCTATACTAGAGTCGACCTATGAGGTCTTCCTCTATACTAGAGTCGACCTCTGAGGTCTTCCTCTATACTAGAGTCGACCTCTGAGGTCTTCCTCTATACTAGAGTCGACCTCTGAGGTCTTCCTCTATACTAGAGTCGACCTCTGAGGTCTTCCTCTATACTAGAGTCGACCTCTGAGGTCTTCCTCTATACTAGAGTCGACCTCTGAGGTCTTCCTCTATACTAGAGTCGACCTCTGAGGTCTTCCTCTATACTAGAGTCGACCTCTGAGGTCTTCCTCTATACTAGAGTCGACCTGTGAGATTTTCCTCTATATTAGAGTCGATCTCTGAGATAGAGGAAGACCTATGGGGTCTTTCTCTATACTAGAGTCGACCTCTGAGATCTTCCTCTATAATAGAGTCGACCTCTGAGGTTTTCCTCTATACTAGAGTCGACCTCTGGGGTCTTCCCCCACACTAAAGTCGACCTCTGAGGTCTTCCTCAATACTGGAGTCGACCGCTGAGGTCTTCCTCTATACTGGAGTCGGCCTCTCAAGTCTCCCTCTATACTAGAGTCGACCTCTGAGTTCTTTCTCTATATTAGAGATGTCCTCTGAGGTCTTCTTCAATACTGGAGTCGACCTCTGAGGTCTTCCTCTATACTGGAGTCGACCTCTGAGGTCTTCCTCTATACTGAAGTTGACCTCTGAGGTCTTCCTCTATACTGAAGTCGACCTCTGAGGTCTTCCTCTATACTGAAGTCGACCTCTGAGGTCTTTCTCTATACTGGAGTCGACCTCTGAGGTCTTCCTCTATACTGGAGTCGACCGCTGAGGTCGTCCTCTATACTAGAGTCGACCTCTGAGGCCTTCCTCTATACTACGTAGAGTCGACCTCTATACTAGAGTCGACCTCTGAGGTCTTCCTCTATACTAGAGTCGACCTCTGAGGTCTTCCTCTATACTAGAGACGACCTCTGAGGTCTTCCTCTATACTAGAGTCGACCTCTGAGGTCTTCCTCTATACTGGAGTCGACCTCTCAAGTCTTCCTCTATACTAGAGTCGACCTCTGAGGTCTTTCTCTATATTAGAAATGTCCTCTGAGGTCTTCCTCTATACTAAAGTCGCCCTCTGAGGTCTTCCTCTATATTAAAGTCGCCCTCTGAGGTCTTCCTCTATATTAAAGTCGTCCTCTGAGGTCTTCCTCTATACTAGAGTCGACCTCTGAGGTCTTCCTCTATACTAGAATCGACCTCTGAGGTCTTCCTCTATACTGGAGTCGACCTCTGAGGTCTTCCTCTATACTGGAGTCGAATTCTGAGGTCTTCCTCTATACTGGAGTCGACCTCTGAGGTCTTCCTCTATACTGGAGTCGACCTCCGAGTTCTTCCTCTATACTGGAGTCGACCTCTGAGGTCTTCCTCAATACTAGAGTCGACCTCTGAGGTCTTCCTCAATACTAGAGTCGACCTCTGAGGTCTTCCTCTATACTAGAGTCGACCTCTGAGGTCTTCCTCTATACTAGAGTCGACCTCTGAGGTCTTCCTCTATACTAGAGTCGACCTTTGCGGTATTTATCTATACTATAGTCCATCTTTTAGGTCTTCCTTGGACTGAGGTCTTCCTCTATACTGGAGTCGACTTATCAGGTCTTCCTCTCTACTAGAGTCGACCTCTGAGGTCTTCCTCTCTACTAGAGTCGACCTCTGAGGTCTTCCTCTATACTAGAGTCGACCTTTGAGGTATTTATCTATACTATAGTCCATTTTTTAGGTCTTCCTTGGACTGTGGTCTTTCTCTATACTGGAGTCGACCTCTGAGGCCTCCCCCTATACTAGAGTCGATCTCTGAGTTCTTCCTCTATACAAGACCTCTGAGGTCTTCCTCTATACTAGAGTCGACCTCTGAGGTCTTCCTCTATACAAGAGTCGACCTCTGAGGTCTTCCTCTAGACAAGAGTCGACCTCTAAGGTCTACCTCTATACAAGAGTCGACCTCTGAGGTCTTCCTCTATACTGGAGTCGACCTCTGAGGTCTTCCTCTATACTGGAGTCGACCTCTGAGGTCTTCCTCTGTACTGGAGTCGACCTCTGAGGTCTTCCTCTATATTAGAAATGTCCTCTGAGGTCTTCCTCTACACTGGAGTCGACCGCTGAGGGCTTTGCGGTATTTATCTATACTGGAGTCGACCTCTGAGGTCTTCCTCAATACTAGAGTCGACCTCTGAGGCCTTCCTCTATACTACGTAGAGTCGACCTCTGAGGTCTTCCTCTATACTAGAGTCGACCTTTGCGGTATTTATCTATACTATAGTCCATCTTTTAGGTCTTCCTTGGACTGAGGTCTTCCTCTATACTGGACTCGACCTATCAGGTCTTCCTCTCTACTAGAGTCGACCTCTGAGGTCTTCCTCTCTACTAGAGTCGACCTCTGAGGTCTTCCTCTCTACTAGAGTCGACCTCTGAGGTCTTCCTCTCTACTAGAGTCGACCTCTGAGGTCTTCCTCTCTACTAGAGTCGACCTCTGAGGTCTTCCTCTATACTAGAGTCGACCTTTGCGGTATTTATCTATACTATAGTCCATCTTTTAGGTCTTCCTTGGACTGAGGTCTTCCTCTATACTGGAGTCGACCTCTCAGGTCTTCCTCTATTCTAGAATCGACCTCTGAGGTCTTCCTCTATACTAGAGATGTCCTCTGAGGACATGAGGTCTTCCTCTATACTAGAGTCGACCTCTAAGGTGTTCCTCTATACTAGAGTCGATTTTTGAACTCTTTCTCTATACTAGAGTCGACCTTTGAGGTATTCATCTATGTATACTATAGTCCATCTTTTAGGTCTTGCACTATACTATAGTCGACCTCTGAAGTCTTCATCTATACTAGAGTCGACCTCTGAATTCTTTCTCTCATTTCTCTGGTCTTTTCCAAGATTAGTGCCTCATGATTACCTATTTCAATCCGCTACCAGTTTTTCTCTTAACTATATGCTGTACATTCGATTATTTTTAAATTTTACTGCAAACAAGAAACACTTTGTTTTCCTTTTTATACCTATTCATCTGTTTTAAACATTGTAGGCAATGATTTTTTTATGTTTATGTTTAACAACCAAAATCTTATGCTGACCATTATGATCCTTGTGTCCGTCTATGTTACATTTTTTAGTATTTTAAGCAAATTTCTGTAGAGTACTTGAAATGTGGTCTTATGGTTTAATTCAACCGCAGACATAAACATAAACTTGTACATAAACAGCTTAACGAGTTATGGAAAGTTTTTAAAGAAATTTCATAAAAAATCTGTAATTTTTCTTAAGGGAAACATATACGAATTATAATAAAGATTTAGAATTATTTAAGAGATTTAAGAGAAGAAAAGAAGGATAAGGAAGAAAATTGAGTTTATCTTTAAAGACAAAAGTGCACCTTTTGAAAAGAATAACACATTTTTTATAACAAAATTTTTAATATACATTTTATGCTTACTTCATCCCCCCGCAATTCACATCCTGCTGATGTCCTTAACTAAACGTTAGGTTTAAATTTCAGTTGTATTCCTGAATTCACAAATTCACAATGCACATGGTGATGATATCCATAGGTAACCAGATATTAATTACAATTTTTATGAAAACATTTATATTTACAAAACATCATTGTTTTTGTTTATTTTCGTTGCTACGGCTATTGTTTGTACAGGTCCACACAGACACACTATATTATACTCCTATGTATTGTTACAAACATATTTCAAATATTTATTTAAAACAATAAACAATCATATCCTCTGTTGTGTTGGCTAAAATAGCAAAACCAAAACAATTTGTGAAATGTTATATAAACATTTCACAGCTTGTCTCTAGTTTCCTCTCGTGTATGTGTGTGTGTGAAATTTTGTTGAACCAAAAAATTTAATTGAATATTTTCCCTTTATCACTATATTCACATGAATGGATGAGAAAAAGAGCTGATGATGTGTGTTTTGTAATTAAAAAAGAGCATTTAGAAAATTCTATTGAAATTCATTTGTAAATTGAATTTTATGGCAGGTGTGGCGTATGATTGATATTAATTAGATACGGCAGTTCACTTATTTGGGAGTAATGGGATGAATTTAGTTAAATTGTATTTAAAGTTAAATGCAGGTTTAATGACGCAATAAATAATAGAAAAACTTGTTTTTCATTGGAATAATTTCAATACTTTTAAAAATATTAATATTTGATAAAAATGTCCAAAGATTTCAAAATGTCACCAAAAATACTGGACCTTTTAATGACTTGAAGAGTTTGTCCTGTGTGGCAATGATAATTACTCTGTGTGTGCAAAATGCACTTGACAAATGTATCCTCGATGAAAACAACTTACCTCACACAAATTCGGACCGCTATAGCGCGCTATTGAGAATAGCATTAACAGTTTTTTTTTCCCGTAACATCCCGTTTTCGAGATATTTAGCCACAAAGTTTACTGGGTAAACCAACAGGTTAGCAATTTCAGACATAATTTTCGGACAGAAGGCTTCGGCAATATACGAGTATGTCAAAGACCAAAATAAAGGAGACAATCCAAAGTGGCATTTCTTCCAAAACCACCGACCCCCTCATCCCATTAACCCTGAAAATCTCACTGCAAATTTGTGAAAAGCCGAAGGAATCGATTGATTTTTTGGGTGATGTATCCCACAAAAAGGCTCTTTGTAAAAAATGGGCACGATTAACGGCCATTGAACTCGGATTAAAGTTCATTGACCTCAGATTAAAGATATGATTAACGGTCAGTGACTTCGGATTGAAGGTCAACGACCCCCGATTAAAAGTCTGTGACCCCGGAATAATTGTCATTGACCTGGGATTAAAGGTCTATGACCCAGATTAAAAGTCAATGAATCCGTATTAAAGGTCAAGGATTAAGAAAATTTACCTCGAATCGAAGGTCAATGGCCCAGATTAAATGTCAGTAACCCTGGATAAAAGGTTAAAGAACCCAGATAAAGGGCCAATGATCACGGATTAAAGGTCAGTGACCCCAGAGTAAAGACAATGATCCCGAATATATCATTGACCTCGTATGAAAGGTCATGGTCCTCGAATTAAACGTCAGCGATCTCTAACTAAAGGTCAGAGATACCGGATTGAAGGTCATTGACTTTGGATTAAAGGTCAATGACCTCGTATTAAAAGTCATTGACCTCGGATAAAATAACATTGACTTCGGATTAAGGGTTAGTGACCCGGATTAAAGTTCATGGACCCCGAATTAAATGTCAAATTTCGAATTAGAGGCCAGTGATCCCGGCTTATAGGTCATTGACCTGGAATTAAAGGACATTGACATCGGATTAAAGGTAATTTATTTCGGATTAAAGGTCAATGACCCCAGATTAAAGGTAAACAACCAAGGATAAGAGGGCACTAACTCTGGATTAAACGTCAGTGACACCGGAGTACACAATTATCCCGGATTGAAGGTCAATGACCCCTGAATTAAGGTCAATACCCCCGAATTAAGGAACGTTGACCTTAGATTCAAGGTCAGTGATTCCGGATTAAAGGCCATTGACTTTGGATTAAAGGTCAATGACCTCGGATTAATGGTCATTGACCTCGGATTAAATGTCATTGACTTCGGATTAAGGGTTAGTGACCGGATTAAATGTCATTGACTTCGGATTAAGGGTTAGTGACCGGATTAAATGACTTTAACCTCGGATTAAAGGTCATGGTCCCCGATTTAAATGTAAATGAACTCGAATTAAAGGTCAGTGATCCCGTATTAAGGGCCATTGACATCGGATTTAAGTTCATTTAATTTGGACTAAAGGTCAATGACCCCAGATTAAAGGTAAATTACCTCGGATAAAGGGTCACTGACTCTGGATTAACTGTCAGTCACCCCGGATAAAAGGCCAATGACCCCGGATAAAAGGTTCATTTAATTTGGACTAAAGGTCAATGACCCCAGATTAAAGGTAAATTACCTCGGATAAAGGGTCACTGACTCTGGATTAACTGTCTGTCACCCCGGATAAAAGGCCAATGACCCCGGATAAAGGTCAGTGACACCGGAGTAGAGACACTGATCCCGGTTTGAAGGTCTTATTATGTCTTATGTCTTGTGTCTATGTCTTATGTCTTATGTCTTATGTCTTATGTCTTATGTCTTATGTCTTATGTCTTATGTCTTATGTCTTATGTCTTATGTCTTATGTCTTATGTCTTATGTCTTATGTCTTATGTCTTATGTCTTATGTCTTATGTCTTATGTCTTATGTCTTATGTCTTATGTCTTATGTCTTATGTCTTATGTCTTATGTCTTATGTCTTATGTCTTATGTCTTATGTCTTATGTCTTATGTCTTATGTCTTATGTCTTATGTCTTATGTCTTATGTCTTATGTCTTATGTCTTATGTCTTATGTCTTATGTCTTATGTCTTATGTCTTATGTCTTATGTCTTATGTCGTATGTCTTATGTCTTATGTCTTATGTCTTATGTCTTATGTCTTATGTCTTATGTCTTATGTCTTATGTCTTATGTCTTATGTCTTATGTCTTATGTCTTATGTCTTATGTCTTATGTCTTATGTCTTATGTCTTATGTCTTATGTCTTATGTCTTATGTCTTATGTCTTATGTCTTATGTCTTATGTCTTATGTCTTATGTCTTATGTCTTATGTCTTATGTCTTATGTCTTATGTCTTATGTCTTATGTCTTATGTCTTATGTCTTATGTCTTATGTCTTATGTCTTATGTCTTATGTCTTATGTCTTATGTCTTATGTCTTATGTCTTATGTCTTATGTCTTATGTCTTATGTCTTATGTCTTATGTCTTATGTCTTATGTCTTATGTCTTATGTCTTATGTCTTATGTCTTATGTCTTATGTCTTATGTCTTATGTCTTATGTCTTATGTCTTATGTCTTATGTCTTATGTCTTATGTCTTATGTCTTATGTCTTATGTCTTATGTCTTATGTCTTATGTCTTATGTCTTATGTCTTATGTCTTATGTCTTATGTCTTATGTCTTATGTCTTATGTCTTATGTCTTATGTCTTATGTCTTATGTCTTATGTCTTATGTCTTATGTCTTATGTCTTATGTCTTATGTCTTATGTCTTATGTCTTATGTCTTATGTCTTATGTCTTATGTCTTATGTCTTATGTCTTATGTCTTATGTCTTATGTCTTATGTCTTATGTCTTATGTCTTATGTCTTATGTCTTATGTCTTATGTCTTATGTCTTATGTCTTATGTCTTATGTCTTATGTCTTATGTCTTATGTCTTATGTCTTATGTCTTATGTCTTATGTCTTATGTCTTATGTCTTATGTCTTATGTCTTATGTCTTATGTCTTATGTCTTATGTCTTATGTCTTATGTCTTATGTCTTATGTCATATGTCTTATGTCTTATGTCTTATGTCTTATGTCTTATGTCTTATGTCTTATGTCTTATGTCTTATGTCTTATGTCTTATGTCTTATGTCTTATGTCTTATGTCTTATGTCTTATGTCTTATGTCTTATGTCTTATGTCTTATGTCTTATGTCTTATGTCTTATGTCTTATGTCTTATGTCTTATGTCTTATGTCTTATGTCTTATGTCTTATGTCTTATGTCTTATGTCGTATTTAATAATTATACTCTTCAATTATTATAATTATAAATTCGTATACTGCCTTCAGAAGGTTATTAAACTAATTTTTTAATAAATAATATTTTCGATTCAGGTCTTTGTTAGTCCACTGTTTTCCTTAGAATCATGCCGCCCATTTAAACTGCTCATATTAACATCATTACTGCAGCTTCTTAAGCAAATATCCTCTGTCTAGTGTCATGGTTACACATCAACCCCCCACAGAAAGCATTTATTGGCAAAATTTACTCCCCCATTTCCCAACCATTCGTCCATATTATTTCACTTCTTAAGAAAACAAGAAAATTGCTTTTCTTTTCAGCATTTGGTTGCCTAGTGATGATGATGAACACATAAGGTTTCTCTGGAATTCGATAATAAACCTGACGAGAACAACGGCAGCTAAGAAAGACAAAGGACTTAGACTCACATAAATATCATATGTTAAACTGCTTTTGTCAAAAGCCAAAATCTTATTAACAAATCGTCTGTAAGAAGAGTACATAGTACCTTTTCAATGTATAAAACTACAGTATTCGTTGGAAGACATACGATATGCCTTTGCGTATCTAAGCTTTCCTTTTGGTTTGCAGGAGATGTTCATTTCGATGACTCGCAAGGATTTCTGACGATGGGTAATGGGTGGAAATATGCAATTATTAATTTTCTATGTGAGTCCATGATGGATTGGGACATATAATCGATAGAGCTGTCTTATTATTCATTTGATTTGTGAATGGGAAAGGCAGAACGGTAATAAATCTTATCTAATATTCAATTTGCTTAAATAAAATCGAAATTGAGTTAATAATGAGTTATTTGTTATAACAATTTCTATTGAATATGTGCAAATTAGAAAAAAACCTTGTGGGAATTGATAAATATAATTAAATATGGCCCAATTATCACTTGAATTGAGATGCAAATTTGTATGGGTACTCTCGGCAAAGTTGAGATATAGAAATATACAAAATTAATTAATATATTATATTAAGTGGAATGCCTGATTTCACTATGCAACAATTTTTTTTGGTTCAGAAAATCTTTATAAAACCAAAACAAACAAAAAATTATAAAGTTTTTTTTTTAAAGTTTTTTTATACATTTTTTCTCAAATTCAAATTTTCATGGAAATTACCTTAAATATTTGGACCGTATTGTCTGAAGTACACAAAGGGTAGGTCATATAAAAATTTTAATTTGAACTACCGATTACTTTGACTTGTGATTTGAGCCCTTTGGATTATTTTCTGTGGGGAGCGATTAAGGATAAATGTTACGCATAGCATCCAGAGACAATTGAAGCTTTGAAACATGAAATCGAAGTTGCCATTGAAGATATTCGACCAGAAACAATCGAAAATGTAGTGAAAAATTGGATTGATCGGATGTGGTACTGCCGAGCAAGTCAAAGTGAACCTTTCCAATAAAAAAAATATCAGTAGTTTTTTATATCCGATTCAAATTTTAAATGGCCCACCCTGTATATGCGAGCTAAAGCCGGGTTACCATTTAAATTAACGGAAATTATGAGGGCTAGAAATGCTGAAAACATCAAACCAAATTGTTCCATTTGTATAGGAGGTGCTAACACAGAGCCGAAAATACAATGATTTGTTTAACCATGTGTCTGGTTAAATTTTTCATGGTAAATGTTTGATTACGAAGACAAAATAACCTTATATAAGGTCAAATGTACATGAAAAATGGTTGAGTTAACATTATGTAAGGTTGGTTTTTTTGAGAGTGAGGCAGAAAAATGTGCGAGATAAATACAATTCAAAGATCATTCGGCTCTCTTGTGGTCGACGTTTTTCAACTGTTTTGTGTTAGACGAAGTTCGTATTAAGTTACACGAAGTTTAAACAAATGCGACTGTCGTCATAAGAGAGTTTATCTCGCTCATTCAAAACACCACCAAATGCTAGCTTCGGTGCTTGATGGAGTGCGGGAGTTCAGTTGGTGTTGAATAGTCGATGGGACTATTGCTGGTGTGGGAAGCTATTGGTATAAAAGTAAGTAATAAAACATTTTTTAAAGAACAACATTCATAAGTAATTATGTATGTACATATGTGTATTTAAAAAGTGAAATAATAAAATATGTTTGTTAAAAATGTTAATAGTGTTTTGTGCCTGAGTAATTAAAGAAAAGGCGAATAGTAATATTATATTTTTTTTGTGATTATTCCATTAAAATTGCGAAATTCCGTGGTTAAAAATGGAAAAAATATGTACACGCTGTCGCATTAACGGTGTTCAAAAAAAACAACCAACAAAAATGTATGGACATAAGTATATGTAACGGAAAGCAAACATACGGAGAGAAGTGATGTGTACGTGTGGGTATGTGTTAATCTTGTCTTCGTTTGCAAACTTGTGGCTGCTACGCCGTACATACATATGTTAGTTGTTTTTGTTGTGCGGAGTTGACACTGTTAAATGTCATACACACGAGTACATACATATTTTGTTAGAAGTGCCATCTAAATACATATATATAAACGAATAGTTTCTTATGTTTTTGTTTTTTTTCTTTTCAGTTGTTTCTATTGCGGTGGCTGGTCGTTCTGGGAGTTCGGCCTTAAACTTTTGGTAAGTTGTGCCTATTCCAAAAAATTATTTTTTTATACACTTATACTAATATATTCCAACATTTTTCTTCTCAGGTGTTTCTTTTTCGGTGGCTGCTCGTGCTGGAAGTCCGGCCCATACAATTCAGTGCACTTCCTTTGAAGAAATCTTCCTTTGACTTGCCCAATCCTTGATTTTTATATCTATTCCGATTATGATTTTGTGGAATATCGGCTTTCAATCAGATTGCCTCTGTTATTAATCTCCTCTCTCCTATAAGTTTGCCGTAAGATCGGACTAAAGGCCGGGTTAGGCATACGTAAACGTAATTTATCTTTACCGTTCCCGTAACGTTGCCCGTTTGAGCGATTAGCCAACGTTGAGAAAACGAGTCATATGTTCTGACAACAACAACACATAAGTAAACAAAAAAGCCGCGATTTCTTTTTGTTTAGATTTATTAAAAATGAAGTTAAAAATAATGTTTATAAATTTGTGTTTTTAAATCTGTGTAGAATTTACAATAAAAGTAATCAAGAAAATATCGTCGAATAAGAAGATGGGGTGGACGTCCTATAAACAATGACTGGGCGAAAGCAGGACACTAGAATGCCTATGGCAGTTTTTAATTTGTTATTAATAAAATATGAGTTAACTACGCCAAAGCAACGGATTAGACCGGCAGAGAGACTAGCAATAACACCACTGTATGATTCCAAAATGGGAAATATTAACATTCTATTGTTTAAAATTGTAGATATTTGGGTCACGGTTGTTCCATACAATCGATTGCATGGAGTCACAAGCTGGGGAAAACAACAATTCGAAATATTATTTTGGAATGCAGTGAAGTTTTGTGGCGCTTGCTTTCGCCGATTTATTTAAGTGAACAAACTACACAGCAGTACAAACACATTGCCAATGATTTTCAATGCCCAATGGTGTGGGAATCTGTGATGCTAACTATACATTCATATTAGTTAGTGCTGGAAGTTATGGCAGCCAACACGATGGGGGTATGTCCATTAAACTTACATTTATTTATAATCTATTTTAATACAATTTCCATTTCTTAATTTAAATTAAATACAGCTATATTCCAGTACTCTCCGTTTGGCCAATCACTTATTTTAGGTACAGTACCTGTATCTTCTAGTAAACCATTATCGTCAGCATCCTCTGAAGCCTTTCCTCATTTTTTTATTGGCGATGCGGCGTTTCCCCTGAGAAATATCCTTGGTCTAAGTCAACAACTTTAGACGAGCTCAGGGACAACATCCAACGCGAAATTGCCAACGTTCCGGTCGAAATGTGTCCAAGAGTGGTGGAAAATTGGGTCCAAAGAATAGATCGCTGTTGACGGGCTCGTGGTGGTCATATGACCGAAATTGAATTTCATTCTTAACATGTAACATTTGCACTACATCTGGAATAAATTTGAACTCTATCTTAAATATTCTGTGTTTTATTAATATATGAAATTCTTATGTCCTTAATGGAAAACCCGTTACTTATGTCTATTTCCATTGAAGAGGGACTCAGCCAAATCCAATCCAATCTCTATCTATAAATAAGTCCACGTTTGTAGAGACGCTTACATTTCTGTCAAATTAACCCACAATGAAGAATATTGGCGCAATGATTGTCTCGTACTGTCATCAAAAGAATCCTGAAGCAGATTATAAATTTAATTTTAAATGGAGTCAGCCGCGATCTTTATAAAACTCACCTGTAACGCCCAGCTCCTTGCCAATTTGCTTCCATGCTTCTCGCATTTTTCCGATATCCTATATGCTGGATTATATTTATTGTATAAATACTCGTGCGATTGCACCAATGAAATCAATTATTCGTCTTTCATGTTTATTTGCACTTTTAAACAACAAATAATTAATAAATTATTTTCTTTACTTTTTTCGGTGAACATACAATTGTAATTGTAAACAACATGTAGTATCAGCTGTTGTCAAATTGTACGTAAACGGAACGTCCAATTCTGATTTCAACAGATTCAGCCGTCCGTTTACGTTTCGTTTCCGTTGGCTAATCGTTTACACTGATTTCCATATGGCAGATTGAATCAGCTGATTCGTTACGCTACGGGGGCGTTACGGTTAAGTTTGACTAACTGGGCCTTAAGCTCAGTACCCCAAACTAAGTCTGGATTTACACTGGCTGAATGTTCAGCAGATTATCGGCGTTTTGTAGGAGAGAGAGGCAGTCGGCAAGAGGGGGAAAAAAACTCTCCCTGAACGTTTTGAGTTATTCGTGCAAGTTCAAAAGAGAATTTGATGATAAGCTGCTGAAAAAACTTGCCTAGTGTAAATTCGAACTAAAGCTGAGTATAGACGATTGCCAGATCGGCAAACGTTATCAACCCTGTTAAAGTGCTGCAAATGTCAAATTGTTAGGCAAAGGTGAATTGACAGTTCAGACGATTGCACGAAAACATTACAATTTCATATATTTACAATATATTTTGTAAATATTTATATGCAGAATTGCCAATAAAAATACATTATAGACAGTGTTGCAAATAAAATGTTTTTCTGGCAATGGCGATGTTGTCACATGCATAAACTTCGCACATATAACAATCAGCAAATTATCTCGCAATGACTTTTCTGCTAACGTTGCAACACAAAAATTGTATGTGCACACGGTTGTAAATTCACAGGGTTGCATTTTTCCGCCATTTTTCTGGCAATGTTGTCCGATCTGCAAATCGTCTGTACTTACCTTTAGTGACTAACCATCCTGGGCTCTTAATAATCGAAAGATTCAGGGAGTTTACGTGGACGGCACCTTTTGAGCGGGGACTGATCACATGTTGGTGAAGCACAGAAACCTATGCATTTAACTTATAGTCCCAGAGCACATTTGTCCATCAGATCAGCCCATCGGTAAATGGTTATGCCCTTTGAACCAAAGAATTTAGGTCAAAAGTAAAAAAATATTCTTAAGGTATGTTTAGACGATTGCCTGATCGGACAACATTGTCCGAAAAATGGCGGAAAAATGCAACCCTGTGAACGTACAACCGTGTGAACAAACAATTTTTGTCTCGCAACGTTGGCAGAAAAGTCATTGTGAGATAATTTGCAGATTTGTTGATGTGCGAAGTTTATGCATGTGACAACGGCGCCATTGCCAGAAAAACTTTTTATTGGCAACACTGTCTATAAAATATTTTAATTGGCAATCCTGCATATAAATATTAACAAAATATATGAAATTTGAAGGTTTTCTTGCAATCGTCTGAACAGTCAATTAACATTTGCCTAACAACCTGTCAATTCCCGTACATTTGCAACAATTTAACAGGGTTGATAACGTTTGCCGATCTGGCAATCGTCTGTACACACCTTTAGAAGTGCACCCTTTTTTACATTTATACTTATATTTTCTAACCTTTTTGTTTTTTTCTTTTCAGGTGTTTTTTATACATACATATATATGAACATATATTTTGTAAATAAAATAAAAAATAAACTTGCGAAATGTTAAATTTGTCTTGTTTTATTTAATTTTATTATTAAAAAATATTAAAACAACTATGTTTCTGGTTACTTGAAGTAACCACTAAATAGTTAAATTAGCAATAAAAAAGGTTTCAATACAATCTTCATAGTTAATATAATTAACAATTTCTTTGTTAAATTGAACATGCATTGTTTCAATAAATTAACTATGAAATGTTAATATTAACAATATTCATGGTTAAAAAATTCAACAATGCATTGCTAAAATAACAATTATTATTATAATATTAACAAAAAATTCAAACTCGGAATAGTTAAATTTAATATTATTATTTTTAAATACCAATCAACAAGAAAATGTTCAAATTAATCTTATATAACGTAGACTCCAAATCATGTTTATTTATGGTCAAGTTAACCTTATATTAGGTTAATTTTTGGCTCAGTGTAGATACTGTAAAAGCATTATACTCCACAAAATTTTAAGTATTTGTATGACTGGAATCTCAGTTATAGCCGTTAACTTTTTGTGTAAATATTCCATTTTTATCTATGTACTATAAATGCACAATTTCAAGCATTTGTAAAGGGTGTTTTTTAGACGTGTGGTCCTCAAGAAAAAATAAATCGCTATATGCATTTTATTTAATGTTATGGCCAAGAATTTAGCTTTATTGTAAAGATAAGGATTTGCCATTATGTTTTAAAAATAATTTCGGGCAAGTAACCGCCGCAGTATTTGAGGCTGTATGTCAGCAATAACGCGCCGAATATTTTCTTCCAAGGCGTCAATCGCGTCGGGCTTATCTGCGTAGAGAAGCGACTTCACATATCCCCACAAAAAATAGTGCAGCGGTTTTAAATCGCACGATCTTTGAGGCCACGCCTCAGGCCCACGACGCGGGATAATAATGGGCCTTTTAAAGTACAGAAAGAGTAGAAATTGCATTGGTCACTCCTACACTGAAAAACTCTTAAAGAATCTTGAAATCCAGTAATGATTGAAAATGGTTTTGGTCATTGCTTAACTGACCACAATCGTAGAATTCAAAATTGCATTTCTCGGGTATAGTACTACATATTATTTTATCTGTGTATCATTTTAGGCGCTTCTGAAATACAAAAAAAAATATTTAAAATTTTGATTTTGAGCGCGACAACTGACTACGTGTCAAAAACGACTGTGTGAATAGTCCGAAGGGTATACAACACTCAAGTCTATACCAAAGCAAAATTTAAAGCTTCCTACTTCTTAAAGGTACCGTAATGGTCAAGCGGTCAAAAGTCGCTTGTTGTAAAATCGCATCCCTTGGAAATCAGTATACAAACATAAATTATTAGGATTATAGCTCTTAAAGGACTATTAAAGTACAGAAAGTGTGGAAATTGATTTGGTCACTGCTAAACTGACCACAGTCGGAGAAGTGATCGAATTGACAATGTTAGATAGGTTACCACAGTAAGTGGTGAGCGATAAATTTTGAAAAGGCTTGAAAAATTTTAAGACGCGGTTTTATGTCCGGTTTGACCTCAGACTGGACATCGAATTGTTGTTTTCGCATTTCCATTAAGATCAGTCTGTCCATAAAATCAGAGAAATAATGAAAATTGTTTGGGTCACAGTTAAACTGACCACATTCAGATAATTCAAAATAATTTTTCGCGCATATATTTGCGGTTTATAGTACTTCATATATACAAACTTTTTAACTTTGTATCTTATAAGATACAAAGCCGAAATATGAATAAGCAAGTAGTCCGTAGTTTATACAACACTCCAGTCTATGTGTGTGCAAAATTTCAGCTCTCTAGCTTTAACAGGAGCCTTTGTGGTCGAAAATCACTTGGCGGAAAATCGAAAATCAAAGTAGCCTATGGCACTTCCCAGGCATTGGTCTATCTGTCCACGAAGTTTCAAGAAAATCGGTTCAGCCGTTTAGACGTGATGCTGGAACAAACAAACAAACAAACGATTTTATAATATTAATAGGATAAAGATAATATTGTCATTCAAATGTTTATTGTTTGCCTCCTATTTTTAATGCAACTTGAATTGAATGTAAAATATGTCATATATGTGATTTATTTTATAACATTATAGTTTTCTAAAAAAATAAAAACTTAGTACCATTTGGTTGCGACAAATACTTTTTTCATATAAAGTTAGTACCATATCACTATACCCATTTTTCATCCCCGACACACTGTGCTTCAGAGAACCACTTCCCTGAGCTAGACGATGTATGTGTATTGCAATCAGTTTTGCCGTTTTTGGGTTTTTCTACCAAAATTGGTAGAATTTTTTTAGTCTGGTAGAATGTAATAATCTATGTAAATTTGGTAGATTTAGTAAGTAAGATTATAAAAGGCTAAAGTCGGGTTGGGCCGTCTATCGGGACTGTTCTGTAATCACGCGATTTGATATCACGGTGATTTCAAAACACCATCGATTTTAAAATCATTATTGGTTCTCGGAAATGGTACGAGTTATTGTTTAAAGTAAACAACAATCAATTTAAACCAACTATAGCAAAATCGGACGATTTTCGAACCCTCCAAGAGTGATTTTAAAATCGGTGATAGTACTAAACTACCGTGATATCAAATCGCGTGATTTCAGAACAGCCGCTTTTGTTCGAGCAGAATTAGTGATTCTGAATCTTAAATTTGAACTCTCAACGTTCTACCTAACATTACCTACTTAATTTCATAACGATCGGATGTTAAAGAAAGTTTCTAAGCTCATTAATACCGAATTAGAAGGAACATATACAGGTATATGGGGGCTATATAACTATAAATCTAAACCGACTTCTTTCTTCAAAGTTCGTTTCTGAAACAAAAAACGTATCTGCCAAAATTCATAACTATCGGATGTTAAATAAAGTTTCTATAGCACTTTGATAAAAAATCGGAAGGAATATATATGTAGGGCTATATTTAAATCTGAGCCGAATGAAACTCTTCTTTGCCAAAGTTCATGATGATCCAATGTTTAAATAAAGTATATATAGCACATTGATACCAAATCGGAAGGAATGTATATACATATGGGGGCTATATCTAATTCAGAACCAATTTCGTTCAAAATTTACAATGTTCTTTCCTGGTTCTTTTGTGCCAAATCTAGTAATGTACGATGTAAAATACTAGTTCTATCGCGCTTTGATGTCAAATATAACGGAGCTTCATCTAAGTCTGAACCTATTTTCTCCAAATTCCATACCGTTCGTCCTCGTTGCAAAAATATTGCCCGTGCCACAATTCTTCAGGATTTTGTCCAGAATTGCGACCAGTACTTTGATTAAGTTTTTAAAAGTTTACATGGACAGCGGACGCACGGATAGACATCGCTAGATGGAATCAGAAGGTGATTTTGAGTCTATCCGTGCATCTTAAGGTGGTTCTTGTTGGAAATTACTTTGATAAAACTACCTTCTCAAATAACAACATGAATATGCTAAGTATGCTTTGAAATTAGAATTTTCATTTCTAGATTTTTTCATAGAATATTTTTTCTTTCTGTCTATAATTTTTTCGTGTTCTCAAAACGTTTGTTTCATTAAAGAAATATTTTATATAAAATCAATTGTGTTCTGCTTCTTCAATCTTGGAATCTTGAGAAATATTTCCATAATATCAGTTCTAGGTCTGGGTCTATTATTTTAATGCGTTACACACATCTGGACCAAAAAAAAATATAGTAACCTCATTAAAAGAGCAATCAGAATCGGAAAATAGAAACCCCTCTTCAAGTGATTAGTAGAAAAGGAAACCAAATAAAAAAAATTCAATTCAAAGTTTTATTTAAATATAAATAATACCGATTTTGGTAGAAATTTTAGACAATTTTGGTAGAAAAAAAATGATTGTGGTGGCAACACTGATTACAATACGAGAGCAACTACAACAAGAGACTAACGTTGGTTCACATTATAAAAACAAACAAAAAACAATAAATACACTACAAGAGCGACACTGAGAACTGCGCAGAGAGCTATCGGTTTCATATTGTACACAAATGACGTGCAATAATAAACAGATGATGGTCAGTGCAATAACAGGGGACTACGACAACGGATCGATATTAGTGAATAGTTTTTTGTGTTATTTATTTTCTTTTATTTAGTGCTGAGTTGTGAATTTTAATAAGACGATTAAAATGTTCATTTATACAATATATATTTGTTCATACATTTTCCAAAAAAATTTAGAATTCCTGAGGATGATCTTCAAAGAAGGTTGAAATATTAAATGTAATAAAAAATAAATAAACCAACAACAACACAGACCGCGCTCGCTTTATTGAAAAACAAATACAAAAACAATTTTTTTGTGTGTTTATGACACCATATTACAGCAGAAAATGTTATGCACAGCCCTTCGGCAAAAATTTGGTAAATTAGTGTAATTAATATTTGAGTCAGTGTTGATTGAGTACATATCGAATAAGATCTCTAACTAAACGGCTATTAATGGCGAACAGAGAACTGAACTTTCCAAAGGTATAAATATATTTGTGATACATAGCACTTGGGAAAGTACAAATATTTCAGTTATTGGGTACCACAGGTATAATGACGAACTGATTTACAATATATTATAGTGCATAACAAGTTTGATGCTGACTTTGAGTCAGTACACATTTCACTGGTAAAATGCAATCATCGCTCATCGGCTGATTACAATTCAAACACGCAAATGAATAATAAGAAAAATGAATTCACCAAATCTCAATATAATTTTAAACAACACTGATATTCTAATTCATATCTTCAATCTGTTGGACTTTGAAGATCAATTAAGACTGGCGCAAGTTAATTGCAATACAAAAAATATTTTTGAAAACTGCATATGGATTGAGAACTATCGTAGTTTAGCAATTTATAGAGACGAAAATTGTTTTGAAGTAACAAATAAAACGGGTGCAAATCGATTACTCCTTGCAAAAAATACCTTTGACGAGTTTATTAGGTATTATGGAAAAAAAGTACAAGAGCTATACACCTATACCCGTATTGATGTCCCAAATTTCAAACCCTTCACAAACCTCAATAGTGTCAGATGTACACTTCACTGTTCATTAATGATGTTGCTTTTGAAGCGGCTGGCCACAAGCGTACCACAGCTGGAAACTCTAGAGTGTGAAGCAGACATAGCATTTCAAAATATTACGCCAGGCATAGTCATTGATTCAGAGGCGCTAGAATGTCTTCTGCAAATGACAAATCTAAAGCAACTTTGTCTCCGCTCAAATCATCATTCTATCACCATGGAATATAAATATTTGAATCAACTTTTGTATAAGTTGAAACTTCAGGTTTTGAAATTGGAGGATATACGTATAAATCCTCCTAAGAACAAAACATTTTACAGAATGTATTCGAAATTTAAAAATCCTGTGCAACTGATAGAATTGGATATATGTCGACCAGATGATTTTTGGAAACTGCATACAGGCCATTTTGAAAAGCTTACTATTCTACGAATAGGCTTTGTCTGGAGGAGTATAGATAATCATGACTTGACAGAAATTTCCATAAAATGTCCAAATCTGGAAATATTAACTTTTTGTGGCACAATCAGTGGCGACATTAATTTTGCCATTCTAACACCAAAACTGATTGAATTACATGTGCAAGACTGCTTTACTTTAACCCACAAACTCTTGAAGCAAATACTAACCCAAACATCAATCAAAGTATTCACATCACATCTTAGTTGGAATAACGGAATGGACACAGATATCGTAGATTACGATAATTTCGGACCATTCGAAATTTCTCCATTGATACACACCCTAGCCATTGATGGAATTTATATGTCTAAATTCCTGTTATCATTACAACTGCAGCATCTTCGTAAGTTATGCGTGAGCTTTGGTGAGCTAAAAGATTGGAGTTCCCTCAGCGATCTACTCAAACATTCGACCTTAAGTGAACTGCATCTCTGTAGATTAAGTGAGAATGAAACGCTAGCGCATATAGGTGCTTTTCCAATCAATGTGGCCTCTTTAAGCGTTGAGTTTGCTGACACTCCGGGTTATGCTTTCGATTTTTTCCTGGATTTATTTATGCAAAACCCGGACATGAAACTGTCTCTCACCGTTAGCAGATGGACCTGGATGGAAACTTTGAAGTTTTTGTTAAATCACAACAAATGCCCTAATGATTTGAAAATTATGCAAGTTTGCGACTTCAAAATAAGTAAGTGTAAAACATTTAGAATATTAAAAAGTAGAAGTGACACTTAATTCGGTCAGGCCGATTTATGGTATACCTAAATCTGAATCGATTTTCCCCAAATGTGGCAGTGTTCATTCACGTAATAATAAACCTGTTTCTGTTGAATTTCGTACTGATCGGATATAAAATACAATTTCTACAGCGCTTACATGTCAAATCGGGGGTAACATATATATGGGGGCTATATCTGAATCTGAACCGATTTTCTTCCAACTTAGTATTGACTCTATGTGTATCAAGAGTCTTCTCTTTGTTAATTTTTACACAGATCGGTGTAAAATATTTGCTTATACGGTGCATATTTTCCAAATCGGAGGTAAATATATATGGGAGCTATATGTAAATCTGAAATGACACAAGCAAATTTAAAAGCGACCTCTATATGGTGACTATGTGAAAACATGGATCGATGTGGTTCTTTTATGCTGTGAATATTTATTGTCAAAAATCAAGAGGCAGTTCAGATAAATGTGCATATTTAAGAGCGACATAATATTGATTTTATATTTGTTATCTTCTTTTAGATTATAAAACTTTTAAGAGGAATTTGCCCTCTTTCAAGATGATTGTTGTAGCCGGAAGGATACCATCGTTTTGTGCAGGCATTTTCAAAGAGATCCAAGGCTTCACTGCCACAAATTGAAATAAATAACAAGTAAGAAAGTTTCAGTCGGGTAAACCGACTAAGGTATACCCTCACTTTGTGAGTAACGTAATACTGAATATTACTCGAATTATTCTGTCAATTTGTGTGGGAGATACCAGAAGGGGTTTATCAAATACACCTTTTTTTCGCTGAACATTAGATACTTTAAATTCATTGCACTGTGCCGACTTATAAGCATTTATGTACACTGGTATAAACGTTATGACACATAAAATTGTGGTATGATTTGGGCATTTTGTCTGGGAGGTACAAAAAGGGGCGTGGCAATAACGCCAATTTTTCACAGGCTATAGACACTATAAAAACATTACACTGTACTGTAAAATTTCAAGTATTTTTATACACTGGTTTTAATGTTATAAGCTGTTAACTTTTGGTGCATTTTTCCCTGGACTGTAGGCAATATAAAAGCATAATACTGTACAAAATTTCAAGTATTTTTATACACTGTTATTAATGTTATAAGCTGTTAACTTTTGGTGCAAAATGGTGCATTTGTGTGGGAGTGGAGGGACGTGGAGACTTCGCCCATTTTTCTCGAGTTGATAGCGACTAATAAGCTAATACTATGTGTGGAATTTCAAAAGATTCGAATAAGTAGTATATCAGTTATTAAAGAATCAATATTTCACAACATTTTAACCCTTTGTGGGGGAGGTACTAGAAGGAATGGACCAATATGGCCCATCTTCGAACTTAGCCGGAGATAGAAAAAAATATTACCACATACCAAATTTGAGGTCAATCGGTTACTCCTTTCGAGAGTTATCATGCGCACCAGCCAGCAGACAGACAGACGGACGGACATTGCTCATTCGACTTAAAATGACCCAAAACGGATTTCCTCAGAACATACTTGGGGTCTTAGGTAACTCCTTCGACGTGTTACACTTTTTTCCGTAGCAAATGATATATACCCTCGTCACACTAAAGTGAGGGTAAAAAAATGGACATCATTTTCAAATGTGAACGCAAAGTTTATTTTTGCTCCAGCTCCTTAACGGTACGTCGGATCGGGAATCGGTCAATGGCAAAAATATAGCTCTTAACGAGAGCGGTTGTTGCTTATACGGTACTTATGTGGCAAATCGGAGGTACCTATATGTAAATCTGAACTGATTTCTACCAAATTCAATAGGGATCGTCCTTAGGCCAAAAGAAAGATATGTGCTTAGTTTCATTGAGGTCGGACCATAATTGCGACATGTACTTTGATTGCAAGAACACATGCACAGACGGATGGAAAGACAGACGGACATAGCTAAATCAACTCAGGAAGTGATTCTTAGTCGATCGGTATCGATAAACGATGGTTATATCTCATCTCCTTTCGAGGTTCCTTAATATACTAGGTATACAAGCAATGATCTGCAGGACCTTAAATTAGAAAATCTCATCAGGTATAAATTTAAAAATGCTTATGTTTCTCGTCTGTTTCAAAAGATATTTCTATTGGATGGGGTTATATTAACTTTGTCATTCCATTTGCAAAACGTCGAAATATTGATCTGTGACCCTATAGGATTCTAAGACGATTTTCGATGTTAAGTCTGTCCTTCCGATTGTCCGTCTGTCTCCTGAAATCAGCTACAGTCTATAGTAATAGAGCTAGGGTGATTTCCTATAGTTGTAGGATAGAAAAAGAGCCGAGACGGTGAATGTTTTTTATATAGCACCCCTATAGAGATCTCTTCCAAATATGTTTCTTTATCCACAAAATAAAAAACACATTTTCAAGCACTTTCTCCAAACACACAAGCTACAAAACGTTATTTTTTTATTTAGTTAGCACAGATCTCGATTTGCTACTGCAGAGAAGGAGCTTCTAGCTTCAAAATGTTAGAGAAAAATACTGGAAAATTACATCTTTATGGTATAGAGAAGCAAATTGAAGAGCGACCTCTATATGGTGACTATGTGAAAACATGTATCGATGTGGTTCTTTTAGGTTGTGAATAGTTCTTGTCAAAAATCAAGTCAAAATGCAGAAATTCATCAATTTTTTCACAAAGGCAGCTCAGACGGTTTAGATAAATATGTATATTTAAGAGCGACATCTGTAGGAAAGCTTACCCAAAAGTCTGAGAATACCTGTTCTAAGAAGCAAAAATATATAAATATCGATAATATTGAATTTTAATTTATTTTATATTTGTTTTCTTCTTTTAGATTATAAAACTTTTAAGAGGAATTTCGAAATGGCCGCCAAGAAATTTAGATGTGCCCCCTTTGAAGATTATGGTTGTGACCGGAAGGATACCATCGTTTTGTGCAGGCATTTTTAAAGAGATCCAAAGCTTCACAGTTAGTTGTTGTCGTTGGTAGCAAAAAAAAAAAACATTGTCAAAGCGCTGATATAACTAATAATTATTGTAATTGCAGTGTGAATAAAAAGTCGAATAAATAAATATTATATTGAACTATTTTCTTGAGAACCTCTTGAACAGCGTTTCGCAGTCCCAAAAATTATATGTTATTTTATTTATTAATTATTTCTAGCTTACGCTTCGAGTGCTACCCTCGATCTCAGGAACAATATTAATCCCATTTCCGAACAGTGCCCATGAAGCCCGAATTTTATCTTTAGTTTATATTCCAAAATCTACTATAGCACCCCTGTGATCACATTTAAGCTATTTTGCCCTACTGTACCACGTTTAACTCTTTTCATAGCATCCACAATCAGGGATCAATGATCCCAAAGTCTTCCCTCCAAAAATAATGTTATATCAAAAGTCGAAGAAATCTATGATTTTTTTGGGTGATGTATTCGACAAAGAGATTATAATACGCAACATGAGAAGTGATGGACCCATTGTTTTATTATACCGATCGACTTTCTGAGTTGATTTAGCTATGCTTGTCCGTCTGTCTGTTAAAGTATGCTTGAAATCATAGTACATGTCGCAATTATTGCCTGATTGCAATCAAATTTGACACCTATATTTTGTTTGGCTGGGGGATTTCATTTAAAGTGAGTGAAATTTTAAAATCGATGTCTTCTGATCGGGATAAAACCTGTGGTTGAGACACAAAATTCCTTCCTTTCCTTTATGAGGTGTATATTAAACTGTTTGTGAATTTAGGGATGTTTTCTCCAGAGAATTGATGGCAGCCTGGCTGTCCGAGTAAATGACAACGACAGTGTTGGTTACTATGTTGCGACTCAGCCACTTGGCAACTTCCCATATTGCCATTATTTCGGCTTGATAGACACTGCAGGTATCTGGTAGTCTGTGATCTATATCCAAACTAAGTTCTTCACAGTGTACTCCGAAGACAACCTTTTTATCAAGCTTCGAACCATCCGTGTAAAAGTGGAGATGGAATTCTGGAAACCTGGAATTCTGCCAACACATTCATCTATGGCGGGAATCATAGTGATGTATTTTCTCTCGAAGGTGTACACAGTTAGTATTAGTCCACTCGGTCGGTTACCATAGCACTACACTTTAATATGCTCATGTGACCGTAGGTCTTGTACTTCCACATTAATAGGCAGTTTAGTCTTATTGCCGCTTTGGTTGCAACTTCTCTCGCCACAATATGAATCGGCAGTATATAGAGTAGGGCTTGTAGAGATTAGGTCGCTGTAGTCCTTAAGGCTCCGCTTATGCTCAGGCAGGCTGTTCTCTGAACCTTTGCTACTTACACTGATACACTTAGAAACAATACTAAACTTGAGGGAAATCAGTTCAGATTTTAATATTGCCCCCATATATGTATATATTACACCCGATGTGACATGTAACCGCTGTAGAGACTGTATTTTATATCTAATCAGTTCGAAATTCGGCAGAAAAATATTTCTTGTTACATGAGTGAACATTGTCAAATTTAAGGGAAAACGGTTGTTACAACCGATTTGACATGTAAACGCTGTAGATACTGTATTTTATATCCGATCAGTACGAAATTCAACAGGAAGAGGTTTCTTAATACTCGAAAGAACTCTGCCAAATTTGGGGAACGAACATCGGCTTGGGGAAAATCGGATTTTTTATATATCCCCCAAATTATCATCGCAATGCCCCTTTTCACATTGTTAGGGAGGTGTAGCGTATTATATAGTCGGCCCGGTCAACTTTCTGTCCTTCCTTACTGTTTTTACATGCATATCGATTCTCTGCACAAAATAAAACTTCTTATATTTGGCGAAAAAAATACCAATTTTTTCCAGATGTTATTAGCATCTGAAATCTGTGAAAATATTCTCAAAAGGCGTATGTTTTGAGTTATGTATTGTCGGAACACGTGGACGGATTTTTAAAAATTAAGGTTCATTTTAAAGGTCGTAAATTGTTCTTTTAACAGCAGTTATTCTTTTTCGCGGTCTAAAGGTTTTTTAATGCATCCGATGCATATGAAAATTTAATGTACATTTTACACATTAAAGACACCAACTTAAAATTCTTTGAAAAATATAGTTATGTAGCCCCATATATTCTAAACGAACGCAGAAAATGTCAAGATGGCGTTCAGCCTCGTTCTTTTTTTAAAAAAGATTATTTAAAAAAATTCTGAGATGTGAATATTGCATTTGACATAATTTAAAATCGTTTTTGTGAATGTATACGAATTAGAGGACTTGACTAGGAGATCCGTTATTAATTTTTACTCTTAAATTTAGATTTTCATACTGGACCACAAAAACACCAACATACATAGATATATGAAATATCTATATTCATGTAGTCCTATTTAATCTGAGCTGACCCAGCAAATTTTAATATGGTGTTGTCTTCTGTTTCCATATAAGAGCATTTTTACTTAAAAATGTCAGAAATCGAAACTGTATTCTTTATTGGAATGATTCTGTTTATTTTGTGATTTCAATATTTTTCATAATTTATAAAAGAAAATCATTGGCATTTGTTAGTAAATATTGTTTTATAAAAGAACAAGGCTGAACACCATCTAGAATTTTGCAAGGTCCGTTTAGGACAAATTGGGCTAGCTGACTATAGCTGACTAGAACGGAATATTCTAAAGCTATTAATTTATTTCAAAAGAGGTTTATTGTAGCTTTCTATCGAGTATTTACACAATAAATTATCTCTTTTGGTTTTTTTTTCTAATTGGCTTAGGTGCCGGTCGCGAACGTACGATTTTTCCATCTGTTTTAACCGTGAAATTAATCGTTAATCGATTTTTTTTTGGTCTTCTTGCATTTTTCTCTTCTTAATTGATTGTAATAGAGTAATTTTGTAGAAAGGGTGCAAGCATAACATATGTTTTTATATGTAAAATAATTAAATATAAAATTGTCTGTAAAAGTAGCTTAAAATGGAAAAAAATTCAATTTTTCAGTTTTTAGGCAAATTTTCTCATGAAAACAACTGAGATATGCTATGAAACCATTATATTTTAAAAATTTTGACATTTGGTATTAATTATTTTACAATTATTCACAATAAAATACGATGATTACCAACATTTTATTTTTTGGCCCTGTTTGACCATTCGGCGGAAATGCCTATATGCAACTACAACATTTGAAACAAAATTTTGGTTTTTTTCTCGTCAACTACAAGATGATTTTTTTTCCATAGTAAAACGCATTTGAACATTTTCAAGATAATCGGAAATGTCGGCGATTTTTTCCGACAAATCGTTCGGTTTGACACGGAATGAACGACAAATATCGTTATATAAACTAGTTCATTACAACAACCAAAAAATTAAAAAATGTAAAACCTACCTACATATGTATGTATAAAACGTCAATTTCCGATAAATATATTGTTTCCGAAATTTAATGCCATGATTTACACGATAATAAAATTGTCTTTCATTCTATAAGGAAGCACATGTTAAGTAAATTATTTAAGAAAACCATTAATACAAATCAAAACAAAAACCGCACATTTGCTTATCATGATTTTTTTCGCTGTTCGCTTTTTCTAAAGAAAAAATAATAACAAATAATTGCAAAGTAAGCTAAATACTCACCATTTTTGCTGCTGCCGTCAGTGTGTGTTGGTGGTTTTGCGAGAATTTTTTTGTACCACCACTCACTTTTGCATACACTCTATTGCATTTTGTGAGAGTCGTCAACAGCGTTGGCGTTTTGGTCATTTCCGACCAAATTTGGTCGGATATATTTAAAATTTTTCTTTCTGGTCGGATGGTCGGACCCACAGACCTTAGATTGTATAGATGTGCCGTCCCCGAGCGAGTATGTTATCAGTTACGAACGAATAAAAATTTCAACGAGTAGGACTTCAAAGAGTGATGTTTTACGAGGATTTCGGACCGATTTTCCCGAATTTTTTGTAATTGTCACAATTAAAAAATTAATATCAATCGATTAGTGCAAAAAAAGTTCAAACTATGTTCGGGGAAACCTGTTTTTTCGCGTGTGACAATTCATTCCTATTCGTTCGTAACTGATAGATTTTGACGTTTCTGGCTGACGGCACATCTATACGATCTAAGGTCTGTGGTCGGACCAACTTAATTTCGGTCGGTTTTATTCTCGAATATTAAGATTTAGTATAATACAGAATTATTTCAAGATTAATACATTTCAAGGTAAATTACTGAAAGCTAAACATTTTCACCTCTGGAAATACCTTAAAATGTCGCTTCGGAATCCCAATATTTTTCTTAATCGCTACAAGGAGTATCGACCTGTTAATCGATATTGTAGACAAATAGTTTCTAATAATATTTTATTTGAAAATAATAATTTCAGGCTCGACCAGAGAAATTTCGTATTCTATAAGCCGAAATTTTGGTTAAAATCTCACCATAATTGCGGAATTTTGCCATTTGTATTCAAAGAAAAAATTCAGAAACTGAATTCAGAGCGGAAACTTCCGAATCATGGGACACTGAAATACAGTATATATACATTCGCTTATATGTCAACATTAAATTATTCAGACAGATTCGACATTTCTGCATAACTTCCGAGTTTACAGTTTGGTCTACTTCTGGTATTTTGCTGATATTTTGTAAATTTCCGAACATCACTGAATTTTTCAGCTTTTAAAATCCTACAATTAACGAAAGTTCTTACTATTGTGTTTTAGAAATCACAGCCTTTCATCATAAATGATGGACGTTCAAAATAATTTTTAATGGTGAAATCAGTTCAACAAAACTTTACATGTTTTAAATAAGGGCTTCAATGCAAATTGCTTTATCCTTTTTTAAAAATTTTGTTATTTGTCACAATCTAGGTCATACAACTTCAACGTATTCTTTTTTTTAGGAGTCCAACATATATTAACAAAAACTCAAAACAAATTACCAAAAATATGTTAAAATGTGTATTAAAAGTTTTATAAAAAAAAGTAGAAATAAGTCAGTTTACTCACTCTGAATTAATATCAAAAATGTGAAAACAAACAGAAAGAAAATATGTTTAAAATTATTTTTGAATGTAGGATTCCTTTTTTAAATTTTTTTTGTAATTTATAAATTGACGCTTACCAGCTAGGATTTACCATATTCCTCTGTCTACAATAATAAAACCAGTAGTTATTTGGAGTAGAAAATGAACCATATTGGTTCATGTTTCGATGCGTCTAAGTTTACATAGAACTACTCACACTTACAAGGATCAATTAGAAGTCTCATCCAATTTGAATTCTGGGCTCCTTTGTAACAAATATTAATATTTTGGGATGCAATTCGGCAAGTATTATTTCCATTAGTAATGGATTATATTTGACCATGTTTGAATTTATTTCCCATATAAAGGTCAAAGAAGATTTGTCTTATTGACGCCTTAACAATAGCATATGCCAAGCTACAGAACTAAAATTTGGCGAATTTCCCCTGGAATCAATTAAGCGAGCAAATCCAAATATTTTTTTGTTATATCATTGAATGCGATCCATGATGTAGGGTATATTTGATTCGGAAGGGAAACTTTTCCAAAACTTCATTAAAGTCGGAAAATGTTGTCTTCAAACTTTACAAAATATCGAAAAATCTTAATTTTATAAAATTGGTCGGCTACAACGGATTTTGGTCGGTTTTTGGAAATATTTTGGTCGGAAAAAAATTTCTCCTGTGGCAACACTGGTCGTCAATCACTTTTGATATTTTCAGTTGCAGTGCATTGCTCTCACTCTCTCTGTCTGTCTGTTCAGTTGTCTCTATGTCAGTGTTCCGCGGCTGGTTAGGCCGAGCCCCGAACGCAATCGGGTTTTCACACGTACACAACACGAACAGCATAACAAAGAGCACAAAAGTAAGAAAAAATGTGTCAGTCGCTCATCAGCGTTCAACAAAGCAGGTTCATGTCGCTTTTTATCGAAAAGTTGGTACACTGAGAAAGCGGAGCAAATATTGAGCATCAAAATGTGCAATCGGCATATGACAAAATGTGACAATTACATAACACTATGCAATGAGAAATGCAGAAAGATAATGAACGCATATTTAAGTGTTACATATGGGAAAATATGGATCTCTATTGTAAATGTATTATGACCAAAAACACCTATAAAAATTTAATTTTGTAGATAGACATACATACATATATCAGTAAAAATATTTAGTATATGAAGATCAAAATAAAATGAGTATATGACCAACGAAATTGACATACGACTGATTTGCCGTAATCAAAAAAGTTGGACACTTTAGAATACGTGATGGTAATAACACTAGTTTATTTTCTAGTTTAATTTGGTATTCTAACACAGCACATAATTCTACCACAGCACATAATAACAAAACCAACAATTTTGTTCAGTGCAAACACACCAATACAGACACAATTTTGGCACGTTCTCTTTACGCCGAACACTGCTCTATGTTCAGTTGTCGTGCATTTCTCTCACTCACTCTCTCTGTCTGTTCCCATCAGGTGTGCATGAATGAATGGCATGAACAGTGCAAGGTATATTGAACAAGGTAGCGTACAGCGAACAGCTGATTTTCTCGCCATTTTTTCAGAGCTCAATGAACTGTCAAACTCATGGATGACGTTTGATTGTTTGTTTGCATTTTGTTGTTGGGAGCGTTTTAAAAAATAGTGTAGAATCAAACAAAATTCACGCAAATTAAAAATAATGTAACAATTTACATATTTAACATTTCCTATATTTAAATGTAAATAAAGCAAAGTGTGTATGTGTGATATCACATAACGTTATTAATTTCGTTTTAAAGTCATATTGATGTCATTATAAATGGAATATAATATCTTCCAAATGTATGCCGCGGTTTCGCGGAGTCGCGAATCCGTAATTTCGAATTTTCCATGACTTTGGCGCATGAGACAAGCTGAATTTTACCGATGTCAAGGGTTGTGTTGGCTGTTATAGTTTGTAGATTGTTCTCATAGACGTGCCACTTAACAAAACTCCACAAAAAAAATCTAATATGGTCACATCGCACGATCTCGGAGGCCAGTTCACATCACCTCCTCGTGAGATGCCGATGCCATGTAGCATGAGTTGTGTGGATATGGCGACGTCCTGTTGGAACCACATGTTAGTGTCCATATCATCCAATTCAACTCAAAAGAAGTTGGTAAGCCCCAAATCCACATCAAACAGCAACTTTTTCGATTTGAATTGGACGTTCTTGGAACTCTTGTTTGTTCAATTTTGTTCATAAACAAATGGTAAACTAGGCGGAAGACAACACCCATTTTCTTAAAACTGAATAATTGATGGACAATTCAACAGATGTAGCTTGAACAATGTTGCAGCTAACAACTTATTATTTGTATCAACGACAAACTTTGTTATTAAATTAAAAAATATATATAATACGTTCAATTCTTTTTACATTATTCGTTCATCATATTTTTTAATAAATGGTCCATATACATATGTACGAGTTTGTATTTTCTTATAACATGAAAAACTTATTTCCTAACTAGAAAATAAATACAACCTGAAAATTGGTTTTAACATGAGGAGTAGCACGTCAATCCAAAGTCCTCTACGTCATCAGGAGGCCCATTCTGCCCAAAAGGATCTTGCTGTCGGCATTTTGAGTTAATTCCATTGCACGAGAGGCCGGCCGTCTTCCATTTTATGCATTTACTGCTCCATTTTTTCTGTTCTGCCTTTTTACTGATATGGGTGATATGTGTGACACGTATGGCCGCATTCAGCTTATGCCTCTCGCCACTCATTTGTAAGGACAAGCTCTGAAGAGACAAACTTTTAAAAAATGTATTCCAAAGAAGTAAAATCGTTGGAAAGCTCGACCGGGCAGTATTGTATTATATGCCATCCATCATCAATGCTACTCAATACTGTAACAGCAAAAACATCTGGGTGCCATGAAGGATAATGACACTATCCTTCCGAGATTAAAATGAAATTATTTAAATTTTATAGTTCCTTAAACTTGTTATATTGAATAAAATTGCAGTCACCAGATTTACTTTAAAGAGTAATTGCACGTAAGTTTGAAATTTTAGAAAATATTATCATTTTCAAAGAAAATCAAATTTCAAATAAAAAATTTATTTGACAACCAATTGTTGGTCAGCTGTTCGAGTCGGCTGCCTATTTTGACAAGCTATTGTACGGAAATAATGTACAGGGTTGTATCCCAGTTTTGTTGTTGGGCAAGTGATTTTACCTTCTATTATTGTATCATGGAACAGTGTTGCCGTTTTGGTCTTTTCGGACAAGAAAAATCAAGGAATGTTTTGAGTCGTGCAAAATACCTTTGCAAAATGTGGTTGGTTTAGCAAGACAGTGAGATTTTCTTTAAGGCCTGCTTACACACATCAGTTTTGTCGTACAACTTGTGTGATCCATGGATTTATCCACAGTCTAAGGAGCTGCATGATGAGTGTTCATGGATGTTGGACGAAAATCAAAACGATTTTGATATTTTCATGTTGGCTCATGCAAATCCACAATGTAATGGCAGGTATGACAACATTTCGTCAGTTCAAAAGAAACATTGTGGTGGAAACACGAAAAGAGAACAAAGTGCCGTCGGCAAAATGACATTTCAGTAGAAACCTCATTGAGTAAAGAGGCGTAAAACTGAAAATGGAAAGAGATAGGCAATTTTGGTTGGATTTTCTTTGAATTATACAACAGTATGCCAGAATTATAGAAAATTAAAAGTGAAGACTATAAGAATTGTTATTATTTTTCTTTCAAAAATATTTACGTTGATTTTAAATTTGAAAAAATAAATTTCGCTTAATTTTCCTTGAATTACCGGCTTGTTAAAAATTTATTTTAAAAACTAAACTAATTTTTTATGTTGGTTTAAAGGCAATATACAATTTCTTGTGGAAAATAAATATGTACATATGTAAATATTTTTCGTAGATTTGTTAAGCATTTTAATTTAATAAACACTTTCATTTACTTCAAAAGTATACAGAATTTGTGTCTGTCTCTCCCAAACATAATTTTTGGAAGGCAATATTTGTAAAAGTAATTAAAAAACAACGATATTGGCATGACATTTATTTTACTTTTCTCCTCTGTTTCGGCATATATTATTTTGTATGAAAACATGAAACAAATGTATTGAAAAAGTCAGGTAAAATTTGTATCAGGTACATTTATATATCACATTAAAAATATAACGCACGATGCACACTCATATGGAATGTTGGTATAAACAAATTCTTTCAAAAATTCCCTAATTATTCATTAAAAAAGGTTGAAGGAAAATACTGAAATTTTTATGGTCACATATTTTCATTTTGCCGACGGCATTTTGATCTTTTTCTTCACTGCACACGCACAACCGACCACGTTGCTGTCGTAGATGAAATTATGTTGTAGAGATTGCATGTAATGTAAGGGCAAACAGTCGTCGAACACAACATCTGAGAGAACATGATGCTTGACAACAAATCCACAATGTAAGGTGCCCTTTACATAAAATGTTCGATATAAGCAATAAACGATGGCATTGGCTCGAGGGTGTTATTTAAAGAATTGTTGAGCAATGGGAGTGTTTAAAATTGTATTTCATTTCGTGTTATTGTGAATTACAAGGAATTTGTGCTGGTGGCATTGCAGAAGAAATGTCTAGCAGGGTTAAATTCGTTATTATCTTTATGGTGTCTATGTGATACCTTTTTGTGGGAGGCACTAAAAGGGGCGGGAAAAGAACTCCCATTTTTCACTGGACTGTGGGTACTATAAAACCATTACAGTGTGCAAAATTTCAAGTATTTTTATGCACAAAAAAGTCCATTTGTGTGGGAGGTACCAGAAGGGGCGTGGCAACATTGCCCATTTCTCTCAAGGTGATAGCGACTTACAAAGTAGTACTAGGTATTGATATACAGAAGATTTTGATAGGTAGTATAGATGTTATTAGAGAATCAATATTTCCCTAAATGTTAACCCTTTGTGAAGGAGTTACCAGAAGGAGTGGAGTGGAATATGGCCCATCTTCGCACGTAGCCTCAGGTAGAAAAAAATATTATCACATACTAAATTTGAAGTTAATCCGTTACTTCTTTCGAGAGCTATCGTGCGCTTTAGCCAGACGGACAGAAGGACGGACATTGCTGAAATAACACAAAATAACCTAAAATGGATTTCCGTTAAACATACGATGTCTTACAACCGTATCAAATGACATACATATACTCTCCTCCACCACTTAAGTGAAGGTATAGAAACGTTTTATTGTGTAGAGCCAAATCTAGCAGCTTTATTTCTCCCCCATATGGAGGAGAATCAACATATAATTTGGAAGGAAAAGTATATAACAATTTTAAAATACCCTAAACAGAAATAAAGTAGAGGATGGGAGAACCAACCAAGCCTTGATTTTTGTTACTCGGTCTCGCCTGTGCCGTACAATTAACTTTAAGTTGCCTTCGAATTGTAGGTCATATTAATAAATAAAGTTTGAGGCAGTGAAAAGCTATGCAAGACGACTCTCCAGAAAATAGTTCAATTTATAATTTATTTATTAAGCTTTTTAATAACACTGAGCTTTTTAATAACACTGCGAATACAATAATTATTAGATATTTGAGCGCTTTGACGACGCTTTTTATTTGCCACCAATGACAATTTCTGGCTCAGAATCATTTGGTTTCTTTAAAAATGCCTCTGCAGAATGATGGTATCCTTCCGATCCAAATCATGTTCGTTAACTGGGATCAGTGTTACCGTTGTGCGACTAAAGGAGCAGTTTTGCCCATTTTTTTAGCCGTGATACTTTTGCGCCCCTTTTCTTTTGGGATACTAAAAGTGCCACTTTTCAAATTTTTGGTGCCACTTTTATACACTTCTGCCACTTTTGTAAAAAAATATATTTTTGCACTATTTAAACAGCATTTTTGCACTATTTAAACAGCATTTTACGTACTAATGTACGTAAATAACGTATGAAGACAATAAATTGCCAAAGAGTAATGATAAATAAAAAAATAAATAAAAAAAATGATATTTCATATATTTACTTAGATAGTATACATCTCAAAAAAGTTTTGTGTAGATTTTTTTTAAATTTGTTTTAGAGTAAAACACAGGTACTATTATCGAAATATATTACATAACCCGATCACGTCCATTCCGATATATGGACATATCACAGATGACGTTCGGAAATTCGTAGTTAAAAGTAGAAACTGTGCGAATAATTTATTTGTCAATTTATAAAATTATATATATCAGGTCCACATGAAAATTGCAGCAATTCAGCAATACAAATAATTTAGCGCTTTGGATTTCATTATAATAAGCTCTGTGACAAGGCCCATAAAATGTAATGTCATGTACACATATAGTCTTTTTTATAAATTTCTTTACAAATTTGTAGAAAATGTGTACATGTTTTGATTTTATAGTATTTTTCCTTATATAAGAACCTTAAAAAGCATACCACTTTATTTTATGAACGTGTGCCCCGTTTTTCGGAAAAATCCCCTTTTTGTGCCCCTTTCAGAAATTTTCCAACGGTAACACTGAATGGGACGCATCTGAATTTCTTGGCGGCCATTTCGAAATTCTTCATAAAACTTTTATAATCTAAAAAGAAAACAAATACAAAATAAATTACTTTTCAGTATTTTTGATATTTATATATTTTTGCTTCGTCTTAGAACAGGAATCTTCCGACGTTTTGGGTAGGTTTCCAACAGATGTCGATCTTAAATATACACATATATCTAAACCGTCTGAGGCACATTTGTCAAAAAAAAATTGCCGAATTTATGCATTTTGACTTGTTTTTTTTTTGACAAGTACTATTTCTTTGACAATAACTATTCACTATATAAAGGTCGCGCTTGCATTTGTTTCTTTATGTCACAAAAATCTAATTTTCCAATATTTTTGTCAAACATTTTGAAGCTTGTGTTTTGTGAAAGTACTGGAAAATGTGTTTTTATTTTGTGGTTAAAGAAGAGATCTCTATAGGGGAGCTATATCAAAACATTAACCGATACGACTCCTTATCTATCCTACAACTCGAAATAAAATAATCTTCAGGAGACAGAAGAACAAACGGAAGGACAGACTTGAAATAGACAATCGTCTTAGAGTTTTCAATATTTTACAAACGGAAGGACAAAGTTAGTGTAACCCCATCCTATGGTGGATGATGGAGGGTATAGAAAAGATCTTTTGACCCAGACGAGATATATAAAAGGTCCTGTAGCTATAGTATATGAAGTACCCTCAAATTAAAACGTCAAGTCTTGTAATACCTCCTCCGCTGTGCCACGATGGGGTGTATATATGAATCGGCCTGACCGAATTAAACGCCACCTTTACTTGTTAATATTCTAAATGTTTAACACTTACTTATTTTAAAGTCGCAAACTTGAATAATTTCCAAATCATTAATGTCCCAATGATTTTTGTGATTTAAAAAAACATCAAAGTATCCATCCAGGTCTGGTAACGGAGAAAGATAGTTTCATATCCGGTTTTTGCTTAAATAAATCCAGAAAAAAATCGAAATCAGAACCTGGAGTGTCAACAAAGCTAACGCTTAAAGTGGTAACATGGGTTGGAAAAGCTCTAATCGGTGCTAGAGTTTCATCCACAGAGCTGCAGCTCCTTTAAGGGCGGATGTTTGAGAAGATCGCTAAGGTAACACCAATGCTTTAGCTCACCCAATCCCACGGAGAACTTACGAAGATGCTGCAGTTGTAATGATAACTGGAGTATGTATTAATGGAGAAATTTCGAATGGTTCGAACTGATCGTAATCTGAGATATATGCGTCAATTCCGTAAATCCAACTAAGATGTGAAGAAAATACTTTTATTGATGTTTGGGTTAGTATTTGCTTCAAGATACATACATACAAATGTAATTCAATCAGTTTTGGAGGCAGAATGAGAAATTCAATGGAACTAAATTTTGCTTCATAAAATGTTAATCTTTCAAGATTTGGACAGTTGGTGGAAATTTCTTTCAAGTCTATATCATCTATACTTTCCCAGGCAAAGAATATTCGTACACTGAAAAAAAATTGTCATAAAATTAAAGAAATGCTCCAAAGACTTCATTAGTTTTTAAAATAAGTATATTTTGTACTTAAACTATAGATAATTTCAATAATATTAAGTAATTTACTTAATTTTAAGCACATTTTCTTCATTTTAAGTACAAAATGTGCTTATTTTGAAGATTAAGGACGTCTTTGGAGCATTTCTTTAATTTTATGACAAATTTTTTTTCAGTGTAGGACGCACATTGGTCGAAATGACCTGTTTCAGCGGCAGTAATTCACAGGAAGAAGTTTGAGCTGTAATATTTGGCACATGTATTAGTGACAGTTAAAGAAGTGTACAGTGCAAAAAATAAGCTAGTTGGATCGATATATAGGGGAGTTATATCGATTTATATCTCCGTCCGTCGAAATATTGTCCAACCAATTTTTTTCTTTTTTTTAAGATTTATTAAATCATATTATCAATTTCATTTCTGTACTCAAATACATTAAATAACTTAAACAATATTCTCTGAAAGGTTTATATATAACGTCTATCCAGACGGTTCATCAATACTTATTCAAACTGTAAAGAAAGATAAGGTAAAATTAAAAAAATGGTTATGTTAACATTTGTAAATAAAGTCTTACGTCAAAATATTCCAACGTTTCTTCGGCATCTAGTTCACTTCCATCGCTGTATTTGAGATGAGGACGACCCTTTTTGCGTTCACAATTATTTTTCGACAGTTTAAAAAAAGTTGTACGAGACAACCACAAGCTTTCCTTTTTCTTAAATCGGTCGAAAAATCTTTTGTTTTTGATCCATTTTTGTTTAATTTTAGCACAAATGTTATCTATTTGCTTCTTGACAAATGTTTTGCAGTCTTCATCACCACTTCCATTAAATTTCGCAGATATCCAATTAAAAACGCGTCTTGCATTGTGGTTATTTTCTAACCAAAAAGTTAAAATATCGGAATTGTTGATTTTGATGGTGCCTAAAATGAGTTATGTTATGAGTTGGGGTTAATTGGGGCAAAAGATTTTTTCACGATATGAAAGCCCACATCTTGACATATCTACAGATACAAATAACTTTGCGAATGAACTCGAATGAAGACGGTTCTATTCCAAGAAACACAGACGCCACCACCAAAACGTCACTACAAACACGACACACTTTAACGCAGATTTTCATCAAACACAACACTTTTATTTAGAAAATAATTCAAACATATTGTTATACATACCTTAAGAAGTAATTTCCTTTTTATACCCTCACTTTAGTGTGACGAGGGTATATATCATTTGCTACGGAAAAAAGTGTAACACGTCGAAGGAGTGACCTAAGACCCCAAGTATGTTCGGAGGAAATCCGTTTTGGGTCATTTTAAGTCGAATGAGCAATGTCCGTCCGTCTGTCTGTCTGTCTGTCTGTCTGTCTGCCTGTCTGTCTGTGTGTCTGCTGGCTGGTGCGCACGATAACTCTCGAAAGGAGTAACCGATTGACCTCAAATTTGGTATGTGGTAATATTTTTTTCTATCTCCGGCTAAGTTCGAAGATGGGCCATATTGGTCCACTCCTTCTAGTACCTCCCCCACAAAGGGTTAAAATGTTGTAAAATATTGATTCTTTAATAACTGCTATACTACTTATTCGAATCTTTTGAAATTTCACACATAGTATTAGCTTATTAGTCGCTATCAACTCGAGAAAAATGGGCGAAGTCGCCACGTCCTTTTTGGTACCTCCCACACAAATGCACCATTTTGCACCAAAAGTTAACAGCTTATAACATTAATAACAGTGTATAAAAATACTTGAAATTTTGTACAGTATAATGTTTTTGTAGCGCCTATAGTCCGGTAAAAAATGGGCATTATTGTACAGCCCCTTTTGGTACCTCCCACACAAATGGACCGTTTCGTACCAAAAGTGAACGGCTTGCAACTTTAATACCAGTGCATACAAATACTTGAAATTTTGTACAGTGTAATGCTGTTATAGTGCCTATAGTCCTGTAAAAAGTGGGCGTTATCACCCCGCCCCTTTTTGTACCTCCCACACAAAATGACCAAATCATACCAAAATTACATAGCTAGTAACTTTAATATACCAGTGCACATAAACGCTTATAGTTCAGCACAATGCAATGTATTTAGGAATGTACTGTTTACCGAAAAATATGTGTATTTGGAAAACCCCTTCTGGTACCTCCCACACAAATTGACAGATTTATTGGTGTAATGTTATATATTACATTACTCACAAAGTGAGGGTATACCTTAGTCGGTTTACCCGACTGAAACTTTCTTACTTGTTTTAGATATTTGTTGTTATATCAACTATTATTAAAAAAACATATGTTTCTAATTCACTATTTTGTAGTAAATCAACACAAAACGAAAATAATAAAATAACAGTTGTTTTGACAGCTTCGTTATAAAAACAGAGATGCCACCTGGTCATAATTTTTTCGTTTTCGGGTATTCTAAATAGTTTCCTACAAAGTGCAATTCTTAGTTTTAACAAAAACATAACTTTAAAAATGGACTTTCTGCCGCTGAAACCGGTCATTTCAACCAACGTGGGACGGTAAGGTTTTCAAACTGGCCTGCATGCAGTTTCCAGAAATCATCTGGTTGGCATATATCCAATTCTATTAGTTGCACAGGATTATTGAATTTCGAATACATTCTGTATAATGTTTTATTCATAGGAGGTTTTATACGTATATGGCCCAATTTGAAAACCTGAAGTTTCTTCTTATACAAAAGTTTCTTGAAATATTTATATTCCAAGCTGGTTGAATGAAGGTGATTTGAACGGAGACATAGTTGCTTTAAATTTGTCATCTGCATCAGACATTCTACCACCTCTGCATCAATGACCAGGTATGACCGATCAACGTTAAACCCTTTCCACTCTAGAATTTCCAGCTGTGGTACGATTTCTGCCACCCGCTTTAGAAATACCATCATTATTTACCACTAGCGCCAGACTTAGCTGAACTTCAATGTCCAATAGATTGAAGATATGAATCAGAATATCGCTGTTGGTTAAAATTATATTAAAACTTGGTGAATTTATTTTTTACATTACATATTTATTTGTGTGTTTAGCGTTTAAACAGCCGATCAACGATGTTTGCACTCTACCCGAGAAATAAGTACTGACTCAAAGTCAATGTCGTTATGCAGAATACTATATTATTGTAAAATTAGTTCGTCTTTCTATATAAAACTAGCGGACCCGGCGAACTTCGACTCGCCCCAATTTAACGCCTTCAGATAAACTCCAGAGTGATAATAAAACACAGATAGTTAAAATTTTAATGCGATTTGTTTAAAAGGAATCGAAATCAGTAGAGAGCGATGTGATAAACAACAAACAACGAAGACGGAAGACAGACAACGTACAGATGACCGTGCGAAAAACAGGGAAATTCGAGATTAATTCCACAGACTTCCTACGATTGGTCTTGAGATTTATTGATTGTCATCGCAAAAGCCAATCGTACAGGGAACTGAATCCGCTTGAATTGGAATGAAAGATCAGTTGGAATAATCGGAATTCGTGGGATAAGGACTTTCTCTTGAATTTTCCCTTGATGATCGTCGCCTGAATCACATTGTCCATCAGTTTCATAATGGACAACCGCGAACTATGCACAATTTCGGATGATTCAGATTCCGCAACATGATTATGATCGATTCCACCTTCAGCTGTAAATTATGCGGCGGAGCTCCTGGCACATCAAGCGAGTTCGATTTTACTTTGAATAATAAAATTCATGCTATCGACGTCCTTATTCTTCGCTGCTAATATTGCCCGTTCACTAATCTAATCGAGATTTGGAAACACTTTTGTGATGAGTTCCTCCTTCGACGATGTGAACTCGTAAAAATTTGCCGGGATCAATATCAATCCAGTGGAAACATCAACAGTAATTTGGCCATTGCCAAGCGCCAACAGTTGTTTCGAGAATTCAAGAGCCGATGAGAAGACCACGATTTCAGGCATGCATTAATTTCATCGGCAGTAGATTTCGGGATGACGGGAAGCGTTTGACGAAAATCTCCGGGCAGCAATATCATAGACTCGCCAAATTGTCTCAACTGCCTCCAGAGCTCGTTTATGCGCCATCGCACCCAAATTATGATTTTGCAATGCCCGCAATCCAATAAGATAACCTTACCTCTTATACTCAATCTTATTATCTGAAAAAATGTTCGAATTGATAAATATCGCGTTGAATTTTAATTGATCGTAATGCTTGTACCGTTTGCCGATGTGATACGCGAAATCAGTGTAACAATACGCAAAACTCGAATGAATTGCAGCAAGAAAAATAGCACATACTCGTACATATGTTTAATAGAAAACTTTTTTGATTAATAAAAAATTAATAAAAAACTTTGGATTGAAAAAGAGAGCAGTAGATAGGAACAGTAGGAATCTCGCAAGAAATAGCATTTTTCGATTTTCCCAATTTTCCGACTTTTCCGGAGGGTTTTCCCAAAATTTTCTTTCGTAACAACCTTCTCCTGGCAAATACGAACAACTGAAAAAAAAAAAAAATTGAGCCAAATCGGTCCAGCCGTTCTCAATTGATGAATTACTATACATTTTTCACACCATTTTTATATATACATATATATATATAGATTACTCATGTACTTTTTACACAGAATAACTACAATATTTATATTTCTCCAAGATATAGGGTTTCCAGTAAGAGTGATATGATTTCTTTACACTTATTGTTCAGGAAATTCAAAAGTTTTTTATTTAATGTAAAGTACAATCGATACAATTAAGTTCTAAATAAAACGTCATTCTAATGACCTCACGACTTCTTTTGCAGGAACGAATTCGATGAACCCAATTTTCGAGCACTTTTTCCACTAAATCAAGTCGTATGTCATGAATGACACGTTCAATATTGACGTGTAAACTTGCTTGAAGAGAGTCTGGTTTATTTGTTGTTGTTCTTGCGTATATCTCTCCATGATGAAATTCTAAACACTACTGAATACCATGAAAAACTGCACATCCAACAAATAGATATCCGTATAAAGTTTGAGGCAGCCCTCACAGCAAGACGTCTACAAGTGATGGGTGAATGGATAGATCGAGACCACAAGTCGTATCATCAGAAGATATTACAATCACTGGTCGGTGATATTCAAACAACGGAAATCTCCGACCGCATTCCTGAAGTGATTCGTTCGTGCCAGACAGACGCTTCTGGGAAAACGGAACACTGACTCATGCGCCAGTGGGAACCAGCTGCTACACTGATGGGTCCAGGTTAGGTGGAAGGACGGGTCTGGGACTTTTTATTGATTAACCAGAAGTCGAACTTTACTCAAAGACTTTTAAAGACCAAGACGGGAAAGTTCTTTCTTCTGTTGTTATGAAGTATGTCTAACCATAGGGATAACATAAAGCTCTTTTTAACAGAGGAAAATAAAATGATAAAAAAGGCAACTAAATGCATAAAGAAATAAAAAAATGTTAAATATCATAAAATTGTAGTAAGCGCTTCATGTATAAATGGTTTTCTTTTATTTCTTTATGTATTCAGTTGTCTTCATTTGTGATTTTATTTTTTAAAGGAAGCTTTATGTTATCCCTATGGTTAGACATACTTCATAACAGCAGAAGAGAGAACTTTCCCGTCTTGGTCTTTAAAAGTCTTTGACTTTACTTCCGCCTCCCAGACCATAACACAGTATTTCAAGCAGAAGTTCGAGCAATCACGAAGTGTGTTAACTGGCTCAGTAATACCACAAAGCCTAAATATGCCAACTTCTTTACAGATAGCCAATGGCGATCAAAGCAATAACATCGGAAAAGGTCAAATCCAGAACAGTGTTGGGCTGTAAAAGAACGATAAAAATCATTTCAGTCCATGGTCAACTGCGTATTTTCTGGGTACCGGGACACAACGGAGTGTTTGGAAATGAACGAGCAAACAGCTTGGCTTCAAAACTTCGAGTAATAAACTTGAAAAATTGGAAATTTTTCGAAGCCACGAAGGATGAGTTGAAGCATTGATGGCTCACAAAACTGTGTGGAATAGATCAACTGTAGAAGCAACTGCAAAGATACTGTGGGGTGATCCAAATGAAAAGAAAACAAAAAGTTTTCTGAAACTAAACAAAATCGATATTAGTAAGATGATGAGTGTTCTAACGGGACACCCAAGCTTACAAGCTCATCTTCATCGCATAGGACTAGCAGGAAACGACGAATGCAGGGCTGGAAGATACTGAGAAAATTCGTGTCTAGTACCGATTTTCTGTAACTCGTGAGGTAGAAAAAGATCATAAATAAGGAGAGCACAACAGGCCGAACCACTGGCTTAAGTGTATGACATGAGACGTTTAAACGTCTCCTCTCTTCAACCTAACCTTCGGTCATTTCTAATATGTCATGATCTGTCATTAGTTTTTCATGGTATTCAGTAGTTTTTTGAATTTCATCATGGAGGGATATACGCAAGAACAACGTTTACAAATTATTTAGTATTATAAGTCTAAGTATTTTATCTCTCGTTAAGAGCTATCTTTTTGCCATTGACCGATTCTCGATCCGACGTTAAGGAGCTAGAGCAAAAATAAACTTTCCGTTCACATTTGAAAATTATGACAAGTCCATTTTTTTTTAATCCGAAAAAATACTTTCCAGTCGACCTACGACCTAGACACCCATTAGCAATATTTTAGCTCTCGTTAAGAGCTATCTTTTTGCCATTTACCGATTGTGGCTACGTGCCACACAGCAAATGAAACAATTGAATTGTTGCGAGAAAAGTTTGGAGATTCGATTATTTCAAGAAATTGTGATATTAAATGGTCTCCAAGAAGTTATGATTTAACACCATTAGACTATTTCTTGTGGGGTTATTTGAAGTTATTGGTCTTTCGAAATAAACCAAACTCTCTTCAAGCACGTTTACACGTCAATATTGAACGTGCCATTCATGACATACGACTTGATTTACATAGTAGAAAAAGTGCTCGAAAATTGGGTTCATCGAATTCGTTCCTGCAAAAGAAGTCGTGAGGCCATTAGAATGACGTTTTATTTAGAACTTAATTGTATCGATTGAACTTTACATTAAATAAAAAACTTTTGAATTTCCTGAACAATAAGTGTAAAGAAATCATATCACTCTTACTGGAAACCCTGTATCGTGGAGAAATATAAATATTGTAGTTATTCTGTGTAAGAAGTACATGAGTAATTTTATATAGAATGACGAACTGATTTTACAATAATATAGTATTCTGCATAACGACATTGACTTTGAGTCAGTACTTATTTCTCGGGTAGAGTGCAAACATCGATGATCGGCTGTTTAAACGCTAAACACACAAATAAATATCTAATATGAGAAATGGATTCACCAAGTTTTAATATAATTTTAACCAACAGTGATATTCTGATTCATATCTTCAATCTATTGGACATTGAAGATCAGCTAAGTCTGGCGCTAGTTAATTACAATACGAAACATATTTTTGAAAACTTTATATGGATCGAGAACTATAGTAGTTTAGCAATTTATAGCGACGGAAATTGTTTTGAAGTAACAAATAAAACGGATGCAAATCGATTACCCCTTACGGAGAATATACTACACGAGTTTATAACGTATTATGGCAAAGGAGTGCAAGAACTATACACCGAAATTGCGGTCCCAAATTTAACGTCTTTCACAAGTCTCACTGCTCTCAGATGTACCTTCCAGTGGTCAATAATGATGGTATTTCTAAAGTGGGTGGCCGCAATCGTACCACAGCTGGAAATTCTAGAGTGGAAAGGGTTTAACGTTGATCGGTCATACCTGGTCATTGATGCAGAGGTGGTAGAATGTCTGATGCAGATGACAAATTTAAAGCAACTATGTCTCCGTTCAAATCACCTTCATTCAACCAGCTTGGAATATAAATATTTCAAGAAACTTTTGTATAAGAAGAAACTTCAGGTTTTCAAATTGGGCCATATACGTATAAAACCTCCTAAGAATACAATATTATACAGAATGTATTCGAAATTCAATAATCCTGTGCAACTGATAGAATTGGATATATGTCAACCAGATGATTTTTGGAAACTGCATGCAGGCCGTTTTGAAAAGCTTACCATTTTAAGAATATGCTTTGCCTGGGAGAGTATAGATAATCAAGACTTGAAAGAAATTTCCACCAAATTTCCAAATCTTGAAATATTAACATTTTATGAAACAAAATTTAGTTCCATTGAATTTCTCATTCTGCCTCCAAAACTGAGTGAATTACATTTGTATGTATGCAGTTATTTAAACCTCAAACTCTTGAAGCAAATACTAACCCAAACATCAATAAAAATATTTACGTCACATCTTAGTTGGATTTACGGAATTGATACGTATATCTCAGATTACGATCATTTCGAACCATTCGAACTATACGAAATTTCTCCATTAATACATACTCTTGCAGTTGATGTATTCGACATGAAGTTATTCCAGTTGTCATTACAACTGCAGCATCTTCGTAAGTTCTCCGTGAGATTGGGTGAGCTACAGCATTGGAGTTACCTCAGCGATCTTCTCAAACATCCGCCCTTAAGGGAGCTGCACCTCTCTAGATTCTCTGAGCATGAAACTCTAGCACTAATTAGAGCTTTTCCAACCCACGTGACCACTTTAAACGTTGACTTTGTTGACACTCCAGGTTCTGCTTACGATTTTTTTCTGGATTTATTTAAGCAAAACCCGGACATGAAACTGTCCTTCTCCGTTCGAAGGTGGACCTGGATGGATACTTTGAAGTTTTTGTTAAATCACATGAAATGTCCCAATGATTTAGAAATTATGCAAGTTTGCGACTTTAAAATAAGTAAGTGTTCAACATTTAGTATTTAAATAAGTAAAGGGGCGTTGAATTCAGGCAGGCCGATTCATATATAAGTATACATCCCACCATGGCACAGTGAGAGGTATTACAAAACTTGAGATTTTTTGTTTTAATTTCAAGTTCCTTCAGGTGCTATACAGAGACGGAGCTACAGGGCCTCTAATTAGACCAATTTAGTTATAACGGGTGATTCAAGTAGAGATACTTTTTTCAATAGCCTTTTTAACAGATCACGTGTGAGTCGTGTCATGCTGTCATGTTATTCTTGTTAAGTATTGTTCGGCATTTCAACATGGAAAGACTTACGCCTGAACAACGTTTACAAATTGTTCAACTTTATTACGAAAATTCACGTTCTGTGAGGAATGTGTTTCGTGCACTTCGTTCAACTTATGGTCAACATAATCGGCCTAATCACCCATCTTGAGACCCAGCATTCATCATTGGATAATATTCGACCGAATAGACCACGTCCAGCACGCAGTGAAAAAAATGTAGCGGCCGTAGCTGAGAGTGTACACGAAGACCGTGGAGAGTCAATTCGTTCGCAGCAACTCGGACTGACGTATGGAACGACTTGGCGCATTTTACGTCGAGATCTTAAATTGAAAGCATAAAAAATACAGCTTGTACAACTGAACTGAAGCCGTCCGACCTTCCCAAGCGACATCGCTTCGCTCTATGGGCTCTTGAAAAGTTCCAAGAAGATCCGACGTTTTCGAGCCAAAATTTTGTTCAGCGATGAGGCCCATTTCTGGCTCAATGGGTATGTAAACAAGCAAAATTGCCGCATTTGGGACGAAGAGCAACCTGAAGAGATTCAAGAGCTGCCACTTCATCCAGAAAAAACAACGGTTTGGTGTGGTTTGTGGGCCGGTGGAATCATCAGACCATATTTCTTCAAAAATGATGCCGTTGAGAACGTAACCGTCAATGCCGAATGGTTATCGTGCCATGATAACCGACTATTTGATGCCTGAAATTAAAGCTCGTGATCTCGGCGACATTTGGTTTCAACAAGACGGCGCCACTTCCCACACATCGCATCAATCAATGGATTTATTGAGAGAACACTTGGGTAACCAGATAATTTCACGTTTTGGGCAGGTCGATTGGCCACCAAGATCATGTGATATCCACCGTTAGACTTTTTCCTGTGGGGATATGTAAAGTCTAAACCCGCTTCGATTCAGGTCTTGGAGCAAAACATCACGCGTGTCATTCGCCAGTTACCAGTCGAAATGCTCGAACGAGTCATCCAAAATTGAACTCAGCGGATGAACCATCTGAGAAGTAGCCGCATAATCTTCAAAAAATAAATGCCAAATAATGTTCTTTCAAATGACAATAAACATTCCCCATTCAATTTGAATTTTCTGCGTTTTTTTCTTTAAAAAAGTAGGGAACCTCGAAATGGATCACGCGTTACAATATTTAAAATTTTGTATGTTTCTCGTCTGGTTTAAAATATCTTTTCTATACCCTCCCGCCACCATTGGATGGGGGTTATATTAACTTTGTCATTTCGTTTGCAAAACATTGAATTATTGATCTGATCTGACTCTATACAATTCTAAGGCAATTGTCGATTTCAAGTCTGTCTTTCCGTTTGTTCGTCTGTCTCCTGAAGATTATTCTATTAGAGTTGTAGGATAGATAAGGAGTCGTATCAGTTAGTGTTTTGATATAGCTCCCCTGTAGAGATCTCTTGCAAAGATGCTTCGTTAACCACAAAATAAAATCACATTTTCAAATACTTTCACAAAACACAAGCTTTAAAATGTTTAACAAAAATACTGCAAAATTAGATCTTTATGGCATAAAGAAGCAAGTGTTAGAGCGACCTCTATATAGCAATTATATGTAAACATGGATCGATGTGGTTCTTTTATGTTCTGATTAGTTTTTGTCAAAAAAACAAGTCAAAATTCATAAATTCTGCAATTTTTTTTTCTGACAAATGTGGCTCAGACATGTTGGATAAATGTGTATATTTAAGAGCGACATCTGTAGGAAACCAACCCAAAACGTCTGAAATTCCCTTTTTAAGACGAAGCAAAAATATAAAAGTATCTAAAATACTGAATGATAATTAAGATTGTATTTGTTTTCATTTTAGATTATAAAAGTTTTATGAAGAATTTCGAAATGGCCGCCAAGAAATTCAGATGCGTCCCATTTAACGAACATGATTTTGATCGGAAGGATATTATCGTTTTGTACAGGCATTTCTAAAGAAACCAAAGGATTCTGAGCCAGCAGTAGTCAGTAGTGGTGGCAAATAAAAAGCGTTGTCAAAGCGCTGATATATCTAATAATTATTGTATTCGTAGTGTGAATAAAAATCCGAATAAACAAATTATAAATTGAACTATTTTCTTGAGAATCCTCTTGCCTCAAACTTTATTTATTAATATGGGTTACAATTCGAAGGCAACTTAATGTTAATTATATGGTACTCGAAACCGAGTTACAAAAATCAAGGCTTGGTACTTCCATCCTTTATTTCATTTCTGTTTAGGGCAGCGATGGGCACACAATACTTCTACAAAATGTTTATGTATTTGTGAGAAGTGTTAACACTCTCTTTATGCACTGCGAGAAATGGTATTTGCATTTTCCTAACATATATTTGTTGGGTAAGATAATAAATAAAGTGGACAACGACCATCACATCAACATCAACGAAGTATATTTGGTGTCATTATACGAGTACATAAAGAAATTTAACTTTAAATATGTTATGATTAGCCACATACATATTTATTATGCTATGTAAATTAATTAATCCAAATTTTCCAACAAAGGTACTGCATACTCGTATTGATTATGCCATATTCTTTATTTTTTCTATTAACCGTTTTCGAGTGTCCAACTTTTTTTTTTGGTTAGTATATTTAGGTGTTTATACAAATTTTATTAAAAAATCGTTCAAAGATAATAATATATACCTTTAAAATTATTTTAAAAAATTCGTTACTTTATTTAATTTTGACAAAAGAAAATAATATATACATTTCTGCAGTAACATAATAAATTATTTAAACTTGTAACTATTTAGAAATGTTTATAAATTCTTCGGTAAAAATACAATACATACTAAACTTTATTCCCATACTTGAAGTATATATTGTAATAATTGTATCACCCATTTTTTCTTTATGTGCACGCTAAGCAACAAGCGACGACACAACCTCGTCGATCGAATGTCCAAGCGCGACTGAATGATAGTGAACTCTCATTCAATGTGTGTGCTCATGTACACGTGAGAGGAAAAACCCCGGGTAGTGCTTTTGCCCATCGCTGGTTTAGGGCAGAGATCGGCAAAACAGCGCTCATGGGCGGCTCTCTCCTCTCACTCATTGGATGAGTGTAGACCAGCGATGGGCAAAAGCACTACCCGCATTGTTACCGTTGACAAATTTAAAATGGTCGCACAAAAAGTCGTTTTTGAAAAATAAAGTCGCACAAAAAAGTCGTTATTGCATAAAAATGGGTCTCACTTTTTATACAAATTTTACATTAGCAAAGCAATTATGATAATATAAGAAATAAGAATTATGAAGTGATAAGAAACTGTTATGTGAAAAGCAATTAAATTTTTTGTAATTACACATTTATTGGATTTTATAAAAATTGATTATTGTGGAAATCTTTTTCTGGTAAAGGACATAAGCACAGAATAAAATGTACAAGGAAATAGAAAATTTATCCAAAAATTTGCAATTTTTATCCCTTGGGATTTTTAAATTTAATTTCTTTATTTCTGTTACAATAATAACCCAAAGGCGATCATTATATTTTTTTCATGTTAAATTCTTTTAAAATGATGATGGTAAAATTGTAAATACATTTAAATAATTCAAACGAATGATACGTTTTATGCTGCAAAATGCAAATTTTGTATAATTTGCTTATTTATTATTCTCTAATGCAAAAGCTACAATCTAAGGAATTTAATAATTTGATAGTTGCCGATGTAATAATAAGACGTCCGTAATTACATTTTTACAACTACATATTTATATCTATTTATTATTACTAAAACTAGTTCACAAAATCTTACGAAGTACATATGTATTACTAAAAATGCTAGAGCTGAGAGCGAAGACTTTTCTTGGAATCACCTGTTGTCTTCTCCTCCTCTGGTTCGTTACCAAGTTGCCAGATTGTCTGTCATTCGAACACGGCGGTCTTGGTACTGCCACAATTTTTAAAAATAAATTTTTCGATTTAACATTTTTTTGTTTAAAGAATGAAACGACAATATATATTTATAGTTAGTTCTACCGAGCATTGACTGTACACCATCTTTTATCAAAAATATATTCAAAATATATATATATAATTCAAAACTGTTTATATTATTCAAAACTGTTTATTGTGTCTACGGTTTCCAAAAAAGTCGCAAAAAAGTCTCTGGATGGAAAAGTCGCACAAAAAATCAAAAGCCGCCAAAAAAGTTGCAAATTGCAACTTTAGTCGCACAACGGTAACACTGACTACCCGGGGGTTTTCCTCTCACGTGTACATGAGCACACACATTGAATGAGAGTTCACTATCATTCAGTCGCGCTTGGACATTCGATCGACGAGGTTGTGTCGTCGCTTGTTGCTTAGCGTGCACATAAAGAAAAAATGGATGATACAATTATTACAATACATACTTCAAGTATAGGAATAAAGTTTAGTATGTATTGTATTTTTACCGAAGAATTTATAAACATTTCTAAATACAAGTTTAAACTATTTATTATGTTACTGCAGAAATGTATATATTATTTTCTTTTTGTCAAAATTAAATAAAGTAACGAATTTTTTAAAATAATTTTAAATGTATATATTATTATCTTTTAACGATTTTTTAATAAAATTTGTATAAACACCTAAATATACTAACCAAAAAATAGTTGGACACTCGAAAACGGTTCATAGAAAAAATGAAGAATTAAATAAAGAATATGGCATAATCAATACGAGTATGTAGTATTTTTATTGGAAAATGTGGATTGATTACTTTACATAGCATAATAAATATGTATGTATGTGGCTAATCATAACATATTTAAAGTTCGATTTCTTTATGTACGCGTATAATAACCCCAAATCTACTTAATGATGTTCGTTGTCCACTTTATTTATTATCTTACCCAACAAATATCCCTGCAGCTAAAATCATTTCTAGTTGCGTATTGAACCAGTCATAGGCTAGTTGCAATGTGACCTATGCAAACCCATTCGCAAAACGATTATCTGAGCTGCTTAACTGTACTTGTTTGGTACCTACATGGTGGTTGCAGATCGACTCGTTCGTCTCTCTGCCGTCAGCAACAGAGAAATAAGCAAAAATTATTGAACTGCTGTACGAGCAAGTACTTGCTTGGTGGTGACAGAGTAAATGTTTCTCTCTCCTACTACCATTCTCTTGTACTCTCTTATTCTCAAATATAGTAATAACTGAACTAGATATTAACTACTACTGAATTGAAAACAAGTGAACTAGTTGGGTGCCTATGACAAGCCAATGTTAAAATCGATAGTTCGTTATATGAAAAAAGGACAGATATGTTACTAGTTTGAAGTAAAAAGCAACTAGTATATTTCTATATACAAACTAGTCATTATGGCTGCAGGGATATGTTAGGAAAATGCAAATACCATTTCTCGCAGTACATAAAGAGAGTGTTAACACTTCTCACAAATACATAAACATTTTGTAGAAGTATTGTGTGCCCATCGCTGGTGTAGACCATATATTCCTAACATATATTTGTTGGGTAAGATAATAAATAAAGTGGACAACGAACATCATTAAGTAGATTTGGGGTTATTACTCGTATACGCGTACATAAAGAAATCGAACTTTAAATATGTTATGATTAGCCACATACATACATATTTATTATGCTATGTAAAGTAATCAATCCAAATTTTCCAATAAAAGTACTACATACTCGTATTGATTATGCCATATTCTTTATTTAATTCTTCATTTTTTCTATTAACCGTTTTCGAGTGTCCAACTGTTTTTTGGTTAGTATATTTAGGTGTTTATACAAATTTTATTAAAAAATCGTTAAAAGATAATAATATATACATTTAAAATTATTTTATAAAATTCGTTACTTTATTTAATTTTGACAAAAAGAAAATAATATATACATTTCTGCAGTAATATAATAAATAATTTAAACTTGTATTTAGAAATATTTATAAATTCTTCGGTAAAAATACAATACATACTAAACTTTATTCCTATACTTGAAGTATGTATTGTAATAATTGTATCATCCATTTTTTCTTTATGTGCACGCTAAGCAACAAGCGACGACACAACAACGTCGATCGAATGTCCAAGAGCGACTGAATGATAGTGAACCAGGGATGATAATTGAGAGTAACCAAATGGTACAAAAATCGTTCTAAAAAGGTACTTTTTCGACCCAAAAAGTACCAATTTTAAAATTTGTTTAAATTCTTCTTGAAATATTGATACAAATTAGTAAGATCGAGTAATCAATTTCTTGATAACAAGCTACTAAAATCTTATATACGCAAATATAAACCGATATTTACAGTAATTGATACAATCGGTCCATGTTTTGATTTAGACTCTACATATATAGAGGTACCTTCCGATTAGAATTCTTGACTCTCTAGAAAACGAATTTTTAGCCGATACAATATGAAAGATGTTTCATATTGCATAAAATCATCTGTAAAACCAGTAAGGAAAGGAAGAAAGTCTGGCTATATAATACCCTACACCTCGATAACAATGCGATAAGGGTCATTGCGATAATAATTTGGAATAATTGGTAAATGGGTAGGAACATATTATTTAATTCTGAACCGATAATCGCTAAATTAAGCAATATTCGTTCCTAAATTGAGAAACATCTTTCTGGAAAATTTTAATGATCGGAAGTAAAATACAACTTCTATAGCGCTTTGATACCAAATCAGGAGGAACATATGTATGGAGGTTATATATAAATCTAAACCGATTTTCCCTGAATACTCATTCATGTAAAAAGACCTCCTTATGTCGAATTTCGTACTGATCGGATATAAAATACAGTTTCTACAGCGCTTACATGTCAAATCGGGGGTAAATATATGGGGGCTATATCTAAATCTGAACCAATTTCTTCCACATTTAACAGGATTCATTCATATAATAAGAAACCTCTTTCTGCCGAATTTCATACTGATCGGATATAAAATAAAGTTTTTACAGCGCTTACACTTCAAATCGGGGGTAACGTATATATGGGGGCTATATCTAAATCTGAACCGATTTTAAACAAATTCAATAGGCATCGTCCGTGGGCCAAAAAAAAGATATGTGTAAAGTTTCATCGAGATCGGATATAATTGCGACCTGTACTTTGATTACAAGAATACATGCACCGACAGACGCACAGACAGACGGACATAGCTAAATCAACCCAGAAAGTGATTCTAAGTCGATCGGTCTAATAAACGATGGGTCTATTTCTTCTCACCGTGGGTGTTACAAACAAATGCACAAAGTTATAATACCATGTACCACAGTGTGGTGTAGGGTATAAAAAGGGAATTCATGTCGGTACAGTTTTAATATAAAATAATTGACTTTACATTGTATTTTATCCAGTATCGCTCCTTGTTAGAATTGCTTCACGTTTTGATATACGATTATATATGATGGTTCCAGACGAATTTGAGTTTTTGGTGTAGATCCCACGTTTTACAACATACGTGCCTTTAATCTTTTCTTATAGGTTTTTAGTTTCGTTAAAAATGCAAAATTTGCCAAATCGCAAATTTTTACACTTTTGTAACTGGAAAGGCGCGATTTCATAAACAATAAAAATAAATAAACTGAATTTTGTTGTTATACAAGAGCCAAACATATTTCTTGGCGTTGCGTAGCTATGTCGAACCATGTCGAAAGAGCATGTGTACGACTTATATAATTTTTTTGAAAAAGTGTATATTATTTTCGTGCAGACATGTTTGATAAAAAAAAAGTATCAAATGTGTCGCGTGATACTCCGGTACTTTGAGGGTCTGAAATGTACCAAAAAAAGTACTAAAGTATCAAATTTATCATCCCTGATTCGATCCCAGAACCTTCCGTTTTGTGAGCCACATGTTTACCAACTGTGCTACGTAGACACATAATGTATTTTTATGTACACTTGAATTTCATAAATGGATTGCCATCATTGAATGATAAATAGAGTTGCTATATACTACATATATTTATAGGCGACGAAGAAATTTTATTATGAATGACATTTTCATATTAATTCCAAAAGAGTTCCGTATCTCGATATATAGTGTGTCTGGCTCACAATCATAAGGTTGTCGGTTCGACTCTATGTTACGACCCGGCCGTAACATTTTTAATGTTTCGCCTTAAATTTAAGTTTCTGCAAGTAACGATTTGTGCAAAAATACAAATTGCGGAATGAAAAAGGGCATACAAAAATTTTGGGTTTTTGAGACTACAACATAGTCCGAAAATAAATAGTTAATTTTTCCTTGATTTTAGTATATTTTCCTAATTTGGAGTTCAAATTCATGGACTCGAAATGCGGATTCATGATTATTTTTAGTTAAAATTTCCTAAAACTCATGCTTTCCATTTTTAGTTAATAATTTCCTTATGTCTATGTTGGGTGTCAAACACATATGTCTAAATTTGATAAATTTATGAATATTCGTTAATTTTTAGTTAATGAACTATTCTGCATATCCACCAAAACAATACAATTTAGTGGTACTAAGTAAAATTTCCCAGTTTTATGAAAAAATTAACTCAATATGAATAAAAACATTGAACTAAATTGGAGTATGGATTTTACTAACATTTAGGGAACACATTTTTTTGAGTGTATCTAATTCAGAACCAATTTCGTTCAAAATTTACTAAGTTCATTCCGGCGGAATGAAATTGGGCCCCAGGAAAATACACCTCGATATTTTTATGAATATGGACCCCAAAAAATAACATATCAAACAACAACAATTTTATTTGGGGCTTAATTTCATTTTTTGTCTGCTTTTTGGAGCTTATTTTGATCTGTTAATTTAGAAACAGGAGAGGTTACACATAATAGATTTGCTCCACCTTGCCAACTTTGGATCTTGTCCATAGGAGAAAGTCTTAAACAGAGGCCGACCGCACAGGAAAAGATTTATAGTTAGAAAATATGTTTGTATACGTGTATTATTGCGTACTCCCCAGATTTACGAAGAGAAAATTTCTTAGTTTTATTGGGGCTTATTTTCATTTCATGCTGTTTTCTTGATTGGGGTGTAATTTCCTAAATGTGCGCCCTAAATTTGGGGCGCACTTTCATTTTCAATATGGGGTGCATTTTCTTGGGGTCCAACTTCCGGCCGCCGTTCATTCCTGGTTCTTTTGTGCCAAATCTAGTAATGTACTATGTAAAATACTAGTTCTATCGCGCTTTGATGTCAACTATATGGGAGCTATACCTATGTCTGAAATTCTATACCGTTCGTTCTAGTTGCGAAAATATTGACCGTGCCAAAATTCTTCAGAATTTTGTCCAGAATTGTACAGGTCGCAATTCTGGGTTTGATTAAAAAGTTTACATGTACAGCGGACGGGCGGATAGACATCGCTAGTTCGAATCAGCAGGTGATTTGGAGTCTATCCGTATACTTTAAGGTGGTTCTAGCTCTGGGTCTAGTATTTTAGTGCGTTACAAACATGTGGACCAAAACAAATTATAATAACTTCATTAAAAGAGCAATCACAATCGACAATAAAAAACCTTATTCATGTGATTAGTGGAAAAGGAAACCAAATACAAAAATTTTTATTTTCAAAATAGTTTTAGTTTTATTCAAATACATATAAATAATACCTTACAATGTATTCATATATTTTTCGTAAAATAAAAAATGCAAGATTTCAAACGATTTCGGTAGAAATTTTAGTCAATTTTGGTAGAAAAAAATAATTGTAGTGGCAACACTGTGCGCACTTGAGTAACTCACTCAAGAGGGTATGATAACTCTTCTTCTTTGTCTCTCTTTGTCGTATGGTTTCTTCTTCAGATTGATACTGACTTAGATTCAGTACTCATTTCTCCAGTAAAGTGCAAACATGTGATATCGGCTGCTTATAAAGCGAAAAAAAAACAAATAATAACAAAAGAATGAATTCTCAAAGCTTTGATAAAATTGCTACCAACTGTGATATTCTAATTCACATCTTCAATCTTTTGGACTTTGAGGATAAATTAAGACTGGCACAAGTTAATTGCAACACAAGGCATGTTTTTGAAAAATTCATATGGATCGAGAACTATCATAGTTTAGCCATTTATAGAAAAGGCTGGTCTTTTAATTTGGAAGTCACAAATAAAGCGGGTGCAAATCCATTACCCCTTACGAAGAATACCCTTGACGAGTTTAAAAAGTATTACGGCAAACAAGTGCAAGAACTGTACACCGATTACTCAATCTTAAATTTAAAATCCTTCACAAATCTTACTAGACTCAGATGTTCCGTCCATTGGGGACTAATGATTATGTGTTTCGAAAAGCTGTCCGAGAGCGTACCGCAACTGGAAATTCTAGAGTGGGAAGCAGATCCACGATGCCATGGGGCAGATGAATGGAAACACATATACATTTGTTCAGAGGTGGTTGCACGGCTACTGCAAATGACAAATTTAAAGCAACTTTCTCTCCGTTCATATCATTACGTATTTGATGAAGAATCCAGCATGGAATATACAAATTTTATTCAACTCGTTTACCAGACGAAACTTCAGATTTTGAAATTAAAGGAAATATGCATAAAGCCCCCAAAGAACAAAGACTTTTACAGATTGGATTCGAAATTCAAAAATCCTGTGCAATTGAAGGAATTGGATATATGTCAACCAGGCGATTTTTGGAAACTGCACAACGGCTATTTTGACAGTCTTACAATCCTACGACTTTGTCTCGTTGAGGAGAGTATAGATAATAAAGACTTGAGCGAAATTTCCACAAAATGTCCAAATCTTGAAATATTAACTCTTTATGACATAAACTGTAGTTCCATTGATTTTTCCCTTCTACCTCAAAAACTTATTGAATTACATTTGCAAGCAAGCACATTTTTAAACCAAAAACACTTGATGCATATACTAACACAAACAAGGATTAAAGTATTCACTTTAGATGGTCGCAACTTCTGCGGTAATTTCGAACCTTTCGAAATATCTCCATTAATACATACTCTGGCAATTGATGGTATCAACATGTCTCAATTCCACTTATCATTACATCTGCAGCATCTGCGTAAGTTCACCGTGTTTGGCGAGCTAAATGATTGGAGTTACATTAGCGATCTTCTCAAACATCCATCCTTAAGGGAACTGCAACTTTCAAAATTCATTGCGCCTGAAACGATTACGATTAGTGCTTTTCCAACCAACGTGACCACTTTAAACGTTGAGTTTGGTTTTAAATCTCAAGCTTCTGATTTCGATTTTTTCTTGGACTTATTTATGCAAAACCCACACATGAAACTGTCTTTCGCAGTTTATAGAAGGACCTGGGTGGAAACTTTGCAGCTTTTGTTAAACCGCAAGAATTTTCCCAATGATTTGGAAATTATGCAAGTTTGCGACTTCAAAATAGGTAAGTGTAAAACATTTAGAATATTAACATGTACAATTGGCGTTTAATGAGGCCTGGTCGATTCATATAAAAAGGAAAATAAATCTTCCGTTTGTCTTAAGCAGACAAACGATTCCGTCAAAACTTGACATTTAAGTTCTGATTTGTGGTCCTACACTCTATACAGGGACTCAAAGAGCGCCAACTCGAGTATACCAAATTAAAAAAAAATAATTTTGTCGTCTCTTTTAAAAGGATATTTTTATACACGCTGAAAAAAATTGCATCTGAAGTAGTATTTTCCCAAACATATCCTGCAAGAAATGTATTTTTTATTATTTATTGCCGTATTCCATCAGGAACATAGACTATTTATGTACAATTTCCAATGGTGTCTACACCGAAAGGAAAAATGTAGTAATCCGTACTTGAATCAAGCCGTAGCGGTGTCAAAAGTACGGTAAGCACGGTTTTTATTAAACCAAGTACAAAATACTTGAATCAAGTATGGATTTTCAAGACTGATTTCTTAATCTTAGCGTCCATTAAGCCTGAATAGGCTTGATTTTAAGCCGAAATATTCTTATTTCGCATAAAGCGATTGATTTAAGAATTTTATGGAATTGATTTGAGTGCGAAACGGGCTTCAATGAAGAACATTTTTTATTGAATCAAGCCTGTCCAATACTTGATTTAAGCCTGATAATACCTAATTTAAACCTGATCAGTTCTTGATTTAAGCCTAACTAACCAATGCTTGATTTAAGCCTGATCAGTTCCTGATTTAAGCCAAACAATACTTGATTTAAGCCTGATCATACTAGATTTATTGTGCTTTCGTTCTATTTGTACCTATATACAATTTATATTAATTATACCATTTTTGCAAAGAATGCCATTTTTTAAAATGGTATGTCAAAATACGATTGCTTGACAGTAAAAGTAAATGTTGTGCTGTAATTATTCCATTTAAATATGAAACATAAAAGACATAGCATCAACGAAACGAACAAGAATTATTAACAACTTCAAAAAACTTAAATAAAAAAAAAAAAAAAATCACGCCTAGTAATGTATTTGCAAACACTGCTTGAACGAGAAACAAATTGGATATAGTTGCGCACAAATGTTTATACATATACATACATCTCGTCGATTTATATGCGTGTGTGTTTGATGTTGCGTCAGCCAAAATCAACAACATAAATGAGAGTGGTTGAGAGGGTTATTTTATTGTGCTCTATAATGGCTCTGTCTCTTAGAGATTTAATTAAGCTTTTTCTTTTTACGTTAAGCCATATTTCCTTTTCAAAAAAAATGTTTACTGGACTTCAAGCATTATATACTTATTTTAAGCCCAACAGCGCTTGATTTTTTCAATTTAAGCCGATTTATACTTGTTTTAAGAAAAACCAGTAAGGAAAGGCAGCAATAATTAAGCAATATTCGTTTCTAAATTGAGAAACATATTTCTGGAAAATTTTAATGATCGGAAGTAAAGTACAACTTCTATAGCGCTTTGATACGAAATCAGGAGGAACATATAAACGGATGTTATATATAAATCTGAACCGATTTTCCCTGAATACTCATTCATTTACGAGTAAAAAGACATCTTTCTGTCGAATTTCGTACTGATCGGATATACAATACAATCTCTACAGCGCTTACATGTCGAATCGGGGGTAACATATATATGGGGCTATATCTAAATCTGAACCGATTTTCTCCGAATTTGGCAGTATTTCTTCATGTAGACGGAAACCTCTTTTTGGCGAAGTTCGCACTGATCGGATATAAAATAACATTTTTACAGCGCTTACATGTCGAATCGGGGGTAACATATATATGGGGCTATATCTAAATCTGAACCGATTTCTTCCAAATTTAACAGTGTTCATTCAAATAATAGGAAACCTCTTTCTACCGAATTTCATACTGATCGGATATAAAATAACATTTTTACAGCGCTTATACTTCAAAACGGGGGTAACGTATATATGGGGGCTATATCTAAATCTGAACCGATTTCTTAAAAATTTAACAGTGTTCATTCATATAATAAGAAACCTCTTTCTGCCGAATTTCATACTGATTTACTGATCGGATATAAAATAACATTTTTACAGCGCTTACATGTCGAATCGGGGGTAACATATATATGGGGCTATATCTAAATCTGAACCGATTTCTTCCAAATTTAACAGTGTTCATTCAAATAATAGGAAACCTCTTTCTACCGAATTTCATACTGATCGGATATAAAATAACATTTTTACAGCGCTTATACTTCAAATCGGGGGTAACGTATATATGGGGGCTATATCTAAATCTGGACCGATTTCTTCCAAATTTAACAGCGTTCATTCATATAATAAGGAACCTCTTTCTGCCGAATTTCATACTGATCGGATATAAAATAAAGTTTTTACAGCGCTTACATGTCAAATCGGGGCTAACATATATATGGGGGCTATATCTAAATCTGAACCGATTTTAACCAAATTCAATAGGGATCGTCCTTGGGCCAAAAAAAAGATATGTGTAAAATTTCGTCGAGATCGGACCATAATTGCGATCTGTACTTTGATTACAAGAATACATGCACAGACGGACAGACAGACGGACATAGCTAAATCAACTCAGAAAGTGATTCTAAGTCGATCGGTATAATAAACGATGGGTATATTTCTTCTCCTTTTGGGTGTTACAAACAAATGCACAAAGTTATAATACCCTGTACCACAGTGTGGTGTAGGGTATAAAAACTTAGTACGAACGTACTTAACTTACTTTTTAAGTACGATTTCGGCTTAAATTACCAATTTTTTTCTTAAATTTAGTATGGCATTTTTCTTTCTGTGTATTATTAGCTAAAGAACTTAATTCATTAAAAGATTTTCCGGTTTTTTTGTTTTACCGCGTCCATAAGTTTTTTGTTTTACCGCGTCTCCGTGTGCCGTGGGGACTCCATTCGAGAGTTGCATGGCATATTTCATCATATGGTTTCCTCAGTTCTTCGTTTCGGATTGTTCGCAGCCACCATATTTTTAAGATGTTGCGCAAGCATTTGTTTGTAAAAGTTTGCAGCTTTCTTTGGATTGTAGATGTGACATGTCAAGTTTCGGAGCCGTATAGTAATACTGACTTTACGCAAGCATTGTAAACATTAATTTATGTCGTTGGGGACAGAACGCTAGATCTGCATATGTTATTAAGTTGGTAAAAGGCAGTTCTGGCTTTCTTTATTCTGTTGTCAACATCTTCCTGGGTCCCTCCCTATTGGGTTATGATGCTACCCAAGTAACTGAATTTGTTAACACTTTCTATGGTATTGGAAGTTATGGTGAAGTGCGGCATTTGCGGGCAGCATATTGAGCATGCTTTGGTTTTGTTTATGTTTACCCGTAGTTCAATTTTTGACGCCATTGCTACCAAGTCCCTAATTTTTGCTTGCATATGCTCTTTCCTTCTTGATTTTAGCACGATGTCATCGGCGTAGTCAAGATCCTCGAGATGATAATTTAACCTCCATATAATCCCCCTGTTTACACTTGTTACTTTTCTCAGTATTGCGTCAATGGTCACTGTGAAAAGTATGGGAGATAGTATACAGCCTTGCGTAACACCTGTGTATGTGCTGAAAGGTGCTTGATTCTTCGTATTGATTTTTAATTAATAAAGTTTATGATTTTTATTGGCATTCCTGTGCTCATCATAGCCCTCCATAGGGCATTTCGATCGATAGTATTGAATGCTTTCTCAAAATCGATAAATGTTAGATGCAATGTCGAGTTGCATTCATTGCATTATTCCACTATTAGCCGAAGGCTGTTGATGTGATCGATACATGATCTGTTCGGCCGGAAGCCAGCTTGTTCTTTGCGCAAGTTGCGATTGATTGGGGTGGATATGCGTTTTAATAGTACCTTGTTGAAAAATTTGCTTACTGCAGGGGTTAGTGCAATACCTCGCCAGTTGTGATAATCTTTAAGATCACCTTTTTTTGGATTTTTTTATTAAACTCTCTTTCCACTCGTCTGGAATAATTTCAGAGTTCCATATCGATGGCTTATATCCAAAAGTGGCTATATTAAAAAAACAATTTTTCAGGAGAGCAAAAAAACTGTTGAATTTTATTATTTCGCAATAATTTTTATAAGATATGACTTATGTATACGAACGTATTCCTTCGAATTCCTAATCCATATCATATCAAAATTATCGCGTAATAATAAAATTCAACAGTTTTTTTGCTCTCATGAAAAATTGGCTTTCTTAAAATAGCCACTTTTGGATATAAGCCATCGATATGCTTTTAAACATGGGGGGGGGGGGGCGGTGGTAATATGCTGGAGAAAGTTTCTGCACACGCTTTGTAAAATTCAGCTGGCAAGTTGTCTATTCCATCTGCGCTATAGCTTCCGCAATTTCATTTTCATCTGGTGGGGTTATTGATATACATTCTAGTGTTGGTGTAGGGGGAATATGTCCGTTTCTGGTGTGCTATTTCTGTTAGCACCGCTTAGTGTTTCCTGGAAGTGCTCGCGCCATCGAACCTGTTGCTGTTCCACCGTTGTTATGAGCCTACCACTCTTGTCTTTTACAGGCATGTCAGATTTATATATAACCTCCATATAGTATATGTTCCTCCTGATTTGGTATCAAAGCGCTATATAAGTTGTACTTTACTTGCGATCATTAATATTTTCCGGAAAGATGTTTCTCAATTTAGGAACGAATATTGCTTAATTTAGCGATTATCGGCTCAGAATTAGATAATATGTTCCTGCCTACTTACCAATTATTCCAAATTATTATCGCAATGACCTTTATCGCATTGTTAGGGAGGTGTAGGGTATTATATAGTCGGCCCCGCCCGACTTTCTGCCTTTCCTTACTGGTTTATAAGTTCTTTGTGCTTCTTGCTGACTTCTTCCCTTTTGACCGGGTCGCTTGCATTTAGCATTTCTATATTAACTAGTCTTCTCTCTTCTACCAGTGACCAGAAAGTTGATGTTAGCCATTCTTTAACTTAGTGTGTGGGATAGCCGATAATCTTCTCTGCTGTGTGATTCAGCATTGTCTTAATATTTTTCCATTGTTGATCTATGTTTATCTGGTTTTGGGTAGGATCATGGCTTATTTCTTCACCTCTTCTCATTATTTCAAAGATAAACTCGTCTCTGACTTCTTCTTCGTTCAGCTTGTTGAGATTGTGCTTCTTTCGAATGCCTCTTTCAGCTTACGTTACACTTCTGCCATCACCAAAGAGTGGTCAGAAGCTATGTCGGCACTTCGTTTTGTCCTTACGTCTTGCAGAATTTCTATCCATTTCTTGCTAATACAAATGTGATCAATTTGTCGTTCAATGATGGAACGGGTGTCCCGAGATCTCCATGTGATTTTGTGGTGCATTTTATGAGGGAAACAGGATCCGCCTATGACTAGTTCATATTTGGCACATATGTCTAAAAATAGTGCGCCGTTCTCAGTGCAATTACCAGGGCTATGGTTCCCGTTCGTTGTCGCTGCCAATTCGAGAATTGAAATCTCCCATCAGGATTATTATATATAATTGCGGTCGATGTTTTCGAGGGTGCGGTTGAGCTCGTCGTAAAATTGCTCCTTGTACTCTATAGCGGTCGCATCTGTTGGTGCGTAGCATTGAACGACGGTTATTTGTCCAATGTTTGTATTGAAGCGGCCAGTTATAATGCGTTCAGATATCGTTTATAAAAATCCCTACACCTCGCATGTGTGGGTCGTTTTCGTCTTGCATGCCAGAATAAATAGTGCGGTTGCCTTCAGAGCTTATGAAATCGCCACTGCCGTTCCATCTCATCTCACTTATTCCAACGATTGCCAGACGCAGGCGGTTTGCTTCTGCACTTATGGTGTTTTCTTTTCTAAAAAAAGATGTTGCCATGTCAGAGAGCAGCATAGTAATAATGTCGCCTACGCCCTCCTGTACTGCTGCATTTTTTATAGTCAGAATCGATAACAAAAATGCGAAAAACCAGCCTTCTAACTCACTAAAAGTAAACTAACGGCGCCGCCTAAATAAAGCATCTGACCAAACTTCATTATAAAAAAACACGCACGGACACACGCGGGTATTTAGGCTATTCGCTCGACGGCGAAAAAACATCTGTTTTGTAGGGCAGCGTCCACCCCTTCGATTGAATACAGGGCTGAAATGTTGCATTTTTGCCCCGTGCAAGTGCGACATTTTTCACAAAAGAAAACGAAACCCTTTCACAGTGCAGCATTTAATTTACAATCGAAGACAAAAAGGCATTTTTGGGGGCGAAAGGCATAAACAATGTAGCATTTTTTGACACAAAAGAAAACACCATTAGTTGAGCAAGTTTTCCCACTTGATATAATGAATTAACGTTCCATGTACCAAATCTTATCCGGGGGCGGGCTGGGTTCGTCTTCAGTACGTTGGTTTGAGTTGTTCTTCTTGGATTTCTTTGTTGTTGTTGTGTTTGGTTTCGGTTGCAGTAGGGGATTAGCCTAAGACAGCCTAGATTGGTGATAGGGCTGTTATCTTTGCGTACATTGTTCTGATCGCTCCAATATTGCCTTCTGTTTGTGACTGTGACAGTTATCCCGCCGTCACGTCGGACGCCAGAGCCTCTTCTTGAATAGAGGCACAGTGCAATGTATTTAAAGAATCTACTGTTTACCGAAAAATAGGTGTATGTGCTAAGCCCCTTCTGGTACCTCCCACACAAATTGACAGATTAATTAGAGTAATGTTACATATTACATCACTCACAAAGTGAGGGTATACCTTAGTCGGTTTACCCGACTGAAACTTTCTTACTTGTTTTTTTAATAAAATTTATTTGTTCATATATATATAATATTCAAAAATTTTTGTTCCAAATATATTTTTTTATACATAATTCAAACATATGAACAAATTACGATTGTCCTCGTGTAGTTTCTGGTCAATTTCAGGATAGGAAAAGAGCGACATAGATTAATGTTTTTATATCTATATCTACCTCAATATATATATAATTGTTGCGTTACTGACTGATCGCCGCATAGCCCAAACGGCTGACGCTATAAATACGAAATTTTGTGGGAGGGTAGTCCTTGGGCCGTAGACGTGTAATAATTCGCACAGTTTGGACGCACATTTTTTGAAAAAAGAAATAATATGGTACCACAGCCAAATTCAAACGGTTAAAGCTAGAATCGCAATAATGGACCTTTGCGAAAGGGCCAAATTGACCCATTAAGAGGGGAGCTAGAGGGTTAAGATCTTCCACAAAAATGATCCACTATATAGCTCTGACAATAAGAAATCTCTCAGACATTAATACGAGTATACGGCATTTTTATACCCTACACCACACTGTGGTACAGGGTATTATGACTTTGTGCATTTGTTTGTAACGCCCAAAAAGAGAAGAAATATAACTATAGTTTATTATACCGATCGTCATAGAATCAATTTTTGAGTCGATTTAGCCATGTCCGTCTGTCTGTCCGTCTGTCCATGTATTCTTGTAATCAAAGTGCAGGTCGTATTTATGGTCCGATTGTGATAAAATTTAGCACATTTTTATAATTCAAACATATGAACAAATTACGATTTTCCTCGCGTAGTTTCTGATCAATTTAAGGATAGGAAAAGAGCGACATAGATTAATGTTTTTATATCTATATCTACCTCAATATATATATAATTGTTGCGTTACTGACTGATCGCCGCATAGCCCAAACGGCTGACGCTATAAATACGAAATTTTGTGGGAGGGTAGTCCTTGGGCCGTATACGTGTAATAATTCGCACAGTTTGGACGCACATTTTTTGAAAAAAAGAAATAATATGGTACCACAGCCAAATTCAAACGGTTAAAGCTAGAATCGCAATAATGGACCTTTGCGAAAGGGCCAAATTGACCCATTAAGAGGGGAGCTAGAGGGTTAAGATCTTCCACAAAAATGATCCACTATATAGCTCTGACAATAAGAAATCTCTCAGACATTAATACGAGTATACGGCATTTTTATACCCTACACCACACTGTGGTACAGGGTATTATGACTTTGTGCATTTGTTTGTAACGCCCAAAAAGAGAAGAAATATAACTATAGTTTATTATACCGATCGTCATAGAATCAATTTTTGAGTCGATTTAGCCATGTCCGTCTGTCTGTCCATGTATTCTTGTATTCAAAGTGCAGGTCGTATTTATGGTCCGATTGTGATAAAATTTAGCACAGTGCTCTTTTTTGGCACAAGGACGATCCCTATTGAAATTGGTCAAAATCGGTTTAGATTTAGATATAGCCCCCATATATATGTTACCCCGATTTGACGTGTAAGCGCTGTAGAAACTGTATTATATATCAGATCAATACGAAATTTGGCAGAGAGAGTTCCCTTATTACATGAATGAACACTGCTAAATTCGGGGAAAATCGGTTCAGATTTATATATAGTCCCCATATATATGTTTCACCCGATTTGACATGTTAGCGCTATAGAAACCATATTTTAAATCCGATCTGTATGAAATTGGGCAGAGAGAGTTTTCTTGTTACGTGAATGAACACTACCAAATTCGGAGAAAATCCGTTCAGATTTAGATATAGCCCCCATATATATGTTTCAACCGATTTTACATGTAAGCGCTGTACAAACCGTATTTTATATCCGATCAGTGCGAAATTCGGCAGAAAGAGGTTTCTTATTACATGAAGGAATACTGCCGAATTCGGAGAAAATCGGTTCAGATTTAGATATAGCCCCAATATAAACGTTACCCCCGAATTGACATGTAAGCGCTGTAAAAACTGATTTTATATCCGATCAGTACGAAAATCGGCAGAAAGAGGTTTCCTATTATATGAATGAACAATTTTAAATTTGGATGAAATCGGTTCAGATTTAGATATAGCCCCCATATATACCTTACCCCCGATTTGACATGTAAGCGCTGTAGAGACTGTATTTTATATCCGATCAGTACGAAATTCGACAGAAAGAGGTATTTTTACATGAATGAGTTCAGGGAAAATCGGTTTAGATTTATATATAACCTCCATATATATGTTCCTCCTGATTTGGTATCAAATCGATAAAGAAGTTGTACTTTACTTTCGATCATTAAAATTTTCCAGAAAGATGTTTCTCAATTTAGGAACGAATATTGCTTAATTTTGCGATTATCGGTTCAGAATTAGATAATATGTTCCTACCCATTTACCAATTATTACAAATTCTTATCGCAGTGACCCTTATCGCATTGTTAGGGAGGTGTAGGGTATTATATAGTCGGCCCCGCCCGACTTTCTGCATTTCCTTACTGGTTTTCATTTATTTTCATTTAGTGTAATGCTTCCTTGGACCAAAAATGACAACTTTCACTCACTGTAAAAAAAACTCAGACCAGCTCGACCATAAGTTTATTATATGTATAAAAATTATCTACTCAATATGCTCTTTCAGAATTATGGGGTCGCTATTCTGTTCCATTCAAAAAGTCATAATTTGTTGGACAGTGTTAGCAGGGTCAGCATTTTTAATATATATCTGATATTAAAAATGCTGACCCACACGCTAATGCAACGGTTTGGGTTAATGCCCTATTGGCCTGGCACGATGAAAGCCCCATAGCCAAAACGTCTGATATTCATTGTTCTATAATGAAACAAAAATATATTTAATACATACTGAATAATTTATTTTATTTATTTTTTTCAGATTGCAAATGTTTTATGAGGAACTTCCAAATGGCCGCCAAGAAATACAGATGCGCCCCATTTAAATCACATGATATTGATTGGAGGGATCGCATCGTTCTGTACAGGCATTTCTAAAGAAACCAAAGGATTCTGTCATTGGTGCCAAATAAAAGCTTTGGTAAAGCGATGATATACTCGTATCTAATAATTATTGTATTCCTAGTTTGAATAAAAATCTGAATAAAACAATTATAAATTGAACTAATTTCTTGAGAATTCGCTTGAATAGCGTTTCGCTGCCTCAAACTTTATTTATTAATATGAACCACAATTCACAGGCAACTTAAAGTTAATTGTATGGTACAGGTGAAACTGAGTTACAAATTCAAGGTTTTGTACTCCCATCCTTTATTTCATCTCTATTTAGGGTATTGTAAAATAGGTATAGACTTTTCCTTCAATATTATATGATGATTCTCCATTTGGGGGGAAAATAAAGCCGATAGATTTGGCTCTTTTAGCGCTACACAATAAAACCTTTCTATACCTTCACTTTATGGGGAGGGGAGGGTATATATCATTTGCTACGGTTGTAAGATATCTTAGGAGTAACCTAAGGCCCTATGTATGTTCGACGGAAATCCGTTTTAGGTTATTTAATGTTATTTCAGCAATGTCCGTCCTTCTGTCCGTATGGTTAGAGCGCACAGTACACAGAGCCGAAAATACAATGATTTTTTTAACCATGTGTCTGGTTAAATTTTTCATGGTAAATGTTTGATTACGAAGACAAAAATAACCTTATATAAGTTCAAATGTACATGAAAAAGGGTTAAGTTAACATTATATATGGTTGGTTTTTTTGAAAGAGAGGCAGAAAAATGTGCGAGATAAACAACAATTCGGCTCTGTTGTGGTCGACGTTTTTCAACTGCTTTGTGTTAGACGAAGTTGAGTATTAAGTTAAACGAAGTTGAAACGAATGCGACTGTCGTCATAAGAGAATTTATCTCGCTCATTCAAAACACCACCAAATGCCAGCTTCGGTGCTTGATCGAGTGCGGGAGTTCAGTTGGTGTTGAATAGTCGATGGGACTAGTGCTGTTGTCGGAAGCTGTTGGTATAGAGGTAAGTAAAACATTTTGTAAAGAACTACATTCATAAGTATGTATGTACATATGTGTATTTAAAAAGTGAAATAATAAAATATGTGTGTTAAAAATGTTAATAGTTTTTTGTGCCTGTTTAATTATAGTAAAGGCGAATGTAATATTAATATTATTTTTTGTGATTATGCCATTAAAATTGTGAAATTCAGTGGTTAAGAGTGGACAAAAATATGTACACGCTGTCGCATTAACTGAGCATGAAAAAATAACCAACAACAATGTATGTACGTAAGTATATGCAGCAGCAAGCAAACATACGGAGTGAAGTGATGTGTACGTGTGGGTATGTGTTCATCTTGTCTTTTCGTTTGAACACTTGTGGCTGCTACGCCGTACATACATACGTTAGTTTTTTGTTGTTGTGCGATGTTGATACTGTTAAATGTACATACATACATACATATAAACGATGCCTTTGTTTTTTTCTTTTCAGTTGTTTCTTTTTCGGTGGCTTGCGGCTGCTTGTGCTGGGAGTCGGGCCTTGAATCTGTTGGTAAGTTGTGCCAATACTAGAAACTGTTGATAAGCTGTACCAATACTAGTTGTAGTGTGCGAAGTAATTACAGGAAAAGTGGTATGCATGCATACATTTGTTTTTTTATACCCTCATTTTAGTAATACGAGGGTATATATCATTTGCAACGGGCCAAAAGTGTAACACATTGAAGGAGTGATCTAAGACCCTAAGTATGTTCAGCGCATATTAGTTTTGGGTCATTTTAAGTCGAATGAGATATGTCCGTCCGTCTGTCTGCTGGCGCACTAGCGCACGATAACTCTCGAAAAGAGTAACCGATTCACTTCAAATTTGGTATACGGTAATATTTTTTTCTATCTCCGGTTAAGTTCAAAGATGGGCCATATTGGTCCATTCCTTCTGGTACCTCCCAAACAAATGGTTAACATTTAGTGAAATATTGATTCTTTAATAACAACTATACCTTGGTCGGTTTACCCGACTGAAACTTTCTTACTTGTTTTTAATATACAATTCAGTGCACTTCCTTGAAGTATCATCCATTGACTTACCCAATCCTTGATTTTTATATCTATTCCGATTATGATTTTGGTGGGACATCGGCTTTCTATCAGATTGCCTTTGTTATTAATCTCCTCTCTTCTATAAGTTTGCCGTAAGATCGGACTAAGCTCAGTACCCCAAACTAAGTGCCTAACCGTCCTGGGCCCTTAATAATCGAAAGATTCAGGGAGTTTACGTGGACGGTACCTTTTGAGCGGGGACTGATCACATGTTGGTCAAGCACAGAAACGTAGGCACTTAACTTATAGTCACAGAGCAGATTTTTCCATCAGATCGGTAAATGCTTATGCTCTTTGAACTACAGAATTTAGGTAAAAAGTCAAAAGATCTTCTTAGAATTGCACCCTTTTTTACATTTATACTTACATTTTCTAACCTTTTTGTTTTTTTTTCTTTTCAGGTGTTTCTTATACATACATATATATTAACATATATTTTGTAAATAAAATAAGAAATAAAAATGCGAAAGTTAAATTTTTCTTGTTTTATTTAATATAAATATTAAAAATTATTGAAACAACTATGTTTCTGGTTACGTGAAGTAACCACTAAATAGTTAAATTAACAATAAAAAAGGTTTCAATAACAATCTTCATAGTTAATAATATTAACAATTTCATTGTTAAATTGAACATGCATTGTTTCAATAAATTAACTATAAAATGTTAATATTAACAATTTTCATGGTTAAAAAATTCAAAAATGCAAATGTTAAAGTAACAATTATTAATATAATATTAACAATTTTCATGGTTAAAAAATTCAACCATGGAATAGTTAAATTAAATATTATTATTGTTAAATACCAGTCAACAAGAAAATGTTCAAATTAACCTTATATAACGTAGACTCCAAATCATGTTTATTTATGGTTAAGTTAACCTTATATAAGGTTAATTTTTGGCTCAGTGTAGGTATTCTGGATTTAGGTGAGTTCCTGCCATTAGGCCTAACCCCTCCGTACTCTAAACACCTGGGTGAAAACATGCGTCGACCAATGCCTCCACGCACAATGTGCATGAGTACCAAACAATTCCGTTTTTCTGGACACTTTTTCCCTCCTCCTTGGTTAGGAGCGAAGCCCATCTAAAACTCCATTGTAAGGGTCATGGCTCTCTCACAGCGGTTTTGGTTTCAACCACAGCCACCACGTTGCATCCAATAGGGTCCTCACCAATAGTCAGGCCCGAACCTGCTTCCCGAGGGCCTTCCTGACTCCCGTGGTATCAGATTAAGGCTCTGGTCAGACTGCGTAGCCGAAGATACTACCTGTTAGACTCCAGAAAATCTAGGACTGGTGACCAATCTGGGATCACTGTCCGGACCCCATCGCGGGAATAGATGGGAACTATAGGATTCGTAGATCCCCCGGCTAGAGCGCAAAATAGCTCTTGAAAGCAGTAACGGATTAACTTAAAATTTAGTACGTGATAATATTTTCTTCTATCTGAGGCTAAGTGCGAAGATGGCCCATATTGGACCACTCGTTCTAGTACCTACTTCACAAAGGGTTGAAATTTAATTAAATATGGGTTCTCTAATAATTTCTATACTACCTATCAGAATCTTTTGCAATTACACACCTAGTAATAGCTTATATGTTGCTGTCACCTTGAGAGAAAAGGGCAAAGTGGCTGTCAGACTTCCTAGAAAGGCCGACGCCTGTACTGCAAATCTGGTGTTTATAACTCTACACTTCTTCCTCATCACCACAACTCCTGCAAAAGTCAATGGTGTCAATACCTAACCTTCTGGCGTGTTCACCGATCTGGCCAGATTTGTCTAGCTACCCTGCAGGTGGCGATTTATGATCATCTTTCTTTGGACTGCCTGATTGCCTCTTGCCTAAGCCAAAGTTTGTATTTATGTGGTCAGTGGTGTACCAATATATGCAAATTCTTGGAGAATTTGTAATGTCGTTTCATTCCTAGCAAGTTCATCAGCTTTGCAGTTCCCCGGGATTTGAAGGATGTTTGTGAATTTGTAGGATGTAGCCTCCACATAATAAATGTCAGCCTAGCTGTCGGAATGAACGACGACGCCAGTGTTGGTCACTATGTTGCGACTCAGCCACTTGGCGGCATCCCTTATTGCCAAAATGTTGGGTTAATATACCCTGCAAGTAACTGGTAGTATCGATTCTGGAAAAAGAGCAGTATTTTCCTGGAGCCATCTCGCTCTTTTGTTGATCCTGCTGTTCTCGGGTTCTGTCAGCGAGTTACCCATGAAATGTTTGTCGAAAAGTACTTGCAGTTACTGCTCGCTATTTTTTGTTAGGTTGTTAACCTCATCCTGTAAATAACCCACTGTACAGGGTGTTGAGGCCTTTTAAAATTCTCCACAGACGATGTACCACAAAGATCTATGCGCTTTCCTAAGCTCCTTGTCCAAGATTTTTAGTTTCTCTTTATAGGCATCCTAGTCATAAGTGATCCCTGTAGATTTTGCCTTGTTGAAAAGCCTATTGCAGGTCTTTTTCTAGACTCATATCATCTCAGCCCCTCTGTGTCTGAAAACATGCAATCGTCGTCGGAAACAGAGGGTAACGCATCTGTGTTAGACCTTGAGGCACCAGTAATTATTGGTGAGCATGGTTGCGAACTTGGTAAGTACATTTGATACATCACCATCCATAGTGGGGGCTACATCCTCCTTGTATACATTCACAACTATAGTCTCGAAACCATATCGAATCGGGTTCCATTTTCCCGTTTTATGTGAGGGATGGATTCAGCATTAAAGATAAAGTTGGTCGGCCTCTTTTGAATATCCTTCTTAGAAAAATTGCCAATTCTCCATGATCGGAATCTTTCGAGAATGTAAGCCGAGTCAGAAGGTTTTTCTGTAATCCAAGTGAGGGCTCAGCGGCGACTAGGGATGTCGGTTTTCTTGACAACATCGAGCTAGGCGCTCCGCCACAACTCTGCCATTAGACTTAGATCTGCCATCACCGAAAGGCATGCGATTTACTCTACCCTGATGCCAACCTGCAATGTGGCAGATTGGTGGTGTGCCCTGCATCTCACTGAGAACAATGAGGTATTAACCCATAATAGCCGATCCACATGGCTCCACCTGTCCTTAGGGGTGGTGCCATCCACTGGACTCTCCTTCGTCACTTCCCTGAAGGGTTTAATGAGTGTGCTGGGCTATACATCCTCCTTGCATGCCTTTAGAACTATATGTGAGGGATGGATTCAGTATTAAGGATCGAGATGATTGTCGCTTTTGACTATCCTCCTCACAAATCTTGCCAATTCTCTAGTTATGGGTGGGAAAACCATGACTCCAAACACTTATCAATTCGAGAATGTCAGCCGAGTTGGATGGCTCTTCTGTAACTCAGGTGAGGGCTCTTGGTGGGTTAGGAATGTTTTTTTGACAACATCAAACTGGTCGTTCAGCCAGACCTCACCCATTTGAATTAGAACAACTTTATGCAAGTCTACTTATCTGGCCTCACCGAAAGCCAAGAGGTTTACTTTCCCCTGCTGTCATCCTACATCGTTGCAGATGGGTGGTGTGCCGGGCATCACTCTAAAGAAAGGAATGCATTGGGCCATAGATGCCGATTCCACATGTCTCCACATGTTCTTGGCGATGGTGTCATCCACATCACTTCTGACAATAACGGCCTTCACTAGACTCTCCTTCGCCACTTCACAGATGGGTTTGGTGAGTATCCTACTGACAGTTATGTAGTGGCTTCTAGCCTTTTTTCGAAGGTAGGGGTTCATCAGATGATCTGATTCTCTTGGTATTATTTCCAGCCGTTAACGCAGCCGAAGTTTTGGCCCTATCAGCCGACTCAGTGATTTTAGGAGCGTCGTACGATTTGACCCTTAAGCTCTTTAGAAGCTGTCGTTTGTAGTTTAGCATCGTAGAGTTTTCTGATCCATGGAACAACATTGTTCAATTTAAAGAAAATCGGTTCAAATTTAGATTAGTCCTATAGATGCAGTAGTTTAAATCCAAACGCTTTGAAATGTAACATGGTACAGTTTCTTGATACATGGACAAACATTGCCGAATTTTAAGAAAATCGGTTCAGATTTAGATATAGCTCCTATATATATGTTTCGTCCGATCTGGTCCTTTATCCCTATAGAAGCTGTAGTTTACATCCAATCGTTTTGAAATTTAGCATGCTAGAGTTTCTTGATCCACGGACCAACATTGCCGAATATGAAAGGAATAGGTTCAGATTTAGTTATAGCTTCCATATATATGTTTCGACCGATTTAAACCTTTAGTCCTATAGAAGCTGTAGTTTGAACCCAATCGTTTTGAAATGTAACATGGTAGAGTTTCTTGATACATGGACCAACATTGCCGAATTTTAAGAAAATCGTTTCAGATTTAGATATAACTCCTATATATATGTTTCGTCCGATCTGGCCCTTTATTCCTATAGAAGCTGTAGTTTACATCCAATCGTTTTGAAATTTAGCATGCTAGAGTTTCTTGATCCACGGACCAACATTGCCGAATATGAAAGGAATAGGTTCAGATTTAGTTATAGCTCCCATATATATGTTTCGTCCGATTTAAACATTTAGTCCTATAGAAGCTGTAATTTAAATGCAAACGCTTCGAAATTTAGCATGCTAGAGTTTCTTGATCCATGGACCAACATTGCCGAATATGAAAGAAATAGGTTCAGATTTAGTTATAGCTCCCATATATATGTTTCGTCCGATTTGGCCAATTATATATGTTTCGTCCGATTTGGCTGCAAAGGCAGAGTCGTACCAAATGTAAATTGTGCAAACAGATTTTGTGGGATATATCATTGTTATCCAATCTTATCAGAGTGGTGTAGAGTATCATATAGCCCGACTTTAGCGTTTCCTTAATGATTTTGCTTATCGTCAAGAGTCTAAACCTCAACACGTTTCAACTTCGATAAAACCATGAGCGCTATACGCTGATCGGTGTGCCTGCTGCGTTTTGACGGTCGGACGTGACAATTCATTTTATCTGTACCACTTGTTGTGAGTATTGGGGGACATTTTTTCGAGTTGTGGTAAGGTCGGATTGTGCTAAGACCGGACAGTCGGATAACTGAAGAAACCCGCTCTATAGGAGCATGGGGTTCCTCCACGAGGCTGTTTGATTCAAATCCCAGATTCTGTGATTCTGCGTTTGTTTTGGTTGCTTATTTTGGTTTTTAAAGCATAGTTCCTGGTTCTGTGGCACAGACTGGGTGCCGAAACACCAGTTACTTGATGAGACGCCCGGAATCAGCATAATAAGATCTCTAAATAAAATACTTGTAACGGATAACAGAGAACTCAACTTTCCAAAGGTATAAATGAATATATTTATGACACATATGTACCTCTTGGAAAAATATAATTATTATAGATATTCTGTGCATCAAGTAGGTGAGTAATTTAATATAGAATGACGAAGTGATTTTGCAATAATATAGTATTCTGCGTACTAAGTGTGATAGTGACTTTCAGTCAGTATTTATTTGCCAAGTAAAGTGAAAATATCGCTGTTTAAAACGCAAAAACACAAATAAATTATCATGAGTTCTCAAAGATTTCATAAAATTGGTGCCAACAGTGATATTCTAATTCATATCTTCAATCTGTTGGACATTGAAGATCAATTAAGACTGGCGCAAGTTAATTACAACACGAGACATGTGTTTGAAAACTTTATATGTATCGAGAACTATCGTTGTTTAGCAATTTACGAATATGGGCACGGAAAATGTTTTGAAGTATCAAATAGAACGGGTGCAAATCGATTACTTCTAAGGGAAAATTTTCTTCAGGAGTTTTTAACATACTATGGCAAAGGAGTACAAGACTTAATCATCGACTGTGCAGTACCAAATCTAAGACTCTTTACAAATCTCACTTGTCTCAAATGTATCCTCGATGAGGAAATAATGATTTTATTTCTAAAACAGCTGGCCAAGAGCGTACCACAGCTGGAAATTCTAGAGTGGAAAGAAGAATCTATATATTTTAAGACGGGCATAGCCATTGATTCAGAAGTGGTAGAATGTCTAATGCAAATGACAAATTTAAAGCAAATTTATCTGCGAACAAATTGTGACTATTCCAGCATTGCATATGAATACCTAAAGCAAATCATGAGCAAGGGAAACCTTCAGGTTTTGAAATTGGAGGGAATATATGTAAATCCCCCGCCAAACAAAAACTTTCACAGAGTGGATTCAGAACTCAAAAAATCTGTGCAACTAAAAGAATTGGATATATGTCCGCCAGATGATTTCTGGAAACTGTATACAGGCCATTTTGAAAATCTGGCAATCCTACGATTATGTATTGACTGGCCGAATAAAGATAATCGAGACATGAAAGAAATTTCCATAAAATGTCCAAATCTTGAAAGATTAAGTTTTTACAAAACAGATTTTATTTTCATTGAATTTCTTAAATTGCCTTCAAAACTGAGTGAATTAAATTTTCAAGACTGCTATTCTTTAAACTGCAAACTGTTGAAGAAAATACTAACCCAAACAACCATTAAAATATTCACTTCACATCACAGTTACTATTATGAAAATACAAAAAATTTCAAAGATATCGAGAATTTCGAACCATTCGAAATTTCCCCACTAATACATACCCTGGCAATTGATGGAATCGACATGTCTAACTTTCAGTTACAATTAAAACTGCAGCATCTGCGTAAGTTCTATGTGAATTTTGGTGTGTTAAAGGATTGGTGTTATCTCAGCGATCTGCTCAAACATCCGCCCTTAAGGGAACTGCACATTTCTGGATTCGTCGACAAAGAAAATCTAGTACCAATTAGTGCCTTTCCAATTAAAATGAAAATTTTAATAGTTGAATTTGTTGACACTCCCGGTTCGGCTTTCGAATTTTTCCTGGATTTATTTAGTCAAAACCCGGACCTGAAACTGTCATTCTCAGTCAGAGAATGGACCTGGATGGAGACTTTGAAGTTGTTGGTAAATCACCAAAAGTGCCCCAATGATTTGGAAATTATACAAGTTTGCGACTTCCAAATAAGTAAGTGTAAAACATTTAGTATAATAACAAATAAAAACGGCGCTAAATTCGGTCCTGTCGAATCTCATATATGTACAAGGTTTTCCAATAAGAGTGATATGATTTCTTTGTAAAAAACTCACTTATTGTTAAGGAAATTCAAAAGTTTTTTATTTAATGTGAAGTATATGCAATCGATACAATACAATTCTAAATAAAACGTCATTCAAATGGCTTCCACGACCTTCTTCTGCAGGAACGAATTCGATGAACCCAATTTTCGAGCACTTTTTCCACTAAATCAAGTCGTATGTCATGAATGGCACGTTCAATATTGACTTGTAAAGCTTGAAAAGAGTCTGGTTTATTTTGAAAGACCAATGACTTCAAATAACCCCACAGGAAATATTCTAATGGTGTTAAATCACAACTTCTTCAATATCACTTCTTGAAATAATCGAATCTCCAAACTTTTCTCGCAACAATTTAATTGTTTCAATTGTTGTGTGGGACGTAGCCACAATCGATCAATGGCAAAAATATAGCTCTTAACCAGAGCTAAAATATTGCTCATGGGTGTCAAGGTCGTAGGTCGACTGGAAAGTGTTTTTTTTTGGATTTTTAAAAAAAATGGACTTAGCGCACGAATAGTTGCAATTGGAGAACGATTATTTTGATAATAAAACTGAATAATTTGTAAACGTTGTTCTTGCCTATATCTCTCCATGATGAAATTGTAAACACTACTGAATACAATGAAAAACAAATGACAGATCATGACATATTACAAATGGCCGAAACGTCACTTCAAAATCATATCATCCCTATTGGAAACCCCGTTATATGAGTACACCGCTTCATGACACAGTAGAAGGAATACAGAACAAGTAAGAAAGTTCAGTCGTATTTTTTATAAAATTATTATCAATTGCACTGGAATTTCTATGCACTGGAATAAAAGTTATAAACTGTTCATTTTTGGTGTGAAATGCTCCATTTGTGTGGGAAGTACCAAAAGGGGCGTGCCAATTACGGCCACTTTTCTCTGGGTACTATAAAAGCATTACAGTGTACACAATTTCAAGTATATTTATCCACTGGTAATTATGTTATAAGTTGATAACTTTTGGTGTGAAATGGTCCATTTGTGTGGGAGGTACCAAAAGGAGCGTGGCAATAATGCCAATTTTTCACTGTATTGTAGGTACTATAAAACCATTACAATGCACAAACTTTCAAGTCTTTGTATGCACTGGTAATAAAGTTATAAGCTATTAACTTTTGATTCAAAATTGTCCATTTGTGTGGGATGTACCAAAAGGAGCGTGGCAACTTCGCCCATTTTTCTCGAGGAAAAAGTGACTAATAAACTAATACAAACAATGTGAAGAAATTCAGAGAATTCAAATAAGTAGCATAGAAGTTATTAAATAAGCAATATTTCACTAAATGTTAACCCTTTGTGGGGAAGATGCTAGAAGGAGTGACCAATATGGCCCAACATCGAACTTATCCGGAGATAGAAGAAAATATTACCACATACCAAATTTGAAGCCAATCGGTTACTCCTTTCGAGAGTTATCGTGCGCACCAGCCCGCAGACAAACAGACAGGCGGACGGACATTGCTCATTCGACTTAAAATTACCTAAAACAGATTTCCGCCAAACATACTTAGGGTCTTAGGTCACTCCTTCGATGTGTTACACTTTTGGCTCGTAGCAAATGATATATATCCTCCTATCTAAGGTGAAGGGATACAAATGGATATAATTCTGCCCTTTCTTAAGCAGACAACGGATTCCGACAAAACTTGACATATAAGTTTTAACTTGGCGTCCTTCATACTATTCAGGGACGGAGCTGCAGGACTTCAATTAGACCTAAAACTTTTTAAATATTTTGTGTTTCTTATCTGTTTCAAAATAAGTTTTTATACCCTCCTCCATAGGATGGTATTATATGTATTAACTTTATCAATCCGTTTGCAAAACTTTGTATTCTAAGACGATTGTCGATGCCATGTCTGACCGCCGGTCTGTCGTCTGTTTCCTTGAAATCAAGCTACAGCCCATAGTTATAGAACTAGCAAATTTAAGAGCGACCTCTGTGTGATGACTTTACTAGTATAAAAGCATGGCTGGATGTATTTTTTTTTATGTTGTGAATATTTAAAAAAAAATATCGAAATGCCTAAATTCTGCAAAATTATTTGACAAATGTGGCGCAGGCGGCTTAGATAAATGTGTACATACGAGTATATATTATAGAGCGACCTCTATAGGAAAGCTGGCCAATACTTCTGAGACTCTCTATTCTAAGACGCAGCAAATATATATGTATATATATAAATATCAAGAATACTGAATAATTTGCTTTGTATTTTTTCTTTTCTTTTCTTTTAGATTGTAAACATTTTATGATGAATTTCGAAATGGCCGCCAAGAAATTCAGATGCGCTCCCTATAATGAATATGTGTATAATGATCGCAAAGATTCCATCGTCCTATACAGGCATTTTTAATGAGATCAAAGGCTAGAAATGGTCGATGGTAGTAGTATAATAATGTCTGTTCCGCGCCACAGTAGACGTGTTTTATTTAGGAACAGGTTTAAAAAATTAAAATTGATGATCGACTGTAGTTTTTGTAGTTATGTATAGATGTATGTGTGTATAAATGTTGGGTTTTGAAGTGTAAAATACTAAATTTTTCGTTGTGAAGTGTATTTTTAATAGAATTTATATAAATGTTTTCACATTTTTAATAAAACACACCGAATGTACACTTTACTCAGGGTAATTAAAAAGACCATATTTCAAAAACGAAGTTCGTAAAAATTAATTACCTTATGTTTCTGAAGTATACATTAGGGTGGTTTGTATTAGTTTGCGATAAAAAATGATGCGGTTTAAATAATGTAACGAAGATAATTTGTGGTTTAAGAGTTTTGGTAAGGTTATTTAGGGTTATTGTGTTATATTTGTAGTTTATAGCGAATGAAATGTAAAAAGATGTATAAAAATAGCGTTGTTTGAAGTATCAATAAAATCATATCATACAAAATACAACCCAACCTAATGTACCGATCGTAGGGTATGCGCTTAAGGATCGATTGTTTATTTTATATTTTGGGGGGTCCTACACAAGCTCGTAAAAATTAATGTTCATATGTTTTGAGCTCTGTTACTATGCAACAAGTACAAGGTACAAATGTATGTATACACTCCAGACAAACACACACACACATAGATATATGTAACACATCTTTAAGATGAATCGAGCGTTATCGCTATCGTTTTGCCGGCAGCCAGCTGAGGATTTTGTTTAGATTAGAATTTGGGGCGGGTGAGGATCTGGATCTTTGGATATTTTGTTTACATTTATTTTTATACCCTCACTTTAGTGTGACGAGGGTATACAGGTATACGACGGACCCATCTGGCAACGCCATAACTTTTGACAGAGATGTCAGATCGCTTAATGACATACCGCGTTTGAAGCGTCAGTCCAAGCAGATTTTTACCATGGAACAATACACGCCACGCGAGCGCTCTGAAATAGTTGAAATTTACATTCAACAGAAGAAGTCAATTGTGAAAACTCAACGTGCTTTTAAAATATTAAAAAATGTGAGAAGTGCGCCTTCTAAGAACACCATTAAGCGTTTATACGAAAAATTTTCGACTGGTGAGGCTCTTTCTAATCCGAAGAGGCCAAATAAAAGTCGACCAAGGCGATCGGCCGAGAATATCGCTGCCGTACGAGCCAGTGTTGAGAGGTCCCCAAGAACATCCCAAAAACGCCGTTCTCAGCAGTTGGGCATGGCTCGGTCCACTTTACAACGGATTATTCGCGTTGATTTGCATTTGTTCCCGTACAAAATTCAATTGACGCAAAGATTGTTGCCTGCGGACAAGCCTCGTCGATTGGAATGGGCCCAACGAGTCATCGAAATGGCCGATGATGACGAGCAATTTTGGAACAAAATTATCATGTCCGATGAAGCCCATTTCACATTGAATGGGACCGTAAATAAGCAAAATTGCCGTATTTACGCCACTGAAAATCCTCAGGAGATTCAAGAATTGCCTCTTCATGACGAAAAAGTCACAGTTTGGTGCGGCGTTAGTGCGAAAACGGTCATTGGGCCGTTTTTCTTCCAAAACGAAAATGGCCATGCTGTTACCATCAACCAGGAGCGTTATCGCGACATGATGACCAATTTTGTGATGCCAATTATTCGTCGAAAGCGTATGAGGCAGTTCTGGTTTCAACAAGACGGCGCTCCACCGCACACAAGTCGCATAACAATCGATTTTCTGAAGAATTTGTTTCCGGGCCGTTTGATGTCGAAAAGTGGTGATTTGGACTGGCCACCGCGTTCGCCCGATTTGACGCCGCCTGACTTCTTCTTGTGGGGATATTTGAAGTCAAAGGTTTACGTTAACAAGCCAAGGACCGTAGAAGAGCTCAAGGACAACATTCGTGAAGAAATAGCCGCTTTCCGGCCGAAATGTTGGCGAAAACGATGGAAAATGCTGCAAAAAGGGCACAATACGCCATCAACGCCAGAGGCGGCCATTTGAGAGATATCATATTCAAAAATTGATGTAAACAAATCTACTTGGAACAAATTAAATGATTAAGATTGCCAACCGCCAAATTTTTATTTTTTTCTTTGATTTTTTTTAAAAAAACATGGGTCCGTCGAATATGGGCAACCCTGTATATCATTTGCTACGAAAAAAAGTGTAACACATCGAAGGAGTGATCTAAGAGCCTAAGTATGTTCGGCGGATATTCGTTTTGGGTCATTTTAAGTCGAATGAGCAATGTCCGTCCGTCTGTCTGTCTGTGTGTCTGCTGGCTGGTGCGCACGATAACTCTCGAAAGGAGTAACCGATTGACTTCAAATTTGGTACGTGGTAATATTTTTTTCTATCTCCGGCTAAGTTCGAAGATGGGCCATATTGGTCCACTCCTTCTAGTACCTCCCCCACAAAGTGTTAAAATGTTGTGAAATATTGAATCTTTTATAACTGCTATACTACTTATTCGAATCTTCTGAAATTCCACACATAGCATTAGTTTATTAGTCGCTATCAACTCGAGAAAAATGGGCCATGTTGCTATGCCCCTTTTGGTACCTCCCCCACAAACGCACCATTTTGCACCAAAAGTTAACAGCTTATAACATTAATACCAGTGCATAAAAATACTTGAAATTGTGTACAGTGTAATGCTTTCATAGCGCCTACAGTCCACTGAAAAATGGGTATCATATTCACGCCCCTTTTGGTACCTCTTACACAAAGGTACCATTTTGCACCAAAAGATAACAGCTTATAACATTAATACCAGTGTATAAAAGCACTTGAAATTTTGAACAGTGTAATGCTTTTATAGTGTCTTTTGCACTGTGAAAAATGGGCGCTATTGCCACGCCCCTTTTTGTACCTCCCACACAAAGGTACCATTTTGCACAAAAAGTTAAGAGCTCACAGCATGAGTACTAATGCACGAAAATGCAACAACATTTTGCACAGTGTAACGCTTTTGAAGTCCCTATAGCCCTGCAAAAAATGGCCGTTATCACCACGCCCCTTTTTGTACCTCCCACACAAAATGGCCAAATCATACCAAATTTAATATCTCATAACGTTAATATACCAGTGCAAAAAACGCTTATAATTCGGCGCAGTGCAATGTATTTATAGAATCTACTATTCAGAGAAAAATAGGTGTAGTTGTTAAAAACATTCTGGTACCTCCCATACAAATTGACAGAATAATTCGTTTAATATTCTATATTACATTACTCGCAAAGTGAGGGTATACCTTAGTCGGTTTACCCGACTGAAACTTTCTTACTTGTTCAAGAATGGATTTGGAAGATTTCTCGGTCAGTACTTCGGACGGACAGACGTGGCTGGTTGCTAAGGGGAATTTCATCATATGATGCAATTCATGGTGATTTAGTGCGGTCGGGGGAGATATGCAGGAATGTACAGTGATTCATAACATACTTCAAGGGTGGTAATTTTGTTTTTTCGTTGATTTTATCTGTTTACATTTTATTTGTGGTTATATTTATTATTGATAAAAACGTTAGTCGACAATAGAACATCCGTTTTTTAAATACAATTCCATATAATCTATCAGATTTGTACAACCAAATTTTGTCCATGCATTCTGTGCAAGTTTGTAATCCTCTGACGAACACTCGGTGACAGTCATTTTTTTATAAAATATTTTCAGCAAATTTTTTGAATGATGTTATATAATCATACGGAAATACCCCCTTTTTATTCATGAGTCTAAAATCTTTATTGATTGGAAAATGTGTACATACTGTCTGAAGGGCATATTCAGGTAAAATTCGGGCTAGAGTATCTAAACTGGCAGCCATGAATCGAAAACTGTCTAGGAATCGCAACTCTAGTCTGTTTTTATCATTCATTGGAAGAAAATGAGACATAGATATATAAATCGACTGTAGTTTTTGTAGGTATGTATGTATAAATGTTGGTTTTTGAAGTGTAAAATACTAAATTTTTCGTTGTGAAGTGTATTTTTAGTAGAATTTATATAAATGTTTTTACATTTTATGCTAAACCGACGTAATGTACACTTTACTCAGGGTAATTAATTTCAAAACGCAAGCTCGTAAAAATTAATTACGTCATGTTTCTGAATTATACATTAGAGTGGTTCGTATTATTTTGCGATAAAAAATGATGCTGTTTAAATAATGTAACGAAAATTATTTGTGGTTTTAGAGTTTTGATAAGATTATATACGGTTATTGCATTATATTTGTAGTTTATAGCGAATGAAATGTAAAAAGATGTATAAAAATAGCGTTGTTTGAAGTATAAAATGTCATATCATACAAAATACAACACAACCTAATGTACCGATCGTGGAGTGTGCGTTTTTGAGGATTGATTGTTTATTTAATATTTTGGAGATTCGACACAAACTCGTAGAAAGCTCTGGTACTGTGCAACACGTACAAGGTACAAATGTATGTGAGTACATCAATGAGGCGAGCTATGAATGAGGAATGGATTTAGGGCGATCGTCATTCCGTTTGTCCGACGGTTTGACACACACACAAACACACACACACAGATATATGTAACAAATCATTAAGATGAACTATGAATCGAGCGTTGTCGCTATCGTTTTGCCGGCAGCCAGCTGAGGATTTTGTTTAGATTAGATTTTGGGACGGGTGTTGATCTGAATCTGGATCGTTGGATATTTTGTGTACATTTATTTTTCAAGAATGGATTTGGAAGAATTCTCGCTCAGTACTTCGGACGGACGTCTGTCCTGGTTGCTTGGAGGGTGAATTTCATCATATGATGCAATTCATGGCGGTTTAGTGCGGTCGGGGAGATATGCAGGACTGTACTGTGATTCACAACATACTTCAACGGCGGCATTTTTTTTCCGTTGATTTTGTCTGTTTACAGTTTATTTGTGGTTATATTTATTATTGATCTGTGGTCGTGTGTAATTTTGTTTATGTTGTTTTATTTTTAAAACGGTACATTGTCGTCGATCTTTGAGACATTCTTTGGCTGGGGTAAACGCACGAGCTAAACTTTGTCGAAAACATTTTCCGATTGTTCAGGATTTTTATGCAATTAAGAAACAAAAATGTATTCAATCATGGCCCTACATTACTTTTATTGTAATTGAAAAGATCATATTTCAATACGGACGTCTGCCGTCCGCCCGAATTGCGTGGCTGGTTGCTAGGGGGAATTTAATCATATGATGCAATTCATGGCGATTTAGTGTGGTCGTGGGAGATATACAGGAATGTACTGTGATTCATAACATACTTCAAGGATGGTAATTTTGTTTTTGCGTTGATGTTATCTGTTTACATTTTATTTGTGGTTATATTTATTATTGATAAAAACGTTAGTCGACAATAGAACATCCGTTTTTTAAATACAATTCCATATAATCTATCAGATTTGTACAACCAAAATTTGTCCATACATTATGTACATGTTTGAAATCCTCTGACGAACACTCGGTGTCAGTCATGTTATTATAAAATATTTCTTTTGAGGAAGTTGATTTTCAGCAAATTTTTTGAATGATGTTATATAATCATACGGAAATACTCCCTTTTATTCATGAGTCTAAAATCTTTAATGATTGGAAAATGGGTACATACTGTCTGAAAAGCATATTCAGGTAAATTTCGGGCTAGAGTATCTAAACTGGCAGCCATGAATCGAAAACTGTCTAGGAATCGAAACTCTAGTCTGTTTTTGTCATTCATTGGAAGAAAATGAGACATATATATATATAATTCCTTATTTAATGGAATTACTTTAGTTTCTCTTTCATAGTCAATAAGATCTTTAATGAAAAGGTGACAATCGTACGAAGAAAAATTATGAAAAAATATTGGAATAAATATTGCTATCTGATGCTGAATATTACATTGTGTATGCGCTACACCCCATTTTGCTTTTAAACTTTTTTATTTTACACAATTAAGAATTGAAACTGAATGCTTTGGGTTCAGTCGGGTAAACCGACTGAATGCGTTGGGTTCAGTCGGGTAAACCGACTTATGAATCCCCTCACCTTGAGTCCCAAAAAATGGTATATGTATTTTTTTGTTTTAATTAATATCAATTTAAATTTGTGTGGGAGGTACCAAAAGGAGTGTGCCAATAACGCCCACTTTTCTGTGGCCTCTAGGTACTATAAAAGCATTACACTGTACAAAATTGCATGTACTCGTATTTATATGAACAGATTAAAGCCATATGCAGTAAACTTTTGGTGCAAAATGTGTGGGAGGTACCAAAAGGGGCGTGCCAATAACGGCCACTTTTCTCTAGGCTCTAGGTACTATTAAAGCATTACACTGTACGAAATTTCAAGTATTTGTATGCACTGGTATTAAAGTTATAAGCTGGTAACTTTTGGTACAAAATGGTCCATTTGTGTGGGATAGGGCTGCGGAGTCGAGCCAAAACTACTCGACTCCGACTCCCGGATTTTTAAATGATTCGACTCCGACTACGCTCCAGCTCCGACTCCGGCAGTTAAATAACATTAATTTCTGAAATTATATTTCTAATAAGATGTGAATTCATTTTATTAAAAATAAGATATAGCTTTGTTAAAAAACACAAAACAGTAGGTAAATACAATTATATTATTTTTTATAGCTTGACTTTCAAGTAATATGATAATTCTTTTAAAATCTAATCTTGATAAAATTACAGCAATCACTGCTCTGCTTTAATACTCGTATACCGCAATTTTTGGAAATTATGTTCGCTTTAGGCATCCAGTTTGTTCGTTAGTTATTATACTCTACACCATACTATGGTACGGGGGGATATAACTTTGTTTTATGGCAGATTTGTTAAAAATGCTATAGATAGACACACCTAAAATATTCTGTTCGACTTAGAATCACTAACAGTACGCCTGTCTGTCCATCTCAAGTTGTTCGTTGAGTACAGGTCAAAATTGCACTCCGATTCTGCTGAAATTTGGCAATATGAACACTTTCACAACAGAGAGGAAACCTATTGCAATTGGTCAAAATCGATTCAGATCGATATTGCCCCAATATATAAATGATTCTTTATATTTGGCCTTGTAGCGCTATGTGAGCTGTATTCCACATTCAATCATTTTGAAATTTAGTAGGCATATTGTCGAATTTGAACAAATTAAGTTTAGATTTAGTTTTATAAGACTTTGCTAGTCCAAAAATGTAGCAGAAAGGAGACCCTATGGATAGACTAATTTCGACCACGCTGAATCCAGTAGCATTAACCGTTTCTCTAAGTTAGCTTTTGTTTCGCCATATTCGAGCACAAAGTTTGCTAGGAAATCTGCTAAGATTTCGTAATACACTCTTAGAGGTCCAAGGAACGAAATAAAGAGCACCCTTGGAGAATTATTTTTTTTAATTCAATTTTTGTAAATTATTTTTCTGTTAGAGTCTATGGAAATTACAAAGCTAACTAACAAAACTTATGAAATTATGAAACCTGTTGATTTTCCACAAATATATTGAAAGGGACTCATAATAATTTTTCACGGGAAATATTTTTCTCGTTGACGATTTGTATGACGTTTGACATATGGTAAGATTTGATTGAAATTTTTCAGGCCTACGGGGAGGGAGGTTTTGGCAACTGTTTTCAGAAAAATAATTCTTCAAAGATTCCCTTTATTTCGTTCTTTGGACTGAAGCATGTATTCCGAAGTATTCCATTTCAAAATCACCACAAAAGCAACAAACCTCCCTTATTTCCCAGTAAACTTAATGGTCGAATATCGCGAAAACAAGAGTTAACCTAGAGAAACGGCTACTACCACTTGATTTAGCACGGTCGAAATAGTTATATCCATATGGTCTCCTTTCACTTACATTTTCAATGTGTCCATTTCGAGCAGTGTGTAACAAGGTGGTGTACGATATCATTGGACTTTCCTTACTGGTTTTTTAATCGCGTAGGAATTTTATTTTGTTAGCAGCATATTCATCTTGCTAAATTGATCACATATAAGTATAAACAGATACTTCCTTGAACTGTCTTTACATAAAAAGTCGATAATTTGGTTGACTTTATAGATATTTCGGACATACAAAAATATTTGGTTAAAAGCTTGAAATGTTTTGAGAGACGGTCGGACGGACATTGCTCAAATGATTTAAAATGACTCCAAAACGGATTTCCGCCGAACATACTTAGGGTCTTAGGTCACTCCTTCGATGTGTTACACTTTTGGCTCGCAGCAAATGATATATACCCTCCTCTCTTAGTTCTCCCAAACAAAGAGGAAATTTTGTTCCTTTGCAAAAGTTGTAAATATTTTTATAATTTATGCAAAATATAAAAAATTAAAATGTTGTTATTAAAAATCGATTTTTTAAAATTGAATACGTTAGAAGATATTACAAATAATATTCAAAGAGTTAAACAAGCGCTGCGAGATTCGAACCCGGAACCTGCAATAAAATTATGCATAGGTAAAGAGAGCTAAAAAGTACTCATAGGGTAAAGTGTTCATATACGAGTGTATCTCACGACAGTGGTAATTCAAACTCGTTTGTGGTCGAGTGCATTAACATGCCATGTTATGCTGCTGCAAAGCTAGGAGACACGGGTTCAATTCACGGCAAGACCAAACATGTCGCTTATAAATATTAAATAAAAAATTGTTCAAAAACTTTAAATGAAACTCCTAAATCCTGTATGGAAATCGTCCTACATATCCAAAACTCATCCTTGTTGTATAGATGCGAAACTTGGAATGCAGCGAGCCGTGACATAAATGCATTGTAAGTATTCACCCACAGATGTCTGAGAAAAATCCTGAAAATATTTTGGCTAAATGTGATCTCCAGCGAACATTTATGGACGGTCACGAAACTGTCTCCGTATCATTTGGAAATATTGAGACGTAGGTGGAATTGGCATGGTCAAACCCTACGAAACTCGAACAGTCTTTTAGTGGAACCCCAAGGGTAGCAGGAGAAGAGGAAGACCAGCGCATACCCGGAGAAGACAAGCGGAGCGAGAAACAGAAACGACAGAGAAATCTTGGAATGAAATCAAATCATTAGCTGGTAACAGATCTCAATGGAATGCATTTGTGATGGCCCTATGTTCCACATTGGAACAACGGAAATATAAAATATATTTAAATAAAAAAACATTTTTTTTAATTTCTTGAGCAAATTTGTTAACATTCTAAGAGCATGCAAAAAATAGCATTTGCATTACTATATGAGCACTGATGCGAATGTACTGCCAAATAATGAATGAAATGCCGCGACAAAGCCATATTAAATTCATCGGTGAAGATAATTATGTACATCTTCACTACTTTTTTGGTGGGAGCAAAATCTACATCTGAACCGATTTTTTTAATTTCTTTGTATTTGTAAATGGTTAAAAAATATATATGTGTCGAACTTCATTGGTTCCAGCAAAATTTCCCATTACCAAATAACCTGACGGGTAAGCTAAATTCAAAACTAGTAACTGCTTATAATTTGGCCTCCCTTCGAATTATTTTTACATGTACATGTCATTGAAGGAAAGTGCTTCCACACAAGCATACAAGCAGCTGAAAAATAACCACTTACCCCCACGCTTACAATTATTCAAAAAGTAAGCGTGGACAAAAGAAATCATTTTACGAGTGGGTTTGTGTGGTAGTGGATATTTCCTAGTTGCTAGCTATTGTTTGCTCACCACCATCAGTGGTGGAATGTGGTGAGAAAGCAGAAGAGCGTAAAATTGGGAAGAGGGTAAACATTGGGAAGAGCGTAACATTGGGTAGAGCGTATAATTGGGAGAGAGTAGTTATCGATTGTTGTCGTCATATGCAGTGTTGCCGTTTTTGGGTTTTTCTACCAAAATTGGTAGAATTTTTTTAGTCTGGTAGAATGGAAGAATCGATGTAAATTTGGTAAATTTAACGCTCCTCAAAATATTTTTTTTATATAGAAGTTTTGACAAAAATCGTGTATTTAATTTCTTTGGTTTTGCAACAAATACCCGATACAATTAATAAGTAATATCGCTGACTGTTGGCGACCTTATTATCCCAATTCATTTGTAGAATGCCAAACAAATTTAATATAAAAACTTGAAAAAATGTGAACTGAACAGAATGGACAAGTAAGATTATACTCGTAAAACAAATGTGAACAAACTATATGAAGGCTAAAGACGGGTTGAACCGACTATACGACCACTTTTGTTCGAGCAGAATAAGCAAACATATTGTGATTCTGAATTTTAAATTTGAACTCGCAACGTTCTAGCTAACGTTCTCTACTTAATTTCAGAACGATCGGATGTTAAAGAAAGCTTCTAAGCTCATTAATACCGAATTGGAAGGAACATATACGGGTATATGGGGGGCTATATATAAATCTGAACCGATTTTCTTCAAACCTGTCAAAGTTCGTTTCTGTAGCAAGAAACTTCTCTGTCATTAAAGTATATTTAGCACATTGTTACCAAAACGGAAGGAACGTATATATCGGGGCTATAGCTAATTCAGAACCAATTTCGTTCAAAATGTACAATGTCCATTCCTGGTTCTTTTGTGCCAAAACTAGTGATCTACGATGTAAAATCTATTTTCTCCAAATTGTATACCTTTCGTCCTCGATGTGAAAATATTGTCGGTGCCAAAATTCTGCGTCTATTGAGTTTATACGTATACTTTAAGGTGGTTCTAGCTCTGGGTCTAGTATTTTAATGCGTTACAAACATCTGGACCAACAAAAATTATAATAACCTCATTAAAAGGGAAATCAGAATAGGAAAATAAAAAACCTTCAAGTGATTAGTAGAAAAGGAAACAAAAAAAATAATTAGAAATTGTATTTAAATTTAAATAATAACTTACAATAACAATTTATGCATGTGTTTTTCGTAAAATAAAAAATGGAAGATTTCAAACGATTTTCTTAGAAAATTTAGACAATTTTGGTAGAACAACAATTATTGTAGTGGCAACACTGGACATATGACGAACAATTTAATTTGCCGGGAGGTGGGGATTGAACACGCGACCTCATGCACGGGGCGAAATCGCCTTTTTTGATATGTTTGAATCGAAAGAAAATATATTTGGAACACAAATTTTTACATATTATATATTTCTGAGCAAATAAATTTTAATTGAAAATCAATAAAATATATTTGGAACTCGTATATTAATATGTTACATCATATAATATTTGCAAACTAAATTTCTCAAATAAAACATGTATTTCAATACAAATAAAATTATTGTTTAGGAATTTCTCCAAATATATTTTATTTAAAATTTTTTTTTCGAAAATTTTGTTGAATTTTTCGAATTTCAGTTTTAGTTTTTTGATTTGAACCCCCAGTTATGATACAAAATGCAGCATTAACTTATGTTTTAAATCAATCATTTAAAATTTCCTAGTATTCCAAGCCATCATTAGTTGTCAATTCTCCATGTATATATTTCGATCGAAGATTATATGATTTCAATTATTATTATTTATTATATTTACGACGAGAAAACTTTTTAAAAAATTAATATTGAATTACTGAAAAATTTAACACATTTTAGGTATTTTCCGAATACTTAAATGCAAATGAATATTTGTTTCGGAAAAAATAGTCCAAAATAAACACATATTAGGATGTAAACTTAGATTTGTTTAGAACAACATCTTCCCAAATATATAATTTTTGTGTGTACCAAATATTATACGTTTAGAGTGTACCCTAAAGATATATATGTTTCAAGCCGAATATGTTTGGGACAATATACTACAGAAGCGATTTTTTTTCAGCGTGTGGTTTCGTAGTTAGCATCACAACCACTGGCCTACCTCACCATTCATAGACAAATCGCTTAACAATCAAGTACAAAAATATAACCCACCAAAATCTTCCTAAGTAAATGTCGTTACCAGATGCATTACCAGGTAATGATATCTCATTATCGCCAGCATTACTTTCGGTAAATAAATAACGACTAACTAAATAATGACAAAAATAAGTTATTATTAGTAATCTAATTTAGAGAATCTAATGTGAATTTTTAAACTTTTCTTTAAATGCTTTAACTGAATACGTATATACTTAAATCATTTGAGAAAAAAAAACATTAATCGTAAATCATTTGAAGAAAAGTTTATAACTTAAAATAAGATTTTCTAACTTAGATTACTAGCAATAACTTATTTTTGTCATTATTTTGTTAGTCGTTATTTATTTACCGAAAGTAATGCTGGCGATAATGAGATATCATTACCTGGTAATGCGAGTGGTAATGACATGCACTTACCAAGATTTTGCTGGGTTTGTGCTAAACTCCAATAAGATCTGAGTAAAATTGCAACCTTACTTTGCGCACAACTTACGATGGAGTTTAGGCGGTCCAAAGAACAGTGATTCTGAATCGGTGTAATTTATAGTGAGTCTAGAGGCAATATTTCAGGGCGTTACTAACATCGATGGCAAAACAAACAAATTTATCGTACAATACCCTGTACAGCTGAGTAATATAGGTTATAACTATTAAAATCTTCTATTGTAGGAGTTTAATAAGTGAATTTGTCCTCTTTTACGATGTTAATGTATCCGCCCTAATGTAGGCAATTACGTATACTGCAATTTTTAAAATCTTTCTGGTGACTTTATTCTTTGAATCGACTATTATTTAAAGCTTATCTTCCCTAAATGTTGTCCCTTGAACTATTTTTTTGTGCTCGACTTTAACCGCTTCCATTCGTCTTAATTATGACTTTGACATTTATTACCCAACTCATAGTGCACAAACAAATTCTCATCCTCAGCATATGCAACATTTTATGGTAACACGTTAAAGCTCTCAGTCAGTTGACGCTCGTGACGGCGATACCAGTCAGACTGTTGTCTGTCTGTCAACCTTATCGCATACAGTTTTATCACTCTATAAAATTTCCTCAAAACACGAGCAGAACATGCAACTACCTAATATGAGAGTGGCTGTAGAGTAACACTAAAGATTTGTAACCATAAGCCCTTGCCGCCTAAAAGTATGCTTTCAAATCAGTTCCGTGCGGTGGACACATGAGGAAATGTTGGTGGCAAAAAGGTAAGACTGGTCTGTCGTCCCTATAGCTTTAACGAAAAGCGCTGAACAAAAACCAAAATCCCTACATCGCCATCAGCTTTAAACTTTTTGAGTTTGTTAGCAGCTTTAAATGTCCACTAACGAGAAAATGGCGGTATTTAGCTTTTATTACCAGGTTTGGTCTATAGGTTTGTCAGGGCCCGTCCCCATTTTCTCGGTGCAGTTGTTGTTCTTGTTTACGAAATACATATGCACATGGATATCAGCTGGAGTTTGTGTTTTTCCAGCTATCCATGCAGCTGGTAAATACCATTCTCTTGTCCGGCTACAGTCACACGATTGAGGATTTGGGATTTTGGACAATCACAACGTGTCAGGACAACACGTTGCAAAGTAGCCAATGTTTGTGTTTTCTGTTTTTCCTCCATTTTTGGCTTACAAAGCCGTAATGTTTGATGTTGTCGTATATGCGAAGTGACACAATCGCATCAACTATTCTCCGGCCTTTAACAAATGGTTTTTGGGTTGGCTTTCCAGCGGAGGTAAAAGAAGAGCTTGTGCAGTAGCCAGGGCCATGGTCATTATTTAGAGTAATTTTCGCAGAGATCTGCTGGTGGATATGTTGTGTCTGTGTGTTTCATTTCTGGTTGCAGCACTGCATTAGAGATAGGGAAAGTATAGTAATCAACATGGCCTGGTGGTTTTTGGCTATTGAAAAAATTAGTCTCTGGAAATATGCCTGAAAATAGACTATGAATTGGCTTTAATTTTGTTAGCCCCAAACAGTAGGCATCGTCTGCAGTCAAAAATCAATAAAAATAAAAGGCCAGACAACATGTTTTGTCTGGCATTTGAAACTTGTATCTATGAAACATACATATGTATGTGCCTAAATGTATGCTAGACAGTTGCATTAAATGTCAGATAAGAGGGAATTTTAATGGCTGCAAATATTCTGCATACTAAGGTAGGGGGAGGAAAAATGTATCCATTACATTATTTTTAATTTTAAATTGACATAAAATTCTATCTTCATTATATTCATTAAAATTTTTATATTTTCCGTCATTACTGAGGAACAAATACTATTTTTGGACTGGCATATGTTTATTTTGGTTAAGAGTAGCAGCCGTAAAACACACTCCCTTAGACTATCCAGACCATTTTGTCACCACAGGGACGTAAGGGAAACATATATTATCCCTAGGCCCTCCCGTTAAATCAATTTGATTGATTTAAAAAGCTCAAAAGTTGGCGGATTCCTACATCCATCAGCCAAGTTAGCAAACTCCTCAAAGAAATAAGAGCCCAAGGTTGCCGTCTTCTATAGAGAGCTTACATGAGGACACAGAACACAATAGAACACAGAATGTGTTCTATTGATTCCTCCTCCACTTCAACTCCTTTTATCTATCTGCGTGCCGTCCAATAAGCCAGTGACCTGTCTTGAGTCATGACAGACACGATAAGTGAGACGCCTGTTCTCGACAACGACAGCAAGAGGAGCTTGCATGTTTCTAGAGACATGCCCACATGTTCCAGGTAGTTCCTAATCTTGCAAGTTCACCTGCCTTGCAGTTCCCTGGAATATTCCTATGGCCCGGCACCCATATCAGGTGAATATTGAACTGTTCAGCCATCACGTTAAGAGATCTGCGACAGTCGAGTACAGTTTTGGTATTCTGGAATTCAGTTTCCAGGGACTTGATAACAGCCTGGCTATCAGTGAAAGTATTTATACCAACTTTGGTCAGCACAATTTCAGCCATTCCTCTACCTCTTTAATAGCTAAGATTTCTGCCTGGTAAACACTACAGTGATCAGGCAGTCTTTTTGCAAGTGATAGCTGAAGTTCTTCAGAAAAGACACCAAAGTCCATTTGGTTATCGAGTTTGGAACCGTCGATATAGAAGTTAATGAATCTCCTCTGTCCTGGATTATAACCATTCCACTCTGATCTATTAGGTATACGAGTGAGATGGTTCTTGTCAAATAGTGGCTCAATAATAGTGTAATCAATAGTGCCCAGAAGTTCAGGCATTCTGTCTAGAATGACACTATGGCATTCTGTCTAGAATGACACTGAGTATAATACGGCATATTGCACTGACATTTAGTGCCGCAGTTGGTGTCGTTCTCAGGGCACCAGTGATACATATCGATGGCTTAATGTAGAATGGGCGTAAGTCGATTTTTCGTTATTTTACAGGAGAAGGAAAAGCTTAATAAAATCTTGAAAAAATGTAATATAAGAAATTGGTTAATGTCATATATAATAAAAACGATCGACGAATTCAGTTGTGAAAAGATTTTTTTATTTTTTTTTATTTTAATGAAGTTATCTAAGATAGTTGTAGTTATCTAAGATAAAAAAGTTGACTTAGGGCTTTTTAAAACTAATTTGAAAATAAGATAAAGTAATGTAATAATTCATGTTTTATGTAATAAAAAGATCATTTCAAACAAAAATGGAGAGTTTAGATATGAAGTTAGATTTTATAAGGTAAGCTGTCATAAAAATGATGACAATCGGCGGGCAGGAACTTTTTTAGGTCCTGTAAGTGATCCCATTTCTTTTTCGAGAGTGGTATTTTCTCTTTATAAAGAGAATCAGGGTGAATGTTGTTAATAGAAGAGTTCGATCTCTGTGGGAGTAACTGATATTCGTCCATTATATCTGTTTTGAAATAAATTAATCCTGACGAATCATATGATAAGGCTCGTAGCAAATTTACTGTGGGGTCACCAATTCTTCTACCTTAAATTTGAGATAAAGGTTTGGATATATAAATAAATATATAGAATTTCTTTAGTAGACAATATTTTTACCTGGACGAATCGAAGAGTATTGCTTAGTAATAGTTTCGAAATTTAGAAAATAGTCATATTGCAAATGATGAGCTGTTAGGGGTACTGGAACTTTTCGAGCCTCCCTTATGAGTTGCACAAATTGAGACGGCAAGTTTATTTGCTTATTTTTAATTTTTCTTTCTATAAGCGAATGAGTTGCATCACATTCCATTTGTGTATGCCCACTTACTAAATACTTCTGTTCAATCGTTACATTGGTTTCCTTAGAAAATGCCAGCAAGGCATTAGACAAAGTAACATTGCGATTTTGATAGAAACATCCATCTGAGTAAATGATTATGTGATGAATTTCTGGCGATCGAGCATGAAATTTCCTCAAGTGTTCAATAATGCATGTCGCAAAAGTGGAAGATACGAGGTTTCCATCTGTTTCATCCCAAACATAATTTTCCGATTCGTGCGTTACAATATTGTAGATTGTGAAGTTATGTAGTTGTAGTTTCATTTTATAATATGATGCACTTGCTTTTAGTTGAGGTACTAGTTTTACTGCTTGCACATCCATGCATAAAACTGCACATAGTCCGGATTTAGCATGTAGTATGTCATTCTGTTTTTCTTCCCTCATTTTCTTGATTTCTTCTCTATGTTTTTCATAATCTTCATTTGGAAAATTATTAGCTTTATGTGATACACACAAATCACATTGATCTTTTTTAGGCTTAAAAATAGAATAGTTTGACTCCTTTAATATTTCCGCAAAAATTGGATATGACATTTTCATGCTTTCATTTTCTTTTCCTGATCCACATTCGTCAACATAAAGCTTGTACATTTCCTGATATGAAGAAAAATTAGATTCAAAGTATAATTTTTTTGTATCTTTTCGGCAATAATGGGACTCCATTTTTGGCAACTCTGCTAGGAAATTTTTTAGAAATTTACGTCTTTGTTCATTTTGCTTTCCTATGGCAGACGATCGTTTAGCAGACTTGCGCAGATTTGAAGAGCTATCGGGATTGTCTTGCGTACCATGTTTACCACCACCGGTAATCCAATATCGAACCATCTTTTCCTTTATGCCTAGTGTTGAATAAAACATTTGACGGCACACTTGCAATCTGCTAGAATTATGCCTTAAAAAATATTTTATTGTTTGACTCCGTCTCGAGTTCTCAGTGCAATTAAGTTTTTTCCCAGAAATGTTTGTAAGACCTGTGACATACATCAGTTGTTGCTCCCAAGTCATCTTCCAAAACAAATTAAAGATTTCGTTTCGGGTCTGCTCTGTAAACGATGAACAATTTCTAAGCGCACTTTTTTTACAAAATTGAGATGAACATGACTCTCCTAGTTCCCTAGACGGCTTTTGGCAAATTTTGTTTTTCGATAGTCCCAAATATTCTTCTCCTTCCATTCTTTTTTTCTTATTAGCGTTTCTTTTCCATTCGGATTTGTTTGCAATATTACTCCTCTTTCGAACATCGTCAATCCCTGCACTTGAGTCAGAAGTTTCGCTTTCACAATTCATATTATTGAAACTTTTAATATAAAAACTTTTCACAGTTCAATAATATTTTTACACAAAAACAGACGTACGTGGTGACAGTAACAGAAAAACTATTTTTTCGGGAAGTCCCGGTAATCATGACAGTGTTGTCAATACAAAACAAATTACACGTTTTTGAAAACAAGTGCTAACATAGACCAAAATATAAATTCAAGTACAAACGAGTTAGGGCTTTTTCTTTCAAACATTTTTTGATTAGAATTAGGCCCTTTTGTAAAACAACTATAAAACCGTTATTTTCAATCACCGAACTCTGAAATTTGTAAGAGAGGTGTATTTCAGAACGGTCAACGATATTATGTAAAAAACGAGATTTTGGAAAAAATCGAGTTACGCCCTTTCTACATTAAGCCATCGATATACAGTCATTTGCTGAACCTTGCTAAGTATCGCACAGAAATTGAGGGTTGTCCACCAAACGACAATGCCATACAGCTATATAAACTATACGCGGGTTCTGACCCCAGCGTTTTCCTATTGCCCTTTTACAGGTATATACGAGCTTTGGTATACAAGTAGTCGAAAATGAAACAAGAGCACATTCAGCCGCAGGAAAAACAAAATATAAGACAGATGAAGCAGAACCCAGCTGGTTCTCTAAGCAACCCCAGCCCAACCTAAGAAAGTGGGGACTCTGGATCTTTAAATGAAAACAATATCACTATTGTTGCTAACTCAAAGAGGCTGTCAGAGGCACAAAGAAGGAAACTGAATAAGTTGAACCGACAGAATCTATTATGGGATGAATTTAACAATTCTCACATGGAGGCCGCTAAAAGAGTCAGGTCTCCCAAAGAAAATAGCACTAAGTTACTAAGAAGAAAAAGAGCTCAGACTAACGTAACCACCCAAAAGGAAGTCTCTAGTCGGAGTCTTTCAATCTTGGGTGGTAAAGTTGATCCTGTAACGTAGATAAAGTCAACCAAATCATTCGTTATGATTGAGGCTTTAAACAATAAGATGCTACAGAGACCGAAAAATCAATTGGCCATAAAGAAGGGTAAGAAACCACCATCTTATTCTAAAATAGCTAAACAACTTTTCCGAGATGATCTATGCTATGCCATAATTGATAGCAGTTGCGCATCCGGCAGAATCCCCGAAGACCAAATGAGTAACTTCGAAGATTTGGTCTATACGAGGGTAGTGGAGTATGTCTCCGAATCTAAAGATGAACCACTAATCGAAGTAATGAGTTGCAAGTTTGAGAGAGGTGTTGTGATGCAAAAACTGGCATCATAACGCTGCAATGGTTTCCTCGTAAAACTAGTGGATAGCTTTGCCTCACCTTGAAAAGCGACATTTCTGAACTCATAAAAAACATGTCAGAAGATGGGCCAGTAAGGCACCGTTAGAGCGTCATTGGCAAATAAGATTCGAACCTTAAAGTGGGGAAATGGGAAGTCTTCCACAGGAAAAATGATTCCGATGCTTCTCTCCTGGTTGTGGGCATAGATCCGTATTCCAAGGATAGTCTTTTCCAGACAAAAGGCATGGCATTTTTCGGGATTTGGAAAATCTTTTTTAGGATTGGATAAACCCCCATTGCAGAACAGTTAAATCGAGCCCAAACACGAACGTATCGCCTGCAGTGACAAACGAAAATAGTGAACAGAAAGAAGCGAATGAGACACTACCAAAAAGTGAGGTGGAAGTGGTCGATAATATCGCCAAATTTCCGATAACATCATCAATTTTTCAGAAAGTTCCCAGCAAAGGTTGTAATAAGAATATGAAGAGGGGCACAACAACTGAAAACAAAGAGGGGAGAAAAAAAACAACACCGCCTCTCAAGATGTGGTCGATAACATTACCCAATTACCAATAATATCACCAATTTTGCAGAATGTTTCCAGCAAAGGTGGTGATAGGAATAGGTACATAAAAAATCAAAACGAAGGGGGAGCGACAAAAAATAACAGCGCCTCCCAAAAATGTCTACTGGAATATGGTAGAAGAATTTAAATAGGTAGTGAACGAAAGATTGAGAATGACCCACTACCAAATAATGAGGGTGTGCTACCTTATAGTTTAGACGACTCCCAAAAACACTGTTACTGGAAAGACAATGATTGAGGTCATCCAGATAAATCTCCACCGGAGCAAAACATCATCCAACACACTGATGGACATTATAAATAAAGGGAGGGTTCATATTGCTTTGATTCAGGAACCATGGACAACTAGCAGCAAGGTTACTGGTTTAAGCCATGTGAACTACAACATTTTCTACGCTACTCGTAGAAGGACTTGTATTTTGTGCCATACTAATTTTTCTTTTCTTTCCAGACTTGTCAACATCGGACACAACTGTGCTGAGGCAAGGTAATGGAAATTGTACCTGGCGTCAGTATATCTGCCATTCGATGCGCCGACATTGCCACCTACGTCGGAATTACAACGTCTGGTTAGGGAATCCAAAACAAACAAGCAATGAGTTATTAGCTGGTTGTGATACTAACTCCCATCATATCGCTTGGCTTAGTACTAACACAAATAGAAGGGGACATACAGGGCATGCAGGGAAAACATCGAAACCACGAAACATTTTCGGTGGCACTGCCCGGCTTTGACACATACAAAATCCCGATACTCGTATTTTTGGTTCGACACACTACTATACTTGACTCATATCAGAGGACAATACAATAGATAATTAGAAGGCAGAGGAATTTTATGCAATTTCGATTTTTAAACATACTCTGAATCAGGCTGCATATTAAAATAATGCACTATTTATGCACAGAATTATTCAGTGACAATTTTACAATTAAATTTTGAATAGCATTTTATGCAATAACATTAACATTAATGAATGCTTTTGGACCAAATTTATTATATATAATTATTGATATATATTGTAAACAAAAAGCAAGCATTCATTCGAAATGTCCGCCTTTGGCCTTCACACATGCTTTAAGTCGCACTGGCCAATCATCAATAGCCGCACGCACCTCGTCCATTGGAAACGTGTCCACAGCACGAATCAAAGCAGTCTTAAGAGAATTAATGTTGGGATATCTTTTGTGGCAGACCCTGTCCTCTAAAACTGTCCACAATCTGAATTCCAGTGGGTTTAAATCAGGGCTTCGAGAGGACCATTCTTCAGATGAAATGAAAGCTGGCAAATTGTTTCGAAACCATATCTGGGTCATTTTATCTGGGTCATTTTATGTAGTCGTATGTTCGTCTACCCCAGCGGGCGGAGCGTTTTGTCGCTTTTATTTATTCCACACTTAAAAAGCGCTATAACAGCGATGCGGTTGTCATTGTCTGACCACTACATGGCGAAAATTGAAGCAATTTTGAATTCCCGTTACAAACTAACGCTATAGAGGTTAGGTTTCATAATCCACGTGGTATCAATAGGGTATGTTCAATGTTACTATTATTATGGCTGTGTTCAATGTTGTAACAGTATTTATGTCCCTACTATGTACAGTCGGAATTGGAATATGATAATAACTCAAAATTTCACAAAATTCCGCAATCTAGTAATTATTTAGCTATATGGATGACAAAAGAGCCATTCGACCAAAATGTAAAAATTAAACACTTAACCGATCTCGATGAAATTTTGTGTCATAACTACTATCCAAAAGGACTAAAGTTGGTGTAAAGTTTCATCCCGATCAGAAGATATCGGTTTTAAAAATGCACTCACTTGACATGAAATCCCCCATATATTGAAAATTGTGTATATACGAGTATAACCAGTAATATTTCCGATAAATATTATTATCGACATTTAAAATCATGATACACGATATTTCGGTAATGAAATGGTCGTGCATTATAAAGAAGGACATGTCCAATAAATTAAGTAAGAAAACAGTTAATAAACTTTTCGATAAACATACAGAAATTCCAACGGAAAATAAGACAAACACATTTTTGAAATGTATACCCTCCATCTATTCCTGTTCAATTCCACAATAAAATATCATGAACTGCATTCCCTAATGTTTGTCGAACTCTGCAATCCCTACTGATGCGTATGACGTCATACTGTTTGTTGGTACCCCGATTGGTTGGAATAGCGAGCAAACTGTGGAGCCAACGCCGCCATTCTAAAACGATTCACATTCGCCGCCGCCGATATTGTCGGCACACATAGCTGAATATAAGCCGCCATTGACACTGGCGCATTAGCTGAAAATAAGCGCCGAACTTTGCCATTCCCTTTCACATTCGGGCTTTACGCCCCGTACTAACATCGGTTTCTGCGGCAGAAAACTGTCAAAATCCATAAAAAACAGCTGTCAACATTTTACCGCAGAATCCGCGCAAAAAATGTATTTTGCAAATTACTAATAAAGAACATCAAATAAATTGATAATTTTTGCTACACAGCAAGATTATATCATTATCAATTATTTTCATAAAATTGCAATATTATTTTATTTATAAGCCAAGCCACATTTTCTGTCGCAAAATCAGATCATGATCTTAGTACGGGGCTTTACATAATTGGAAAGTTGATGCTCAACGTACTTGTCTAATAAAAGTTGGATATTTTTAGTTTTTATTATTTTTAATTATTTCTCTCAAACAAGAAGTATTGAATTGTAGAGGATATATTATTATTTAATATCTTTTTGGCAATATTCCCCAACAATGAAAAATTTCCAAAAAGTACAAGAAAAAGATTGGTACTAAGATTACCTTTGGTTAAAATTAACACAATGCTGCATTTTTTAATGAAACAAAATAATGGGAATAATAGATAATGATATTATCTTGCTGTGTACCAAAAATCTTCGATTTATTTTGTGTCGTTGCCTGGTTCCTTATTTAGTGCAACGGCGTGTCAAAAAAGTCCAATGGATATTTTTGTGCGCTCGTATAAACGCAATGCGCCATGTTATACTTACAGACGCTTGACGTGGACGCTCTGAATTAGGAGGCAGCCTAATGCGCATATTAAGCACCGTTATAATTAGGCGTCATTCGAAGCGTCTTTTAACACAAATTATTTCTTCGAAGAATTTTAAAGAAGTTTATGTTAATATGTCGCAAAAATCTATAAAATTTTTTTTAAAAAAAAAATAGTGAAGTGGTTTTATGTGATGAGGAGCCTGTTGGTGTTTTAAAAGACCTGCAGTATTACCAATCGTTGCTTGATAAAAAAGAATATGCAGCGGGTGTTGTAAAAATAAACACATCTGCTGGAGTCGGCTGCGAATGTTGGAAATTTTTCGGCACATTAAACATTTCTGGCAAAACATGTCTCCAAGACAAACATTTTGTAATAAAAAAATTCGGACTCCAAAACAAAAATATAACAGCAGTTACTGATGGAGGTAGTAATATAATCGCATCTCTCAAAATAAATAAAATTGTTAGGTATGCTTGCTTAGCACATACCCTACATTTATTTATTTCGGCTGATATTTTGGTGAATGATCGATTTGCCCAGCTGGCATTAATAATAAAAAAACTTAAAGACATTTACCATGCTCTAAACTACAGATTTCAAGATGTCCACAATTTCCAGGCTTTAAAAAAATGAAGATGTCTTCGATATCATTCGAGATATCCACGAGTCAATTAAAATCGAAGACCAATATGAAATCGGTTTATTGGAAGACAGTTTGGAGAAGGCAATAAAATCCAATAACCCAACAACATTAACAAATTCAGTCCAAACACGGTGGAATTCTTTACTGAGAATGGTGCAGAGCTTTTCGAGTAATATTGAGGACGTCAATCTGACACTTTTGCGAGAAAAGCGAGAATATTTGATAATACCGCAAATGGAAAGAAACATCGTAAAAGAATTTGGAGAGTTTCTGGAAATATTTTCTGAAGCCACAATTGTTCTGCAGGGGCAAAAATATCCCACAATATCAATGTGAATATATTTCCTCGAAGACATGAAAAAAACATATTGAATAGATCTTGGAAAGCCACATTCACAGTCATTATCGATTTATACGAATTCGCTGGCGAACATTTTTCAAAAAGATTCAAAGTACAAAAATTACATGTTGTAGCAGCACTTTTCGACCCTTGTCAAAAAAATTGGAGTACAATTGAAAATTATTTGAAAAAAATTCCAAACAGTCATGTTCCAGACAGGTTCATTTTAGGCGAACCTGTTGAAAATCCCATAACAAAGGAAGAAATCCTTTTTCAAGCTATAACGGAACACAACACTGATGAGATCCCTTCCACAAGTGGAACCCAGATGGTGGAGTCAAAAGCAAAAAAAGCGGTATTTTAAATTATTGTCGCTTTATACATATAAGTATATATATTAATATGTAAATCCTCTTCTTTTTCAGAAAATATCAGACAGCAGGAAAAAAATGCTGGAATTTATGAACCAGTCAGTTGAAACGCCAAGAAAAATACTTCTCAATAGAAGTAAACGACACAGAAAGTTTAGATTGGTGGAAACAGCAACAAAAGGTAATATGGACATTGTCCCTCATGTATTCATTAATTTTATTTGAATAATTAAATTATTAGGTTTTCCCACGGATATCAGAACTTGCTGATATATATTTCGGAATACCAGCAACATCAGCTTCCTTAGAAATGGCGTTTTCAGCGGCTGGTTCCTGCATAACGGCAAAGAGGTCTCAACTTCACCCGTCTACAGTAAAAAAACAACTTTTTGTGCATGATAATTTTAAAATAATTGAAGAGTTAAGAACTTCAAAATGAGATATATTCCTTTTCCACTCAGTGAAACATCAATTTATATTATGAATTTAGTATGTTTGATTTAATATACTTTACTATACATTAAAAGATTTTTTAATAATTAAATTAAATAAAAATATATTTGCTTTACTCATATTTTTTTTTTCAATTCACAAACACAGAGCCAAAAACAGCTGAAGTCATTCAAGCCGCCGCCGATGAGAAATATTCAAAGCTATTTCAGCCGGCGCGCCGCCGAAAATATTGCTCGGCTCCACAGTCTGATAGCGAAGCAACGAAGAGCGCTATTCAAAACAACAATTAAAACCGCGTAATTATCATGTTTTTTTTTCGTTCATAATTTTTTTTTTCAAAGAAATAATATTTTGTTTTCCAAAAAAAAATCAAGTATGCAAAAAAACTCACCGTGTTTGTTGCTGTTGTCAGTGTGCGTTTAGTTGTTTATGTACATTTGTTTTGCGAGAGATTTTTTAACACCACTCACTTTCACAAATAAACACACTGATGCATTTTCGGAGAGTCTCTTAAGATTATTTTGTTCGATTATTTGATTATAAACTCACTCGCGGGCTTTTGGGACTTTTTCTTAATATTATTTTATTCGCATTTATTAGTCGTACACTTTACTGCATTTATGCTAACTATTTGTTTTGTTTGTCGAGCTTTATTAACACTTGTTTGTCGCATTTAACAATACGTTCGTCCGTCCGCTTTGACAGTCAATCACTTTTGATTTGCTCATTTATCGTGTATTTCACTCTCTCTCTCTGTTCCCATCAGGTGTGCATATCACTGATGGAATCGAATTGTACCACGACGTCAACAAAAATGTACCAAATTGATATAAATTGTACAAAAGGAAAAAATATTCAAAAAACGATTAAATTTTTGTAAAAAAATAAAAAATCTTATGGTAAATTTTGTTCCGTTACAGTTCCAAACGTATAGTTTTTGTACTTGTAAAATCGGCTATTTCGTTTTTCGCTATAAAATCAAAAATATATCCATTTGTCATGCTAACTTTTAAAAAATCATACAAACACAATTATTTTTACATTTTATCTAGTTTTCTTGCAAAACTAGGATACTCTCCCGGCTTCAAGACCATTTTGTTTCTATATTATTATAGAAACAGGTATTTTATACATGACGGTGTATACAACCTAATCGTTTACCATCGAAGACAAACTGCATTTGAAATTATTGATCTTAAAAATTTTAATTATTACAATAGTATTGTAGGAAGTCAGCTGATTTGTTTTCATATAGTATCGAAGGAAGTCAGCTGACTTGTTTTCATATACTACGAACTATTATTGGGAATCGTCAGTCACTAGTTACAGCGTACTGACCTTAATATCTATTGGCTGCCTATTTTGGTAACGAGTTTGGCTGTGATTTTAGTAACGATACGAATATTGTATACAAATTTAGAGGTTATACTGTACCCAAATCTGGCAAAGTGTACCACCATACAATTTTACAAAAATGAAATTGTACCATAATCGTCATTTGTGTACCAACGTACCTGTCAAAAACGAATTGTACCAGAAATGGTACAATTGTACCACTTTTTCCATCTATGGTGCATATGATAGGGATGAGTGCAGGCAAGTTGGGATGAGTGTGTGCAAATAGGGAAGAGTGCATTGATGAGACGTTTTATTTTATCTATCTATTCCCTGCTAATTGGGATTAGTATAGAAGGCTTTTTGCAACGAATTATGTAGCAATTATAGTTATGTATGTATGTGTATTATAGTGGTTCGCTACAATAATGAGTTTTCATACCCTACACCACTCTGTGGTACTCTGTGCGACTTAAAATGACCCAAAACGGATTTCCGCCGAACATACTTAGGGTCTTAGGTCACTCCTTCGATGTGCTACACTTTTGGGTCGTAGCAAATGATATGTACACTCCTCTCTAAGGTGAGGGGATAAAAAGGTGTAGGTAATTAGTATAAATAGTTCTCGAGTTATGCTAAAACATGTGGTTCAGTTCTTATTTTTTAGATGTTTATCTCTATTTTGATAGATAAACAAGTCCCATCCCATTAAAGAACACAAAGCTCTTATAGGAAATTACCTAAGCTTCCGTTTGAGCAAAAAATCATATAAAAATATTTTTTTTTTGTCAAAAACTTCCAAAAAAGTTTTTTTTCTTATTTATTGAAAGTTTGCAGAAAACACTTTCGGCAACATTTCCTAAATACAATATGTAATTAGTTATATGGATAGATTGGAACAAAGGGCCGCTTGACTAAAATGTTAAAATTTAACAATTTTGTATTATAACTACTATCCAATTTTTTGGGCGAAAAAGTCCAATTCGTATTTAGGTCTTGTAGAAAAAGTTTGTTACACAAAGAATATCAAATTTATACTAATTTTAAAGGAGACGTTTCACAGAATCTGTTAGAGAAAATCCGAAGCCAAACTTTTAATTAGTGTGGTTGCCACCCGTCTTCGATTTGGACCTTTTTTTTACATAAATTTCAAAAGTTTGATCGATTTTCTCCAATCGCAAAGCTAAATTGTAAAATTTTTCTTTTCATTTATTTGTATTAGGGTGTAACAAAATCGACTGCAAAGGAAATCCCGAGTGCGGGATATCGAAGATATAGGACTAAAAGTAAAAAACCCATTTTTGGGAATTTTTGATGTATTTTTTGGGAATTGAGGGATTTTCTATTAGAAATTTCCATATGTTGCGTTTGATTATTATTTCTAATATCAAAATAAAGAACTTAAAAAAAAAATCATCGAAATATATACATTTTTAAGAATTTTATGCCGTATTTGCGTTTCTGTCTATATGCAAAATATTTTTGTTTTAATTATACCCTACACCACACTGTGGTACAGGGTATTATTACTTTGTGCATTTGTTTGTAACACCCAAAAGGAGCCGAAATGGACTCATCATTTATTATACCAATCGACTCAGAGTCATTCTGAGTTGATTTAGCTATGTCCGTCTGTCTATGCATGTATTTTTGTCATCAAAGTACAGGCGCAATTATGGCCCGATCTTGACGAAACTTTACACATATATTTTTTTTGGCCCAAGGACGATGCCTATTGAATTTGGTTAAAATCGGTTCAGATTTAGATATTGCCCCCATATATATGTTAGCCCCGATTTGACATGTAAGCGCTGTAAAAACTTTATTTTATATCCGATCAGTTTGAAATTCTGCAGAAAGAGGTTTCTTATTATATGAATGCACACTGGTAGATTCGGAGAAAATCGGTTCAGATTTAGATATAGCCCCCATATACTCTCGTATATGTTACCCCCGATTTGACATGTAAGCGCTGTAAAAACTTTATTTTATATCCGATCAGTTTGAAATACTGCAGAAAGAGGTTTCTTATTACTCGAAGGAATACTGCCAAATTCGGAGAAAATCGGCTCAGATTTAGATATAACCCCGATATATACATATGTTACCGATTTGACATGTAAGCGCTGTAAAAACTGTATTTTATATCCGATCAGTATGATATTCGGCAGAAAGAGGTCTTTTTACATGAATGAGTATTTAGAGAAAATCGGTTCAGATTTATATATAACCTCCATATATATGTTCCTCCTGATTTGGTTTTAAAGCGCTATAGAAATTGTACTTTACTTCCGATAATTAAAATTTTCCAGAAAGATGTCTCAAATTAGGAACGAATATTGCTTAATTTAGCGATTATCGTTTCAGAATTAGATAATATGTTCCTACCCATTTACCAATTATTATCGCAATGACCCTTATCGCATTGTTAGGGAGGTGTAGGGTATTTTATAGTCGGCCCCACCCGACTTTCTGCCTTTCCTTACTGGCTATACCTTGCAATGATTAAGGGTTTTCTAGAAATAGTTACACAAAACAATATTTTCTAAAAGGTAAATCTTACTAAATTTTTTTATTGTTTGATAAAAACATGTGATCTACAAGAATTGAGGGCATATTGACTGATATAATAACTAATAAGTACAAGAATAGCAGAGAAGAAATTAAGGCATAAAAATCTTAAAAATTTATATATTTCGAATTTGAAATAATAATCAAACGCAACATGTGGAAATTTCTAATGGAAAATCAGTCAATTCCCAAAAAATACATCAAAAATCCCCAAAAATTGATTTTTTTTACTTTTAGTTCTATATCTTCGATATGAAAAGCCGCGCTCGGGATTCCCTTTGCAGTCGATTTTGTTACACCCTAATACAAATAAACAAAAAGAAAAATTTAACAATTTAGCTTTGCGATTGAAGAAAATCGATCAAACTTTTGAAATTTATGTAAAAAAAAGGTCCAAATCGGAGAAGGTTGGCAACCACACCAATTAAAATTTTGGCTTCGGATTTTCTCTAACAGATTCTGTAAGACGTCTCCCTTAAAATGAGTAGAAATTTAATATACTTTGTGTAACAAACTTTTTCTACAAGACCTAAATACGAATTGGACTTTTTTCGCCAAAAAAATCTCCAAAAATTAAATTTTTTCTTAAATTTGAATTTATAGGGCCATAACTTTCGTATTTCTTGACTATCTTACCGATTCTTTTTTCATGATATTGTAAATTTTATTGGCCATCTATAAAAAAACTCGCAAACACAATCGGTAAACTTTTGACTGAGATATTGGCTAAACTCCAAGGCAAAGTCGGCGAAAAAATTAAAAATTTAAATTTAAAATCCACATATCTCCGAAACTATTCAAGATATCTTCAAACTATACAATGTTTATTGTAGGTCTGGTCTGGGAGTATTCTGGGAGTATTCACGAAAAAAACGCCAATAAAATCGGAAGCTCCATTCAAAGGTTAGAATCCGATGAAAATTGAAATGGGGGGCCAAGTTCCGAACTTAAACTCTCTAACACCTAAAATTTCATCGCCACACGATAAGTGGTTTTGAAATGGCAGAATTATGTCCATTTTTTTCTATTTTAGCCCATTGTGCATAGGGGGTGTTAAACCTAGTTTAATGTACTAAACGTTTAGTTTTTCCATCCCTGGATGAAGTTTGTAAACTTGGTTCAATTTTTTCCTTTAAATAAACATAAAACTCGGTCTCATTTATTCACAGCAGCCGAGGGAACCACGTCTCTATTCAACTCTAAGGAAAGGTTAATAAAACTCTATCTCAACAAACTTACTTGGTTTTTCTTTTTCTCCCGCTCTAGCTCAAAGGTAATTATTTGCTACATTTATGATTTTTTAGCATCTTCAGAGAGTAGAAGTAGATCTTCTACGCGCCTTTTGCTCTCCTTTCACTCACCAAGGTTTTAAGTTTCAAATAGCCGAAAAATGCCCTGCCATTTTTCTTCAGGGGGTTATATTCATTTTATCACTCCGTTTGTAACACCTCTGTTGATCTGAGATCCCATAAAGTATGTATATATTCTTAATTTTTCCTAAAATTCTAAGACGATTTAGCAATGTCAGTCTGTTGTAATCAAGCTACAGTCTACATTAATTGAGCTAGATGGCTGAAATAGATATACAGGGTGGGCCTAAAGAAACCAAGGGGTGTAAAAGTTTAATAACTTTTTCGTTTATTAATTTTTTTTTTTTTTTCTTTCAGATTATTTAGACAACACTTGGAGAATTTATAATGGAGAGGTTCACAATTGAACAGAGAACCAGAACAATAGAATTTTATTATTTAAACCAGAGATCAATTATTTTAACGCAAAGAGCATATCGTCGAATTTCGCCCTACGAAGCAATGATTCGTTGCTTAGTTGATCGTCATCACCAACATGGCAGCGTAAGGGATTTGCCTCGAACCGGTAGACCACGTGTAAGTCGCACTGCGGAAAATATTGAACGAGTACAGCAAAGTGTTAACGAAGCACCAGAAACATCTGTCAGAAGGCGTTCTGCTCAGCTAGAAATGTCTCGTACGTCACTACGGCGCATTTTAAAAAAGATTTACAGTTATACCATATAAGGTCCAATTGGTGCAAGAATTAAAACCCCCAGATCATCGGCAACGTCTAAATTTTGCAGTTAAATTTCAAGAGTTGGCCAGAAATGAAATCAAATTTATTAAAAATTTGATTATGAGTGATGAAGCTCATTTTCATTTGAATGGCTTTGTGAATAAGCAGAACTGTAGGTTCTGGGGTTCTCAAAATCCAAGAGCCATTCATCAACGCCAATTGCACCCCATCAGGTGTACAGTATTGTGTGGGATCACATCTGGAAATGTCATTGGGCCTTACTTCTTCGAGAATGAAGATGGAAGTGCTGTAACCGTAAATGGAGAGCGGTATCGGTTTATGATAGACAATTTTTTACGTCCTGCTCTTGAAAACAGACCTGGTATGTGGTTTCAGCAGGACGGAGCCACTGCCCATACTGCCCGAAACACAATGGCACTTTTAAGTCAAATTTTTGGAGAGCGAATAATTTCCAGAAATTCGGAAATTATTTGGCCAGCGCGATCGCCAGATTTGACAGCACCCGACTATTTTCTTGGGGGTTATTTGAAGGAGCGAATGTATGTGAACAAGCCAGAGACAATCCTTGAACTCAAGGCAAACATTGTTGCAGAAATTCGAACGCTACAGCCACAAGTTTTGAAAGGTGTATGGAAAATGCTCTAAAAAGAGCCCATCAGTGCGAAGCTGAAAACGGTGATCATTTAAGATACATTATTTTTCATACTTAGTGTAAAAAAATTTGCCTTTTGGAAGAAAAAATAAAAAAAATTAATAAACGAAAAAGTTATTAAACTTTTACACCCCTTGGTTTCTTTAGGCCCACCCTGTAGATACTTCTTAAGGCTGCAGGTAACTTGGGATTGAAAATGGGCTATATCGGTCTATTTTTTCATATAGCCCCTATTAATAGCAACTCTCCGATTTTACTTCTTAAATCCATAGGCACCCAAATGTCAACTGATTGTTTTGAAAATTGTTAACTTGGGTTTATTTATACCCGGAATCTTACACACGAACAATGGTAGTCATAGGTCCAAGTTTTGATATACCCCCTTTAAAAAGGTACCTTTAGGATTGACTTTGTAACGCCACAAAAACCTCAAATTCCAAAAAATTTTACTAAAATTTGGTATTATTAATTACGAAATTTTACCAATCTAGACGGGTTTAAGCGGATAAAATCTGTGCGCACATTCTGCTTCGATATTTACGAAATACTAGCACAGGGTCAGGGAAAAAATTAAATTTTAAAATGCAGATATCTCGACACGACGTTGACTGTGTGGCAAGTGGCACCATCCGTTGAAACCACATATCGTCCATGTCCATATACGAGTATTAAATTTCTGGCCACAAGAACTCCGCTATTCCGTTCAATTGCTGGGCACGACGATGAGTCGAGGTTCTGCCGTCAATATCGCTAACAGCGATATTGGTGTATGCAGAGACTTGTAGGCGAATTTTATAGAAACTATTTTTGTTGAACTTGTTAACCCTCTAGCTCTAGGGGTCTAGGGGTCTTTTTGGTTCCTTTTGTGGAGAAGGTGTTTAACGGGTCAAATGTTCTACAAAAATAGTTACCATAAAATTCTTCTAAAACTCTCTGAATACCCCAAAAACTCAACCTAAAACCAGGAATAAGTCAAAACATAAAATCCATTTTTAGGTATAGCACCTATTCGGAAAAGTACGAAATTAACGTAAAAATTGATCTTAAATTTTGACTTATTTCTGGCATTTAGGTTGAGTTTTGTGTTTAGGTGTATTCAGAGGAATTTTATGGAAAAAAAACAGTAAGGAAAGGCTAAAGTCGGGCGGGGCCGACTATATAATACCCTACACCACTCTCGTAATATTGAATAACTCTGAAATATAAATTTTGTAATTCATGTATAAATTGTTTACATAAATTTACTTTTGGGATATTTTATACTTAAATAATACCCTGTACCACAGTGTGGTGTAGGGTATAAAAACGATTGGATGTAAAATACAGCTTCTACAGGACTAAAGAGTCAAATCGGATGAAACGTATATATGGGAGATATAGGTAAATCTAAACCGATTTTCTTCAAATTCGGCAATGTTAGTCCATGGAAGAAACTCTACCATTCTAAATATCAAAACGATTGGATGTAAACTACAGCAGCTATAGGACTAAAGGGTCAAATCGGACGAAAGATATGTATGGGAGCTATATCTAAATAGAGGGTTAAGATCATCAACCAAAATGATCCTCTTAAAATTCCACTATATAACTCTGACAATAAAAAATCTCTCAGACATTAACTTATAGCATTTTTTTCAATTAGTATAATGCTCCCCTCCGACCAAAAATTTAAAACTTTGACCCACTGTAAAAAAAACTCAGACCAGCTGGACCATAAGTTTATTCTACAAAAATTATCTACTCAACATGCCCTTTCAAAATTATAGGGTCGCTACTCTGTTCCAAAAATGCTGTTGGATAGTGTTATTGTAAGGCATTTGTGTGTAAGGCTGGTGTATACGGAGTGTTATGTGTTTTGGTGTATTCAGAGACTTATAGTAGAGCTTTATGGCACATATTTTTGTAAGATATTTTGACTCGCTAAATACCTGTTGTAGGGGTGATTTCTGCCCTTCAACAAAAATATTTGTCATCAAATTCGACTATAAGTGTCTGAATACACCAAAACACAATACCAATTTAAATGCCAGAAATAAGTTAAAACTTAAGATCCATTTTTAGCATAATTTCGTACTTTTTCGAAATAGTGCTGAACCTAAAAATGGATTTTATGTTTTGACTTATTCCTGGTTTTAGGTTGAGTTTTTGGGGTATTCTGAGAGTTATAGAAGAATTTTATGGTAACTATTGTTGTAGAACTTTTTGATCCAAAATGGAACCAAAAAGTCCCTACGTTGAGGAGCTAGAGGGTTAAAATGTTCCTCGTAGTGTTTTAAGTAATGTTGCTGAAGACATACTAAACCTAAAATGTAAGGATCTCACGGTTTCCTATGCCTATTCATCATAAGAATGTGCAAAAGGGGGAACTATTGATATTCATCCATTTTTTGATATATCCCCCATATATAGCAACTGTCCGATTTGACTTTTTAACGCCGTAGAGACAGCAACGTTTAACTGAACGGGCTGAAAATTGGTAACTTGGGTTTATTTATGCCCGGAAGCTTTCAACATTAGTCATAATTCTATGTTTTGATATAGCCCTATACAAAGGTCACTCTGGATTTGTCTTCTGCACTCTACAAAAACCACGAATATCTACGAACGAATTGAGCTGAAATTGGGTAATATGGGTTTATTTGTATCCAAAAAATTTCAAATGCTCAATGTTGAAGGCTATATAAGATTCGGCATGGCCGAATATACAGCAGTTGTTTATGTTATTAAACCAACAACTATTTATAAGTACATAGAATCTCTGAAAACCTTAAATTTGCCAGTGGAACAGAAAATTGTCAACAGTATGTATTGATATTTATGCTACAAAACTTTTTTTATGTTTCTAAAAAGCCTTAAAATGTTTTTTTACATCTTTCCGTACTCCATATGCTATGCTAAAAACTCATTTATAATATGGAAACAGTGTTTTTTTCGTCAGCGAACAATATGCAACAATATATTCTCTCTCTCTAAAACAATTTCCGGTTTTTTGAGTTCACCACAAAAACCTCTAAATTTCCTTCTCGTAACTCTCTCTCTCCCCATTGGTTGGTAGAATGATACCACTATTAAATGTCTGGAACTTTCATCATTCGACAATCATCATAAAAATAAATTTTTAACTGCAATTTACATGTGTCTCCCGCTTTTTTGGTTTTTTCATTTGTCTTTTTTTCTTTAACAGACGAATGGCCTTTAAAACTGTTGCAGACACATTTCTTTTATTCCAAAAAAAAAAAAGAAGGGACTATCCAACAACCCCTTGCTTACTGTTGAACTGAACAGAACAGAACATTCATAGACGTCTATTAATTTTTATTTTCCATTTGAAGTGACTCCTTCCAAAGGACATACAAGTACTACACATACAAAACAACAGCGATTGAGGGGGGAAATACGACAACAAAGAATGTCATTTACAAATTTTAACATATGAAAGTTATTGGTAGTTCCACACTTCTCTCATATAAACTCCAACAAAATTTTGGTCCTGCCAGGAGAAAAAAAAACAACAACAAAATATTGACAAAAATTTGCCCCAAAGGCCCACTTTATCAGGGAGTCATAAATATTGTTGAGTGTCTGAGCATAGACGGACGTAACGACGGACAAATACACAGAGACGTATGAGTGTTCTTCAGTTTATATACTCGTATTGTGTGAGCGAGAGAGAGTATTGTGAGTGCATGTGTATGAGACTTGTTTTATCTGTGTCTGTGGCAACTGTCTGCCTCTGTATGTGTGTGATAATGAAAATATTCACCATTCATATGAAAAAGGGTTCGATTCCATTGTCCTTGTGGCGGTAGTGGTGGCTGAAATTCCCGAAGAAGGGGAGCATATTGTTGTTATCTCTAAAGAACAATTGTTAAATTGTAAACAAAAGAATTTATTGCATTTCGTAAGAACGCAAAATGATGCAAAGGGGAGAACAATGTTGCAAAATAATGGCAAGCTTCACACACACATTTTTGTGGGGAGGGTAAATTTTACTTCAGAAACATTTAAATAACAGATTTCCAATTGAGACAACTTCAAAGAAATTCCGATAAATTGGTAATTTTCCAAACTTTTATTTTTTCTTTGAAAATATAATATTAGACGTATATTTATAATTAATTTCTAAACGCCTAATATTATGTGGTTGGACAAAAAGAAAATAAAAGCCTTAAAGTATGCTAACAATATGGAATAAACAATGGTGTCAATGCCAAAACCTAGAATAACGAAATTTTATATGACGCAAAAAGGACTGAAGTTTGTGATAACTAATTTCTAGGCAAAATTTTGAATTTCCATTGGAAAACTTAAAATGGTTATATCTAGTTAAATAAGCGTCCTATCGCGACAAAAAGAAAATAAAAGCCTTAAAGTAAGCTAACAATATGGAATAAACAATGGTGTCAATGCCAAAACCTAGAATAACGAAATTTGATATGACGCGAAAAGGATTGAATTTTGTGATCACTAATTTCTAGGCAAAATTTTGAATTTCCTTTGGAAAACTTAAAATGGTTATATCTCGTTAAATAAGCGTCCTAGCACGAAATGGAAAGAATTTTATAATCACATATTTTTGGGCAAAATTTTGGTATGAACCATTTCCCCACCAAAAGTTCTGAATAAATGTTTTGTTTTTAATAAATTTAAAAAAATCTACACAGCTTCTACTAAAGTCATATTGCAAGCCCTTCAATCACACTGCGTGCCATCCAATAAGACAGTGACCCGTCTTGAGAGACGTCCAGTTTCGATAACGGCAGCAGGGTCTTGGTGCGTTTGACGTGTAGGCAGGGCCACAGCATCCCGGAATGTAAACTGTTTCTGACTACATAGTGGCCAACAGTCATTTTTTTTCCTATTTTAATATATTTTATTTAATTCATTTGAATACATATAATAAAAATAATTCTTATAAACAATTTGTATTACATTAATCATACGTAAATGTGCGCCCCAGCGTCATATAGACCTTATTGGGGCAAGCTGGCAACTATTTATCATTTATTCATGTTAGATGCATTTCATAATGTAATTAAATACAAATTTAAATTAAAATAAATAATCATGTCAGAAGTTCATGTACATTTTGAAGCAAAGTCTTTCAACATTCTTTTAAAAACTGAAATTCTACTTTCATTTAATTCAACCCTTTGCTTTGTAGTTTCAAGTCGACATCTGGATATTCTCAAATTATTATTATTCCTTGTATTAAATGTGTGTTGATTTGTTGAAAATTTGATGGTATGATGTCCTATATGATGTACGCATTTGTAAACATACAACAACAATTGCATCTTATATATACCATAAAGAGGTAATACATTAGGGAATATATCTTTATATAAAGCAACTGTAGAAAATGTCACGGGGAGATTTGCAACCACTTTCAAGGCTTTGGTTTGCAATCTAGATTTAAATTCCGTGCTCTTTTTATAAGCATACAAGATTGTTAGATACTTCAAATTACTTTCAATTAGCGCCTTATATATTACTAGTTTTGTAGTGTAATTAAACTTATTCTTGAATTTATATAACAAGCCAATAGCATGGGCAGACTTTGTTTTCAAATTTCTGATGTGCTCATCCCAATTCAAATTACTTTGTAAATGTATTCCTAAATACTTTACGCTATTGACTTCCGATATTACTTTGCCATCAATATGTACCGAAAATAATATATTGCGGTCGATGTGAGGCTTGAAACGTATTATATTAGTTTTACAGGAGTTTAAAAACAGTCTATTTATTCTGGCAAATTCGCATATCAAAGCAGCGTCTCGCTCAATAACAGCCTTAACAGCAGTTTCATGCTTGTAGCCATAAATAATGCATAGGTCATCCGCATATACAAAAATGTCCCCATTCAATTCAAGGTTGACAATATCATTTAGATAAATTTTAAACAGTAATGGGTCCAGGACACTTCCTTGTGGAACACCATATTCAACGTCACCAAAATCACTATTGTACCCATTAATGTTAACGTACTGTTTCCGGTTGAGTAAATAATTTTTAACCAGAGACAATTCTTCACCATAAAACCCATAGTAATTAAGCTTTTCAATTAGAATACTATGATCTACTAAATCAAAAGCCTTTGAGAAATCATAAAAAACGCCAACTACCCCTTTGCACCCATCATCTAATTTTTTACATATAGAGTTTACTACATTTATCGCTGATTCCTCGGTTCCACACCCTTTTCTAAATCCGTATTGATAGTCGCTCAGCAGATAATGTTCTTCCAAATATTTGGATATATGATTATGCAAAATTCTTTCAAAAATATTATTGAGTGTTGGCAAAACTTATATAGGTCTGTGTTTATCCACAGTTGATACCTTTGAACCCTTTGGGATCGGTACAACTCTATGTATTTTCAACACTTCGGGGTAATAACCACTGGCTACAATATTATTAAATATATTATCCAAATATGGCGTAAGTATATGACCGTTTTTCGATATTGTGTCAGAAGAAATATTATCATATCCTGGACTTTTTCCAGATGTCAAATTTTGGATAACATCATTCATCTCTGCATGTGTAGTGGAATTCAATTTAAACCTATAAGAACTCCTAGTAAGTGTTCTCAACATATTACAGTGATCACCAGGTAATTCAAGAATTTGAGATCTGAAAGTGGACTGCAAGAAATATTCATTGAAAATTCTAGTCATTGTACGTCCCTCCTGTACCAGGTTTCCATTCTGATCCTTAACGCGTATTTTTGTCTTTGAATTTCTTCCTAATGTTTCATTCAAAAACTTCCAACATTTCGACGGATCTTGATTTATATCCCCTAAATAATCTGTGTAATAGTTATTCATGGATACTCTGAAAGCTTTTTTAATTATTTTACTTATAGATTTTAATCTATTTTCAAATTCGGTATTATTACGACTTTTTCTTCGAGACCTTAAAAGTTTTTCCTTATACTCCATTAATTTTTGAAGGTTTCCATTCACCCATGGCGTAATTCCGTACCTTATTGAGTTTTTATGACTTTTCTGAATTGTATTTTGTTCTATGCCATTTTGAATAACAGAAATCAATGATGTTAAATCTGTAGATGGATTGCCTGTCTCAGTAATTGTAGGAATTTCTCTTTCTAAAAAACATTTTAAACTTTCCTTATCACATATTGATCGTTTAATGTTTATATATTGTTTATCTTGAATTACAATATCTAAATCAATATGTATTAAATTGTGGTCTGATAAATCGCATTCAACAGAATCTATGCTTATATATTCAGGGATATTGCTATATACATGATCAATACATGTTTTGCTTATTGGACGTGTTATTAGCATATGACCATTTCCAAAGTTGTAAATAGCTAAAGTATTTAATAAACCAGAAGATAAATGAGAATCCATTACATCAATATTTGAATCACCAACGACAATGCATGGATTTCGACCATGGCACATCAGCAAATTTTCCAAAATGGATAAAAACGAATTAATTTGACATTTCTGCGACCTATAGAACGAATCTAGTTTTATAGGCTTCCCGTGCAATCGAATGTTATTTAAAGTTACAACAATTGTATCAAAAAAGCTATTGCTCTCACATATTCCCACTTGATATTCTACATTATCTCGAATAAATACCGAGGTACCACCGTAACCATCCAATCTACAGCAATGTACAGCCGAATAGCCAGGAATATTATAGATCTGAGAAAAACTGTTTGCAAACCATGTCTCTTATACTGAAATAGCTCTGGGCAAAATGGGTAAATTAGCAATTATTGATTTAAACTTGTTAAATTTGTCAATTGACGAAATGCTTCTGGAATTAATTGATATGATATTAAATGCTGAACTTCTGTTGTTAATAAAACTATTTTTAAATAATTTCAAATTATAATAATAATTATTCATAACTCAAGAAAGAAAATAAGATATAACAAATTTCTTACAACCTAAAAGATTTTATTATGATGATGTATACTCCTCATTATCTTCTTCATCTGGGCTGTCTTCTCGCTGCATTTTGTTTCTACGAGATCTTCGTTGAACTGAAGCCTCCAGTAGTATGTTGTCTACGTCCTCCTCAGTACGAATTACTCTTGGTCTGGATAATTCACTTTTCTTCACAAATACTCTTCCACTCGCAGCGTAAACACGTCTATAACCAATAGTTTTCAACGTTTTGGCGTAGTTTAAAAGACTTAGGGTTTCTTTGCTTAAGAAGTCATTTATAAATACGGACTTTGTTGCCTCATTCTCTTTAAGAACCTTTTTAATTGACATTATTTTCTCTTTAGACTTTTTTGAGTTCATTTTCACAATAACAATTTGCTTTTGATTTGATTTTTGATGTTTAGAATCATGTTTTTGCCTAATGAAGTATGCGTCTTCAATATTTTCGGGTTGTATTTCCACTCCAGCTTCTTTTGTAAGTTTTAAAATTGTTTCAACCGCTGTTAATCCCTCCGAATATTCAACTCCAGTTAACACACAATCATTCATAACACGCTGATCATTAAGAAATTTCATGGAGTCTTTTAATGCTTTAATTTCTGTTTTTAACGCTTTGTTTTCTTTTTGAACTAAATCGATTTTCTTTTTGTTTTCAGCGACACCTTTTAGAATGTCGTCGTACTGCTTTGACATAAATTCCATCGTCTCTCTCATAGCCGTCAGCTGATTGAGTTGATCGAGTTTTTTAATTTCTGTTTTGATTACGTTTAACTCGCATGTAATGGTACCACTATACTTGTCGTCACAGTTGTGACATATGTACTCTTCTTTCTCATGCTTAAGCAAATACTCATATTGTGGTTTGTTTAACGATGTACACAATACATGGTAGACTTTCTCACACTTATCGCACTCAATGTTCTCTTCCTCTTCTTCCACTGCTAACTTGCACTGACCGCAATTTATTTTATTGATTTTAACACTTCGTCTGTGTGAAGGAGGCATTCTTGAAATCTTTTGCGTTTTTTACACTTCCTTTTATAATGTCAATGTACGTTTAAACTGCACAGAGTGTTTAAAATATTTTTAATTTTTAAAATAAAACTAAAAGCAGACGGAGCTAATAATTTATGATGTTCTCACGACTAAGGTTGCCAGACTTGGAAAGTGCCTCCATAAGGGCACTAACTCTCAAGAAGAGTTTACAGGTCGCTATAGGCATGCTCCTACATTCAGTTCTCCTGGAACGTGTAAAGTAGTTCCTAGTCTTGCAAGCGTTGTCCGCCATATCAGGTGAATATTAAACTGTTCAGCCATCTCGTTAAGAGATCTTCGACAGTCGAGGGTTTTTGAATTCAGGAATATACTTGTAGTTTCCAGGGACTTCATAGCAGTTTGACTATCAGAGAAAATATTGATACCGACTTTGGGATATCGTGAAAAGTTGACGGATTCCAACATCAGCCATGTTAGCTAACTCCTCAAAGAAATAAGAGCCCAAGGTTGTATGTCGCCTTCTAGAGAGAGCGAGGCACAGACACAGAAGGTATTCTATTGATTCCTTATCCACTTCGTCTCCACAGCTTCTGCAAAAGTCAAGTCCCAAAAAGCATGTCCTTTAATATCTGTGACAGTGACCTGTCACGACAGACACGATAAGCGAGACGTCTGTTCTCGACAACGACAGCAATGTTTTGGAGCGTTTTGAGCCTAATCCAGGCCACATCAGCCTGGAATGTATGCAGTTCCTGACTAGTGACCACATATCATTTGTTGCCTTAATTGCACTATGTTTTATGAGGAGCTTGCAGGTTGCTACAGGCATCCCCACATGTTTCCGGCACCCTGGAGCGTGTCAGGTAGTTCCTAGTGTTGAACCCCGGTTCAACAGCTGCTCTTCTTACCCTTACAATTTCTGTCAATTGAATTATTTCCAACTTTAGTTTAAGTAAATGAATTGTTATCGAAGAACTTTCCCCTGTTTTTGTTCATTTTAATTTATATGGCAACTCTCTATCCATTTCCCTTCCATGAAGGCAAAAGCTTTTACTCAAATGGATAAAGGGCTGCCATCTTCTCCTTTTGTTCCAATGGATTTGCTGAATTCTAAAAATCCATCGCTCTGTCTCTGTTCGCTCTGCACCGCCAATTTCACTTTGGATTCAACGATTGAAGCGGTAAGCAGCGGCGAAATAAATAAAATCTGTTCTGCATCTAAATTAACCCTGTGCCTTTTTTCTGTTTCTCTTCTTCTTATTACAAACTTCCTGGAGTTTCAAAAACATTAATATACAGTCCACTCCGCAGAAGGAACTCCCGAAGTTGTTCACCTAGTCTTGCAAGTTCATCTGAATTACAGGTCCCTGGTACATCCCTGTTGCCCGACAACCATATCAGGTGAATATTGAACTGTTCAGCCCTCAGTAAGAGCTCTGCGACAGTCGGGGGTTTTTGAATTCAGGAATATACTCGTAGTTTCCAGGGACTTCATAGCAGTTTGACTATCAGAGAAAGTATTGATACCGACTTTGGTCAGTAAATTAATGTTTAGCCATTCTGCTAACCCCATAATTGTTAAGATTTCTGTCTGGTAAGTACTACAGTGATTTTTAAATGGATACCACAAATTTAAACTGATAGGATTGAAAATTTTTGCAATTTGGGTTCATTTATTACCGGAACCAATCACACGATCAACGTTCGTGGCTCTCATCTTCCCTTTATTTAAATGTTTTAAAATTTCATTATAATACTGTGAAATGCGAGTCATGACGGAGTGTATTGGGTTTATTTTTGTAAATAAAGTACTTTCACTTTTTCTGCCCAAAAGTATGCTTCAATAATAAAATTGTTTCTTACCCCTAGAAGCTCACCACATTCCTTAGATATTTTTAACAACAATGTGAAGCAAAGAAAAAGGGAAAATACCTAATCAACTTACATGAAAATAAAGCAAAACAATTTCAAAAACATTATCCCAAAAGGCTATGTTGCCAAAAAAAATGTTTCAATTTTTAAGTTTCACTTGTCCCCAGATAAATAGATAGACAACGCATAGTTGTTAGTTTTTGGGAGGGGGTTTGAAACCAAGAAAAAGGCACAATCATTGCTTGAACTGTCCGCACAAGTCTCACATGATTTCCACTTTCAGGCGCATTGAGGAAAATCATATACTACGATTGGCTACTTGCAAACAAAGCCTTGGCCTTTGATAGTATTGTCCCTTTGCCGTCTACAATGACTATGATGATGATGACTCCAGTGATTTTGATGAAAGGATGTTGACACATACTAGACATGATGTCTGGCCGAAATATTCGTACATTGACAAGCCAAAAGTTCTCCCGTCTGATAGACAGACCAGACTATTGAACCGGTTTACCCTTTCTCCAGTTGGAAGATGTCCTTCAAATTGAATGTGGTTGCAAACAACAGTCAGGATTGCCTAGACAGACGAGACAGCTCCCCAACACATTCTCCTATTTCAAGTATTATTGGATTATTATGAAACAATAGACAAGTTAAAGTATACTTTTAGGCATTCATTGATTCAGTCATCGAACAAACAAGTCTCATCACACTTGCACTTGTGTATCCTGTATACAGTATCCGGCATGCAGCCTTGCACTTTGGCCATTCCTCGGTCATTGGTGGTGAAAGATGAACGGCGTTCAATTGAATTTGCCAACACACACACACAAGTGGTAAGTGGTTAGGGCTTGATTTCGAGGGCCAACGCAAAGGTTCACCAACTCCAGCACAACAGCCAGTCAATAGGGTTGGATGCCAAACAAATCTTAAATTTAAAATTTAAACTCTTCGCAGATTTTGGCTCAAATCCTTACAACAGCTTTTCTGATTGTTTTCATTCATTCGCTTCCACTTAATCCCCATTTTCATCCATCACTAAATGCCTGTAAGTATACTTCATTTCAATGATAATTTATTAAGGCTAATATGTATCAACTGTGAGGTTTCCGCCTCTGCAACTGTGATATTTTAAACTCTCTGCTGACTTCCGGCTTGCCAAAATTATTCACTGCCTGTTTTACGGTAATTAATTGGTATTATTTAAGGTCTCTATGCCCAAGCCCTCCAAGCCGTGCAACCCCATTAACGCCTGGTTAAACTCTAGCCTTTATGTGCGTCTAATGCGTTTGTGGTTCATTACTGAAATTCATTGCATAGTTTTGAGCTTTTATTGGGTGTAATTAAATGAAATGATTTTGGGGGGAGTTGATGGCGATGGGCTTCCATATAATGATTTCGTTAAATTCTACAGTAGCCCTTTGAAGTTTAGCAATGCGTGGGAATCTGAGGGAATCGTTGCATAGTTTAAGGCTTGATTGAAATAAGTTGGGTAGTGAATTTGGTTTAGATTTTTATAAGGAGTGAAATGAAATTGTTCGATTGGGAATTTAGAGATATCGAACTAATTCGCTTCTGTCTATAACGGCCATCAGAAGACTCTCCTTCACCACTTCACTGAAGGGTTTGGTAAGTATCCTTGAAATTCAAAATTTTGATGAAAATAAGGGCAAAAATGAAGTTTATAGAGGAGGTCAGCTAAAAAAAAAATTTACGGCCACTTCAAAATACCCCCAAAACACAAAAATTAGGTCAAAATTTGTCGGTCGGTCCCATGGGGCTCTCAAGACCCAAAAAAATGGACCCATTCCCGGACATGGTCAATATTATACTCAAATTACAGGAAATCATCCGTAGATTACAAATATGGCAAAAAAAGTCATGGAAAAAAGTCTAAGGGAGGCCCTGGAGGGCCTTGAAAAATGGCCCTCGGGTCCACATATCATGCAACCGCTCACATTAAAGGAAAGTTTCCGTAGATTACCAAAAAATAAGCAAGAATAAAGTTCAAGCTTCCTCTAGTGAAGGCCCTGGAGGGCCTTGAAAATTAAATAATAGGTCCATACATTTTAGATCCATTTGACTATTGTTAGCATTACCCAGAGCGGATGTCTTAGTCATCAATCCCCTGCAGGAGTTATGTATAGATGTTCCTGTGAGTCATCTAGGGCGTAGTTTATTATAGTGATTCCCCGACTCTCACAAAACGTAATTTATTATAGTGAGTCCCCAACTCTCACTGTGCCAAACTAAAGGGTGGTTACATTTTAAGGACCGATGTTGATCTTGAATACAACACAATTTATTTAGGAAACTATTGTCAATTCTTTTTATTATGATAATATTGGTATGGTTCAATTATGTATGTAACAAAATATCGGCCAAATGGCCGCCGCGACCTCGGCGGCACACCTCCATCCGATGGTCCAAGTTTTCGATGACGCTGAGGCATACTTGAGGTTCTATTCCGTTAATGTGCCGAATTATCACATCCTTTAGCTCTTAAATTTTTGCTGGCTTATCGACGTAAACATTTCAAATCACATGATCTTGGGGGCCAATTGACATCGCCACGACGTGAGATAACACGGCCATTGCATTTGTTGCGCAAAAGAGCCATTGTTTCGTTAGCTGTGTGTCAAGTGGCACCGTCCTGTTGAAACCACATATTGTCCACATCCATATCTTCCAGTTCGGGCCATAAAAAGTTCGTTATCATTTCACGATAGCGAACACCATTTACAGTAACTGCCTGACCGGCCTCATTTCGAATAAGTATGGCCCGATGACGTCGCCAGCCCATAAGCCGCACCAAACGAACAATTCTCCCGATAGTGGGACACATTTAGTCGATTATGCTGATCAACAAAACATCACGAAGTGCACGAAATGCATTTTGATTTGAACGCCCATTATCGTAAAAGGCTTAAAAAACTTTAACGCGTTGCCCGATTGTGTATCTCTCCATGGATCAAATTGAGTTAGTCTGAAATTAAGAGATGCCAAATGAAATGCAGAAAAAAACTTAACGTTTAGGTGTGGTTCATATTCAACATCGGTCCTTTAAATTTAACAACCCTTCACAATAGAGGATTGCAAAACATAGTCACTTCCTTGGGCATGAGCCTTACCTTCTTTAATTCGAGGAGTTGTATGATATGTTGACCCAAGGTCTATTTATCAGGGCCCCGATGACGGGCTTTCCCTAGAGGGCGCTTGACTTTTTTCCCATATTTGTAATCTACGGAAGATTTCCTTTAATTTGAGTGTAATATTGACCCTGTCCGGGAATGGGTCCATTTTTTGGGTCTTATCCTACCGAAAAATTTTGACCTAATTTTTGTTGTTTTGGGGTCATTTTGAAGGGGTGGTGAAAAAATTTGTAATTTCTGAGCTGACCTCTATAAACTGCACTTTAGTCCATTCTGCGCTTAATGCTCGGGTCCACATACTACATCGAATTGAAAGAAGAATACTCTTAAATTTGCAAATTGCAACGGAGTGCACAAAGCCTCAGATGCTAACTGTTCAAGTCGTGTTTCTTACATTGAATTAAGAGAACGTTTCACTAAACGTAGAAACCAAGCTACGACTTACGCTGTAAGTCAAAATATGATCAATATCAATCACTACTATTGCCTTTCACTTCTTTTTTTAGGTTTTGGTTAGAGTGGCAGCGGTTTTCTTCAGCTCACATAGACCAGTTTAGGTCCCTAGTGGTACCACGGGCTAAAATGCCATTCATCGAAACCAACCTGTTTGATATATAAATGTATCTATAGCACGAATATTGGCACTGGAAAGATCTGTTAGGCTGCCTAGAAAGGCCGACTCCAGTAGGTCCAATCGTCGTTTACTCAATGCGGGACAGTCGCATAGCAAGTGCTCAATGCTCTCCACTTTTTCCTCATCTCCACAGCTTCTGCAGAAGTCATTGGAGTTAATTCCCAATCTTCTGGCGTTTTCGTCGATCAGGCAGTGTCCCGTCAGAACTGATACGTAGACAATATTTTCCTTTCTAGAGCGAGGAGATAATTTGACCTTCTCAGGTCATACCTTGGCCAGATTTGTCTAGCTACCCTACCGGTGCCGATTTGTGTCCATTTTTCGTTGGACTGCCTGATTGCTTCTTGCTTAAGCCAAAGCTTGCACGTGGATAGTGGCGCACCAATATATGCAATTTCGTCGAGAATTTGTAAAGTCGTCCCTTTCCTAGCAAGTTCATCGGCTTTTCAGTTCCCCGGGATGTCCCTATGCCCAGGCACCCATATGAGGTGTATATTAAACTGCTCAGGCATCTCGTTAAGAGATCTGCCGCCGTCGAGGGCTGTTTGTGAATTTAGGGATGTGGCCTCCAGAGAATTGATGGTAGCCTGGCTGTCCGAGTAAATGAAATGTTTACCTTGATTACTAACACACTTATGGTAATTACAAAGGTGGCGGAGTTGCTATGAAGTTGCTATTTGCCGTGAAATTCTACCTAAAATCGAAACAAACCTTATTGAAAATATAGACATTAAAATATAGACATGTTTAGTTCCTACTTTCCCGGCGGTTCTGCAGGACCCTCAGGTGCAAAAAATGCTTTTAAATCCGATTTAATAAAATTTTTGAGAATACAAGGTGGTTACAAACTAGGTGGAGATTTCAATTTCAAAAATCAACTCTGGGCTTGTATAAGATCTAATTGGCGGGGGAATATACTTCACAATCTTAACACTTGTAATACATTTGGCATTGTGTATCCACCCGAACCAACCAACAATTCCTTCAGTATTAGACTTTTTCATAACAAATGTGCCCGAAAAATTATCAGCTGCATTAACTCTTAAAAATTTGTGTTCAGATCATTTACCGGTATATGTGTCTTATAATGAGAATTATAAAGAAAAACAATAATTTTAAATACGACTATAGAAACGCAAATTGGAATATATTTAAAAGATATATTATAAATAATATTGCGGATCTTAATATTGAACAAATCTCCACTATCGAAGAAATAGATTTACTGTTAACTAGAATTACCACTCTTATACAAACTGCCCTTGAGACTAGTGTTCCAAAGAAGAATATTCCTCAATCATATGCGAATCGGCTTCCTAGATTCATATTGAGTTTAATATCTCTGCGTAACAAATCAAGGCGTAATTGGATACGTTGCAGGCTTAATCATTTTAAAGCTGAAATAAATTTAAATAAATTGTCCCCAAAACTATGGAAAATTGCGAAAATTATAAGAAAATGATCGAAATGTATGCCATGCTTGAAACAATATAATATTACTTAAGTAAATAATATTACCTCAACATTTTATGATAGATGTCAAAATATTTTGTCCAAGGTGCCGATGAGGTTGCTTGGTAGCTTTCGAAACGATATCGTCCACCAACCAGTGACCACCCTTAATACATTTCACACATTTCTTATTCTTCTTTTTCAAAGAAGGTTTGTTTTTCTGTTTAACAGAAAACAAAAACAACGATCTCGAACTCAATAGTCAAAAACAAAACTATGAAAAGTCACAACAGATCGAAAAACAAAAACAATGAAAAAATATTAATATAACAAAATTTCATTCTTTTTGCTCTACGGCGCTTATTTAGCAAGATATTACCATATTAAGTTTTGCTAAGGAAATTAAAAATTTTGACCAAAAAATATTAATATAACAAATATTCCTTCTTTTTGCTCTACGACGCTTATTTAGCAAGATATTGCCATTTTAAGTTTTGCTAAGGAAATTAAAAATGTTGACCAAAAAATAAATAATAAAAAACTGTTGTTCTTTTGGCTCTACGACGCTTATTTATCGAGATATTGCCATTTTAAGTATTGCTAAGGAAATTCAAAATTTTGACCAAGAAATAAATGATAAAAAACTTTTGTTCTTTTTGCTCTACGACGCTTTTTTATCGAGATATTACCATTTTAAGTTTTGCTAAGGAAAGTAAAAATTTTGACCAAAAAATATTAATATTTATCGAGATATTGCCATTTTAAGTTTTGCTAAAATGTTCTTATTTTTGCTCTACGACGCTTATTTAGCTAGATATTGCCATTTAAAGTTTTGCTAAGGAAATTCAAAATTGTGACCAAAAAATATTAATACATATAACAACATTTCGTTCTTTTTGCTTTATATTATCGAGATATTGCCATTTTAAGTTTTGCTGAGGAAATTAAAAATGTTGACCAACAAATAAATGATAAAAAACTTTTGTACGTTTTGCTCTACGACGCTTATTTATCGAGATATTACCATTTTAAGTTTTGCTAAGGATATTCAAAATTTTGACTAAAAAATAAATGAAAAATGAAATGAATGATAACAAACTTTTGTTCTTTTTGATCTACGACGCTTATTTATCGAGATACTGCCATTTTAAGTTTTGCTAAGGAAATTCAAAATGTTGACCAAACATAGTAATATAACAAAATTTCGTTCTTTTTGCTATGCCACGCTTATTTAGCTAGATATTGCCATTTTTTCGACGCTTATTTAGCTATTTAATGGCATTTTAAGTTTTGCTAAGGAAATTAAAAATTTTGACAAAAAAATTTTAATATAACAAAATTTCCTTCTTTTTGCTCTACGACGCTTATTTAGCTATTTTATACCATTTTAAGTTTTTGCTAAGGAAATTCAGAATTTTGACCAAAAAATAAATGATAACAACCTTTTGTTCTTTTTGCTCTACGACGCTTATTTATCGAGATATTGCCATTTTAAGTTTTGCTAAGGATATTCAAAATTTTGACCAAAAAATAAATGATAAATGAAATGAATGATAACAAACTTTTGTTCTTTTTGATCTACGACGCTTATTTATCGAGATACTGCCATTTTAAGTTTTGCTAAGGAAATTCAAAATGTTGACCAAAACATAGTAATATAACAAAATTTCGTTCTTTTTGCTATACCACGCTTATTTAGCTAGATATTGCCATTTTTTTCTATGACGCTTATTTAGCTAGATATTTCCATTTAAAGTTTTGCTGAGGAATTCCAAAATTTTGACCAAAAAATATTAATATTTTCTTTTTGTTCTTCGACGCTTATTTAGCTAGATATTGCCATTTTAAGTTTTTCTAAGGAAAATCAATATTTAGAGCAAAAAATAAATGATAATAAAATTTCGTTCTTTTTGCTCTACGACGCTTATTTATCGAGATATAGCCATTTAAAGTTTTTTAAGAATTGTTCTTAATTATTAACCGATTTCCCCTGCAATTCTTGTGCTGAAAAATCAAGGTATTGCCTACTTTTAGGATGTCGTATTAGTTTCATGACAAAGTCTATTTCAAGGATAAACAAATATAATTATCCTTATTTTCGGGAACAAAAAATCTACTTCAAATGATTGAAATAAATCCTTAGATCTTTTGTCCTCATGTGACATATGACATGACACATGCTTAGTCTGACAGGTTCATGGTCTGTAATAAATCATAGAAAAATCACTCGATGAAAAAGGAAATTGAATATGTTCATTTTTTCGGCCAATATAATAAATCTATTTGTCATACATTGTTTGGCTGAGTTGATGTGTGTGAGTGTATGACTCACATGATTAAGTATTGACGAGTATACTTTACTTAATAATACACTTACATTTAGGTATACAACAAAGGATAGCAGCAGCAGGAGCAACAAAAGCCTAATAATAATAGTAATCATTGACATCATCATCATCATGATGAGTATTATTATTATTGTTGTTATAAGTAGTTATGACAAGTATAGCCTTACATAAATACTGTGTATGTATGATATATGAGTAATTCTATATATCTAACTTTGAAGAAACTTTGTTCAGTTTGAAAATATAAAAAATCAAAATCGTTCGTCGTAGACAGTAAAATACTGTCTGCGCCAAAATTGTCATCAAGATTGATCCAAAATTGCGACCTGTACATGGATATCAGATATTTGGACCATCAGATATCATGTTCAATGATTACAGTTGTTGTAAGTGACCGAATTCACTATGGAATAGCCCATACAGACGAGCTTACTTCTATAAGCAGTTCAATGGAAAACCCTCAAATCATTGTGATTACTACCCTCCTCCCAATTCAGATAAGAATCCTTACATAAAAGGTGAGACTGAAGATAGTGGTACTGCAAATGGGAGAGGGAGGGAAGGAAGGGGCCAAGAAAGGCGGAAGTGATGCTGATAAATGTTGATTAAGTTGATTTTTAAGGTTTTGCTGATTACATTTACCACTGATGATGACGAAAAGAGTAGGCGTCTGGGACAGGTAACAAAGGATGCTACGTTTTTTTTGTCTGGAAGCAATAATACATTTTTAATAGTTACTCATCAGATTTAAACTTTTCCAATTTCTAAGGCTGAGAAAAAAGGCGATGATTACTTTGTTAAATGATTTCTCAAAAGTTAGTCATCGTGAGCAGACAAAATCCAACTTTTGTGTTAATCCATTTTAAGAGTATACATATTTTTAGGCTGAGTTAGGAGGCTGTGCAATTTTAAGTATACTTTAAGGATAAATATTTACTTTAGGTTTTTATTTCGCAATGATTTTGATAACAACCATTAATTTGATTGCCTATCACTACCTGCAATGTATTTATATTTGTGGCTGCTATCAAAACTTAAAGGCCAGATGTTTCCAAAGTTGCGAGCATACCATCAGGCGTGTTATTGTCATAACAACGGGCATACTTCGGGGGAATTTGCTAAGATATATTTTGCGCAGGGTAGTAATTTAAAAACAGCATAGGTTGTAGACAATTATTAATAATTAGCTGTACTTATTATACATAAAAATCACTCATTATCGAAAAGCAAAAGATCTCTTAGCTGCTCCATTTTAAGAGTATACTTTTAGGCTGAGCTAAGGTGTGCAATGGGAGGTATACTTAAGGAGGGATATTTACCTTAGATTTTTATTTCAAAATGATTTGGTTACCAAGAATTAATTTTGTTTGTTTACCTCAACCTTTAATTTATTTATATTTGTGCCCGCTATGGAGAGGTAAAGCTCGTAAGGGATGCTATTGTCATAACAATTGACTTATTTTGGGCTTTTTGTAAGGATTCATTTGTAAAGGACAATAATTTAAATAACAGATAATAATTTAATTAACAATAATTTAAATAACAGATCGTAATGATTCATTTTAACATTTACTTATATGCTGAGTTCAGCTGTGCAGTTTTAAGTACAATCGTACTTTAAGGATACATTTTTTCTTAAGTTTTAGTCTCGCAATGTGTTGAGTATTAAGAATTAATTTGATTGTCTTGCACTACCCATAATTTATTTATTTTTCGGTCTACTATCGAAAATAAAAGGGCACATATTGCCAAGGTTGCGAAATTGTATACCATCAGGGATGTTATTGTCATAACAACGGCCACATTTTGGGGTTTTGCTTAGAAACATTTGCGTAAGCTTACAATTTAAAAATTGCTTATTTTACATACAATTATTAATATTAATTTAATGATGTTATTATTAAAAAAACTCTAAGAATAAATATTTTTATATCGCAATGATTAAGGAACGAAGAATAAATTTGGTAGCACATATTTTTATTTATGCCTGTTACAGAATATAGAAGGTCGAATGTTTCAGGGTTTTGCCTTCGATTTGGATATATAGGATAATACAGTTTAAAGGCGTTTTCTTTGTATTGACTCTAGTTCTCCCGATAAACTACGGTATGCTAAAATAGAGAGGTTGAACCACATAACCTAGCCTAACTTGAAAACCATTTATCCTAATTGGTTCAAAGAATCCATGTATTTAATTAATTTGATTTTTTCGCAATATATTGCAAGATATCGTCGAACCCGCTGAACGGATGGAAAAACCAGTAATGAAAGGCTAAAGCCGGCGGGACCGACTGTATAATAACGGATGGAAAAACCAGTAAGGTAAGGCTAAAGCCGGCGGGACGGACTGTATAATACCCTCCACAATTGTTTGCCAACAAATGCACGGATAATCATATTTACTATTAACAGTTGCAGGTTAAATAGAGTACATTTCTAAATTCCAGACACGCATGTTAAAAAACTTGACCTTCATAAGGGTCTTATAAACTTTGTAGTTTGTATTCTATTTTGACAAGATTTGCCACCCTATAGATCTCGCTCCAAAATACGCTTATTTAAGACATAAGTACCACATTTCCAAGAATTTTTACAGAATCTTTGCAGTTTGTATTTTGTTTAGGCAAGAATTAATCACAGTAAACAAATTTTTAAATCAGTTCATATTTTGTTGTAGTCCACCTACAGGTTGACTATAATCGTCCACCTATAGATGTCGCTCCCAGCAAGACTTGTTTAAGCCATAAACACCATATGTTCTAAGCAATTTAGCGGTAACTCCGCAGTTTGTATTCTATTTAGGCAAAATCCATCTCAATAAAATGTATACAAATCAGTTTAAATTTTGTTGTAGTCCCGTGTGGAGGTAGCTTTCAAATATGCTAATTTAAGCCCTCAATTCGACATTTTCAGATGAAGTTTGAAGTTTTTGAGTTTTTTTTTTAATAATTTGCTTAAACAAAATAGGTCGTTCCATGATTTGCTCCAAATCCAAAGATATTTTCAGTAATAGAATTGAATGCAATCCATGGTGGAGGGTATAGTAGATTCTACATGGCCGAACTTAACGCTTTTACTTGTTTTCTATAATTCCAATTTTCATGGAATGTAAATTTAGTATTTGGTCCATTTCTTTAGCTAATGTTCAAAAAAAGGATTTTTCGCTCTTCTGAACCAATTAGGATAAATAGTTCTCAAGTTATGCTATAATGTGTGCTTCAATCATAATTGTTTTAGATGTTTATATTTATTTTGATTGATAAAGAAGCCGGAACGAATTAATAAATCACAAAACTCCTAAAGGAACGATCTAAGCTTTCATTTGAGCAAATAAATATAGTTTTTGACTAATACATCGAAACAAGTTTAATTCGCAATTTTAAACAAGATTGAAGAGAAGGCTATAGAAAAAAACTTTGGGGAAAATGATCTTAATTCAATAGGCAATTAGTTATCGTTCATTCCATGTCAAACCGAACACCTTTTTTGGGTCACCATTCCCGATTTCAAAATAAATTGGCATATCGATTCTCTGCATTCTATAGTTGGCGAAAAAAATTACAAAAAAACTTTTCCAGATGTTATTAGCATCTGAAATCTGAAAAAATAGGAAAATATATTTTCGGAACGAGTGGACGGATTTTTACAAAAGAAGGCTCATTTTAAAGGTCGTAAGTTCTTTTTTTCATAGCAGAGATTTATGTTATGTGAACATTGCATTTCTTATATTTTAAAAACTCGTTTGTGAATTTATACAAATTAGAGCTTTTCTTAAAGGTTTGACGAAAATAAATGTATATGCGAAAATTCGCCAATATTTGCATATATCGTTATTTATTTGTCCTGTTAAATTCTAATTTGCATACTGGACCAGGAAAACAATAACATAGGTACGTGAAATATATATAGATATGGAGTCCTAACTAATCTGAGTTTTCTGTGTTTGTGGTTGTGATAACATCCTAACTGATACATCACATCTGGTGTCATATTCGGATTCAATGACCAACATTTTTCGATGAATACTTCATTCAGTATTACCAGAATTTCAACTTCTCTGGTCTCCAGGAATACAACTACTCAGACCTCGTCAACGTAATTTATTAAAAACTATTTGTTGATAGCGATCTATCAAGTCACAAACAAAATCGAAGTGATACAGAAGTTTTAATGACACAGTGGGTTTTAGTGATATTTCGAAATTGAGCATAATGCTGATAGGATTACAAGAAATCTCTAGAAGATTTTGGTTCATTGTAAATAAACTTATTGTGAACTTTTTTTTAATTATATGACGTTTTTAACTTGTTCACTTTGGGTACAAAATGATCCCATTGTATAGGAGGTACCAAAAGGGGAGGGGCCACTTTGCAATTTTTCTCATGTTTATAGTGACGGATAAACTATTACTATGTGTGGAATTACAGAATATTTTGATAAGAAGTAAAGGGGAGGTACTAGAAGCAGTATGACCAATTTTCGAATGTAAAACTGAATTCCGCTGAACATAGTTATGGTGATTTCGATTCTGACAAAAATGTCGCCGTATCGACGCGAAATTTTGAAAAATGTTTGCTTTATTTATGTGGAACTGATGTAGCCCCTTGAATTGAACTTAGGTCATATTTCAAAATACCAAGATGTGATATAAAAGTGCAGTTTTGTGCAAAAAGGGCAGCGAAACAAAATGGCCATTAGGGTCCTAGGTCACTCCTTCGATGTGACTTATACTAAATTACTCCACTAAAGTGAGGGTATAAAGAAACCGGAACAATAAGATACATTTTTACCTTTCCAGTACCAACAATTTTCATTTTCTATTTTTGGCTTAAAAATTCGTAAAAATTACGACAAATCGTCATTTCTGTCAACATGAATTCTGTAAAAGAAAGCAATTTCAATGATAATGTAATATGCTATTAAAGACAATTTTTAATTTGTTTCTGACTATGTGTAAGTAATTTATTTTATTTGACAAAAATCAACAAAACAATTCTATTCAGATCAGCAGTAGGCTAACGAGGAGGCAAACATACTTTTCCTAACTTATGTATATCCTTCAATAATCAATTTATTAAATCTAAATATCACTTGGCCTCTTGTAATACATTTTCGTTCTGTCATCCTCAAAGTATGCTACACGTTTCATGAACTCACGCGCTCTCAGACTATGCAACATTTCTAGCGAAATATATGTTCACAATAATACTTATCCAAGGCTTCTCAAATAACGATATGCGCACCGCAAGTCCTATCAAAATTAGAATATATTAATTTATATATTATATTTTGATTTCCAATTATATTTCCAAAAATATTATAATTGTCTAATCCCCGAAATATTCGAACATTTTCGTTTCGAAACAAATTTCAAAACAGAGCAGCTGTTAGGAATACGAGTACTCATAGAATAATTTTTATACCCTACACCACACTGTAACACCCAAAAGGAGAAGAAATAGACCCATCGTTTATTATACCGATCGACTTAGAATCACTTTCTGAGTTGATTTAGCTATGTCCGTCTGTCCGTCTGTCTGTCTGTGCATGTATTCTTGTAATCAAAGTACATGTCGCAATTATGGTCCGATCTCGACGAAACTTTACACATATCTTTTTTTTGGCCAAAAGACGATCCCTATTGAATTTGGTTAAAATCGGTTCAGATTTAGATATAGCCCCCATATATATGTTAGCCCCGATTTGACATGTAAGCGCTGTAAAAACTTTATTTTATATCCGATCAGTATGAAATTTGGCAGAAAGAGGTTTCTTATTACATGAAGGAATACTGCTAAATTCGGAGAAAATCGGTTCGGATTTAGATATAGCCCCCATATATATGTTACCCCCGATTAGACCTGTAAGCGCTGTAGAAATTGTATTTTATATCCGATCAGTGCAAAATTCGGCAGAAAAAGGTTTCTTATTACTCGAAGGAATACTGCCAAATTTGGAGAAAATCGGTTCAGATTTAGATATAACTCCCACATATATGTGACCCCAGATTTGAAATTCAAGCGCTGTAGAAACTGTGTTTTATATCCGATCACAGCGAAATTCGGCAGAAAGAGGTTTCTTATTATATGAAGGAATACTGCCAAATTCGGAGAAAATCGGTTCAGATTTAAATATAGCCCTCATATATATGTTACCCCCGATTTGACATGTAAGCGCTGTAAAAACTGTATTTTATATCCGATCAGTACGAAATTCGACAGAAAGAGGTTTCTATTTCACATGAATGAGTATTCAGGGAAAATCGATTCAGATTTATATATAACCTCCATATATATGTTCCTCTTGATTTGGTTACAAAGCGCTATAGAAGTTGTACTTTACTTCCGATAATTACAAAAGTCTCCAGAAAGATGTTTCTCAATTTAGGAACAAATATTGATTAATTTAGCGATTATCGGTTCAGAATTAGGTATATCCACATATATATGTTCTTACCCATTTACCAATTATTCCAAATTATTATCGCAATCACCCTTATCGCATTGTTAGGGAGGTGTAGGGTATTATATAGTCGGCCCCGCCCGACTTTCTGCCTTTCCTTACTGGTTTATATATATAAAAGTTATTTTTCCATTTTCTTTTGGTTAATAATATAATGAAATTTCAAAAATATTTGGTTTCCCTCGAATCAAATTGAGAAAACGATGATTTACTTGTTTTATCGCTAAAGTATGCTACAATTTGTGGGCACAGGTCTGCTCTACTACTGTTGCATACCACCGAAACATTTACTAAAGTAATAAATTAGTGATAAATTTTTTTTCGACAAAGGCATAGCCAAAAATATAATATTTATTTTTTATTTTAATTTCCTTTAGTTATATTTAAAATATTTTCTACCTTTGTTATCCCCAAAGTAGGCTACATGCCATATTTCTAGTGAAATAGTTCTTATAAAACAAAGCTGCTGTCAGGATAAACTTAGGTTTTTAATACAAGAGCTATGTCCCCCTTAGAACCCGTCCACTTTTTAACTTCAACAATATTATGAAATTTCAAAAATATTTGTTTTTCCTCGCATCAAATTAAGAAAACAACAATTTACTTGGTTTATCCCCAAAGTATGCTACACATTTTGTACACACGCCTGCCCTCTAGCTATGCAACAGTTCCAGTGAAATACATATTTACTAAAGTAATAAACAAATGCTTAAATTGTTCTATTTGCCATAAAGGTGCGGCCTTTATAAAAATAAAATATACATAATTTCCCAGGAAAAAAAGTAATCATCAAATAAATGTGCCTGTGTAAAATAGAAAAACATTTCACAAATAAATCCCCACGAAAATAATTTTGTCATGGCGACAAATGAGCAACGAAAAAGATCAAATGCAAGCCAAAACACCTGCCACCTCAGACAGCAACCCGACCCCCCACAGAGTAACTGTCAAGCCGGAGTCATCAAGAAGGCAGGGCAACTCCTCGTTCCCACCAGGAGCAAGGAAGCAACCAAAGGGAGGGAAAGATGGAAACTGAATGAACAAAACCAAGCAAACCGACTGTTGCCCTCGGTGAGGAATGAATGCTGCAGCACAAAATAAATGAATGAAGTGAGCAAATGAATTGTGCGTTGCCGGGATGAATGAATGGGAGGACAGACAGACTAGCGGATGGAAGGAAAGCCGGACGAACAGACATTTGGAACGTATGGTAAGTGACTGATAAACCATGACAACGGCTTTTTTTCGATGTGTATGTGGCCCAGCTACTCAACTCTTTCCGTGATGCTATAAATACCTGCTGCTTTTGAACGACAGAGAGAGTTTAACGCGCAAAATGCCTAGGTTGCACTGGCAATAACCCCTCCCATGCCTGCAGGGGCAACATTCATCCATGACAGCCGTAATGGAAGTGGTAGTAACTGTTCCAATTGTAGAACCGGACTACCGGGAGGAGCGCAGCGCACAGTTGTCAAGGATTAAAGGACAAAGGAATTTAAAATATACAACACAAAAACAAACAAACAAATAAACAATGCAGGACGATAGTCATCAGGTAGTGATGGACACAATGAATTTTTGTTTTTTTTATCTTATGGAAGGGTGGTCGTAATCCGCACCGAGGGCAAAATGGATAATTGTAAAGTTGTTGAATGTTGGATACATAAACCATGGGCAAATATGTGATCGAAAAGTAACAGCAGTTGGCTGTAAGCCGAGATAACAAAAAGCCTGATCCTTGACACAAACCATATTTCAAGTAATTGTCATAACTTCTCGAAATACCTAATCTACTATTTGAGCTGAGTATTCTCCTGAGTCAAAAATCCTCCGTAGGTAATCACATTACCAATATTTTCCTCTGATTTCTACAAAAAAACTTTATTTACTAATAACAAAAAATAAACGAAAATTTGGCATTCACAAATCAGACCCAAAAATCGTGTCGACCAGTGTAATTTTTGAAATCAAACCTGAATATATCATTTAAAGCCAATATCATATTTAAGGTAAAACTAGTGAACAGTAAATGTGGGAAGAACTCAGCTGATTCAGTCCAAGCTTTTAAGAAATTCCCTTAAATTCCTAAGACTGGATTAGGCATCCGTACAAGTAACATTGCCGTAGCATAACGAATCAGCTGATCTATTCTGTCTTATGGAATTCGGTGTAAAGGATTACCCAACGCAAACGTTTCTCAAACGGAATGAATGAAAGTTTACGAGGCATGGAAATCAGCTGATTAAATAAAATCAGAAAAAAATTAAGTAGTGAAATGTATGTAACGCAATGAATACAAAATACTATTTACTATTCAATTATTTAGCAACGCAATGCTTGAGAGTTTGTTAAATATTTTTTCTGTGAACAACTTAATGATATTGCATGTTTTTTTAATGTTGATTCAATTATGGTATGGGCAACGTTATGTTTACACTTATGTTACGTTAAGGTTACATTGGGCTAAAGACTGGGTGGGGTCAACGTTACGTTTACTTTACGGTAACGGATCGTAACGAATCAGCTGAACCAACTTAGCATAAATCATTATAAACGATTAGCCCGCGAAAATGAAAAGTAAACGAAGGGAATAATTTTCTGAAATATGATATGGACATTACGGTTGGGTGCATTTGCAAACAGCCGATTAAAAAGTGAGGTTATGATGCCAATAAAATAAGTAAAACGATGAAGAAAGAAGACAGTTGAATGAAAAAGAAGAAAATATATTTTTAAAGTTAGAGAAATTACTCGTAATTCAAGATAATTATTAGGTTTTTGTTATATTTGTTTCGAATGTCTGAGTCGTATTATACGATGTACATAATTGATCAGGCGGGTGACGTTACTGTTACGTTAAAATGGCTACCAAAACAATACAGACCTATATTTGAATGGCTCAAATGCCAATGACATAACCCACATGTTCATGCTTTTCCGGAGAAGCAAAACACAAAGTAAAGTAATTTTAAGCTTGTGACGAGATTTATGGATATCTAGACTATTACGGCGAAATTAAATAACAAATCTAGCGTAATTAGTTGTGGCGTATACTCGTATTCTGAATAAAACAAATAAAATTGTATGAATCTTTTGCTTTTTTAATGATATTGTTTGTATTTGCGTCGTTTTGAATTTCACTCATAAGTTTGTCAATTTGAGATATTGAACTATAAAATTTTGTATGAACGTGTAGTTTATTCTACTAGACTATAATTAATCAAAAAAATTATTTTTTTATATTACGTAATTTTGGATTTCAGATGACGATATATTATTTTGATAAAAATTAAATGTAATTTTTTCATGATTCTGGCGTTCACTTCATATGTATACATATTAGGGATGTAACGAAAGTGACTTTAGCGAAAGCAAATACGAAAGTGAATATTGAAATATATTTCTTGCGTATGCGAAAGCAAATAGTGAAATATGCATTTTTGCCAAAGCGAATAGTGAAATATGCGTTTTTGCGAAAGTGAATGCGAAAACGAGTATTAGTTTGACCCTTTAGTACAAACAAATTAAGGACCAGAATTAATACTTTTCCAGGATAATCAAGTATTAAGGACGTTTTCCATATTTTGACCTCTTGTTGCCACAAGGACATATTTATCAACTGTTTTGAAGAGAAGTAGCAGAGGTTTTCATTGGTATTAATATGTTCAAAATGTGCGTAGCGGTTAAGATAATTTTAACGAATGGAAGAGAATACTGCGTTGAAGTAAGTTTGCAAACATTTAATTAATTCCATTGATTTCCTGATTTTATTGACATTATAACCTCAGTTTAAATCGGCTTTTTCCTAAAAAAACGTAAAAAGTAGCAGGATCTTCCACTCCGTTTACGAGAAGTAACCCAACTGATACGTTACGTAATAGTAAGGCATATTCTATCAGCTTATTCCTTACGCTACGACAACGTTACTTTTGTGTGTTTAATCTTGTATATTAATATATTGTTTAAAATTCAATTATTCAAACAGTATTCATAGCAACAACTCACCTGATTCGGAAATATAATGAATCAGCTGATCGAACCTACCTTTTGAAAATCAGTGTAAATAATTACTCAAAGGAAACGTTGTGCAAACGGAAGGGAAGAACCTGTTGACTATTTATTTTGAGAATACGTTTAAGTAAAAGTGAGATTGTAATATCAATCAAATCAAAAATAACGAAAAAATTAAAAATGACATTTTTGAACTATTTAGTTTTTTTAAATATTTATTTTGATTTTTGTATATTTGATCAGCTGTTTCGTTACGCCATGTCAGTATTAATTATGCGTAAACGCAACGTTGTCGTATATAATGAATCAGCTGATCGAACCTACCTTATGAAAATCAGTGTAAACAATTACTCAAAGGAAACGTTGTGCAAACGGAAGGGAAGAACATGTTGACTATTTATTTTGAAAATACTTTTAAAGTAAAAGTGAGATTGTAATTTCAATCAATTCAATCTTCCAGGCTTGAGTGTGTAATTGTTATCGTTCTATCTGGCCCAAACGATTAACTGTTTATCGTCTAGGCTATTTTGATATTCCCCGTATTTTTTTCTTAAAAAAGAGATGTGTAAAAAATCATATTTACTCAAATCAAAAGAGCAGGTCAGACCTCCTGAAATGGGAAAACATGGTTCCGTAGGATACTTTCTCCAAAAATTATTGACTACGAAGATAAGTCATCCGGACGAAACGTCAAAATCTATCAGGTACGAACGAATAGGAATAAACTGTCACACGCGAAAAAACAGTTTTCCGCGAACATTTCTTGAACTTTTTTGCACTTATCAATTAATTTTAACAATTGCCAAAAATTTAAAAAAATCGGTCTGAAAATATGCGAAAAATATCACTCGTTGGATTTAAATTCCTATTAGTTCGTACTGACACTTTCTCGCCCCGGGATGACTTATCTTCGTAGTCAATAATTATTTGCTTTTCTGTACTCCAAGGAAACCATTGAGCGTTGAAAAATACAAAACTTTTATTTCTATTTGAGAATGTTGCTTAACCTTTTCGCCGGACTTCAATTGAGCCGCAGAGCCAAAACGACTCAGAAGTCTTGGTGTAGGTGTTGACTTGGCATTGTCGACAATAGAGACATATCTGTGTCTTCCTTTTCATACCTCTTATCTACGCTCAATTGAAGCACAATTCTTCGCACCACCACCACTTCTTCCTCTACGCCTCATCCATTGCATATGTTAAGGGGTATTTATTTGTTTTGTTGAAAAATGAAGCATACTTAAATGGTTCCAGTTTTTGTGTGTATCGCTGTGCTGTCTCGCCAGATATGTGTGTACAACACTTTTAAATAAATAAAACGCACATTGTGCCGGGCAGGCGGGAGTTAATATTGCAACTCCATGTGATAAATGTTTGCTAGACACAAAATGTCACATTGTCAATGATGAAGGCCACCAGGAAAAGAGGAAAAGGTAAAAGCAAACGGTAGCAGCAGCCTCAGTTCTCCTGACTAGCCCCATCGGAATGGTGATGTTGTTGTTGAAATGAAATCAATTATTCATATGCTACGACTCTCAGCGAAGAGAGACCCCCAAACGAAATGGCTTTGCACTCCTACTCGCTTTCATTCCTGAGCCTCCCCGAAAGTATGCAAAGTATTTTGTTGTTAATGCAAACGGACGAGTATGCAACAGTTTTTTGGTTTCACACACACACACAAAAACAATTCTGACAGTTCAGCGGATAGAGTTGTGTTTCTCGGTTTAATGTTATTTCTGGTCTGTGATTAAACATGAGTCAATTTTACTCATGTCATTGGTGGTTCGTTAGTTGGTTGGCAGGCTGGCTGATTCGTGCCATTTTCGAAGCACGGAAACTTCAAATAAAGTTCAATTTAGCAGAACATTTTCCGAATGTGTTCCGGAGTTGTTGTCGACTCTCAAACAGAAAGCAAATAAAAGGTGAGTCGAGGTGAGTGGCGACGAATGTTTAAAATATCGGCATTCATCAAATTTGTCGACAGTTAATTTAAATATTTTTGCCCTTTTGCAAAGAGCGTCTTGTCAAAAGGGAATTCAATGCCATTCAACCATTCATTCGCTCGGATTTCCTAGCCCCAATAGATAACACAGACCCAATTGCCGCTGTCAGTTACATTTTACATTTCAACACAAAATATCTTCAAACTTGTGCCAATTTCCCGATACTACCAATCTCATTCTCGTCAATTTCATTTTGTGACATTATTGCACACCAAACCAAACAAACAGAATAAAATCGAAATACTTCAATATCATATCATAGAAGACCATCAGCCACAGCTATAAGGGTCTGCTCTATCAGGACATAAATTCAATACGAACAGCAACATCTCAATAATGTTTATTCTTTGGCAGCTACTCGTAGTACAATATTTTGCCCATCACTCCCATTTTTATGATGTTTTATAGAGCCAAGATTGATTTTTAATATCACTTCCCACTCCTCCTGTTATTGGCTCAAAGGAGCAGCTATGCAGCATTGCCTTCTCTTCGAGTATCGTGACACTTGTTCATGCTAACATGATGGCTCCTTTGTCCAGAGGTCAATTTGCATTTTTTACTTCCTCTAGCCCGTGGCTCATGATGATGAATACATGAACTTAATTAACCGTTTGCTGTGTTTCATTTTCTTATCTTTGGCCCTTCTGGGCTAAGGAACAAACAGCAGTGCTCCTTATATAGGAAATGTTATTGGCAATAGCTGCAGTGAGCAGAATTTAAAAAAATAATTGCATACTTTAAGGTATTGTGATTGGACAGCATAGATTTAGGGAAATGTTGTCTCCAAAGCTAGAAATTGTATTTTTAAGAATTTCGTACAACTAAGAAAATTTAGGAATGACGATTTGCCTTAGGATGGAAATATAATCCAATGGACCTATTGGTTAAATTTGGTATTACCTAGATCTTCAGCAGGATGTCAATGGTCGACTATAGTAGGAATGGAACCTTCGCCACGGTTTCAGTGTTTGACTCTATTCTAGACGAAACCTCAGTGATGGAGATGTTTTATAGAGGAAATCTCAATGAGTGATTGTATTATAGATGAAATCTAAGTTACCGACTCAATAATAGAGGAAACCTCTGTGGTGACTCTAGTATGGAGGAAGAACTTCATAATTGTTGGATGCCCTAAGTGGTAGACTCTGGAACATAGGAACAATAAGTTTTAAGGCTGTCAGCCATATTATAATGGAATACCTCAGTGGTCAACTGTGTTATTGCTATTCTGCAATGCTCGACTCTACTATTAGAGAAGACCTCAGTGATCGACTCCGCTATTGCAGAATACCTCAGTGCCCGTCTCTTCTATAACCGAAGACCTCAGTGGTCGATACTAGTGGAGATAGAGAAGAATTCTAAATTGACGGCTATATTATAGTGGAGGTCTCAGTGGTCGGCTCTGCTATTGCAGAAAATCTGAGTGGTCGAAGAAGTTCTAAATTGGCGGCAACATTATATGGGAGGAACTCAGTGGTCGACTCTGCAATTTCAGAATAACTCAGTGTTAGACTCTAATATTGCAGAAGATCTCAAAAGAAAAAGAAAAAGTTCTGAGATGGCGAATATATTATAATGGAGGACTTCAGTGGTCGACTCGCTATTGCAGAAGACCTCAGTGGAAGATACTAGTGGAGGGGAAGAAGAAGTTCTGAGTTGGCGGATATATTGTAATGAAGGACCTCAGTGGTCGACTCTGCTATTGCAGAAGACCTCAGTAGTCGACTCAGTGGTCAATACTATGTGAGAGGAAGAAGAATTCTAAATAGGCGGATATATTATAGTGGAGGTCCTTAGTGGTCGGCTCTGCTATTGCAGAAGATCTCAGTAGCCGATACTATTGTATAGGAAGAAGAAGTTCTGTATTTGCAGCAACATTATAGTGGAGGACCTCAGTGTTCGACTCTGCTATTGCAAAAGAACTCAGTGGTCGACTCTGCTATTGCAGAAGACCTCAGTGGTCGACTCTGCTATTGCAGAAGACCCCAGTGGTCGATACTAGTGGATAGGAGGGAGAAGTTCTGAGTTGGCGGATATATTATAGAGGAGGAACTCAGTGGTCGACTATGGTATTAGAGAAGACCTCTGTCGGCGATACTAGCGGAGAGGGAAAATAAGTTCAGAGTTTAGGCCGATAGCCTTAGATGCTAGTGACTTTTACATTAAGTTTATTATAATTTTAATTGTAACAAATAAATAAATAAATTAGGTTCTGAGTTGGCGGATAGTGGAGAACCGAAGTCGTCGACTATTCTATTACAGAAATCCTCAGTTGTCGATAATAGTGAAGAGGGAGAATAAGTTCTGAGTTGGCGGATATATTGTAGTGGTCAACTCTGCTATAGCAGAAGGCCTCAGTGGCCGACTCCGCTATTGCAGAAGACCTCATTGGGAGAAGAAGTTATGAGTTGGCCGATATATTGTAATGGAAGATATCAATGGTCAGTGGCATACTATACGGCTGCGGAAGACCTGAGTGGTCGAATCTAGTGTTACGAAGAATAAGTTCTAAGGTTGTCAGCTATTTAAAATGGAATACCTTAATGGTCAACTCTGTTATTGCAGAATAACTCAGTGCTCGACTCTACTATTGGAGAAGACTTCAGTGGTCGATACTAGTGTATAGGAAGAAGAAGTTTTAAATTGGAGGCAATATTATAGTGGAGGACCTCAGTGATCTACTCGGCAATTGCAGCGTACCTAATTGTTCTACTCTGCTATTGCAGAATACCTCAGTGGTCGACTCTACTATTGCAGAGCACATCAGTGGTCGATAGTAGTGGAGAGGAATAAGAAGTTCTGAGTTGGCGGATATATTACAGTGGAGAACTTTAGTGCTCGACTATGCTTTTACAGAAGTTCTCAGTGGTCGACTCTGCTATTGCAGAAGATATCAGTGTTCGAAAGTAGTGGAGAAGTTTTGAGTTGGCGGATACATTATAGTGGAGAACTTCAATCGTCGACTATGCAATTACAGAAGACCTCAGTGGTCGACTCTGCTGTTGCAGAAGACAGCAGTGATTTATACTATTGAAGAGGGAGAATAAGTTCTGAGTTGACGGCTATATTATATACTATACTAACTCAGTGGGCGACTATGCTACTGCAGAAGACCTCAGGGGTCGAATCTGCTAAAGTAGGATAATTATGTGGTCTATACTAGTGGAAATAAAGAAGAATATCTGAGTTGGTGGCTTTTTTATAGTATATAGTATCGATGAATTTGTTCATCGCCCTGACGAATTTCTATTTTATCTATTTGAACCATAGTTTGAAGAGTTATAGTTTGCACCAGCCAGACAGACGTAAGGATGGAACGGATGTTCGCCGAACATCATAGGGTCTTAGGACACTTTTTTGATGCGTGACACTTTTGGCCCAGATACTAGTGGAGATGAAGAAAAAGTTCTGAGTTTGCGACTTACAAGAGTGTAGGACTCTTGTAAGGAAGAATATTTCACTGGTAGAATAAGGTATAAAGGAAGTCCTGAGTAGTCGACTTCGGAACTGAGAACGAGTCGTTGGTACATTCTAGTACAGATACGCAGCTGAGTTGTCGACTATTGTCTAGCTGAAGACCTTAGTAGATTTTAGTGTACAAGAAAACCTCATGGTTGACTTTAGGAAAAATTAAGTTCTAAGAAGTACACCTTAGGACAGAATAAACAATGTCTGCGTTTATAAAAATGTTCATATCCTGGTTCAAATGTATCATATTCTAAACAGAAATACATTGACAAATTATAGCATAAGGAAAGTCTTATATGGTATAGACTTTAGTGACGTACTCTAGTACAGGGAGGGACCTCATTACTCGACTATAATATGTAGTGAAACCCCAGTGGATTGAAATTATGATTGCGGAAGTCTTCATTACTTGACTCTAGCGATAGCCTTCGCTGGTCGAATTAAGGAGCACTTCAGTGGTCAAAGAGCAGGACTTCTGTGGTCCATTTTTGGATTGGAGAAGGTTCAGTGTTCCACTGTAGGATTGAGGAATATTTCAGTGGTCGAACTTAGGATTTTGGAAGACTTCAGTTTAGGAGTTTAGGAGTGCGGAAGACATCGGACAGAGACTTATAGAGAAGAACGGATGAGGTCAACTACAGAAGGGAGAAAGTCTTCAGTGGTATAGAGGCGACCTCGGTGGTAGAATATAGTAAAAAGAAGGAGGACATTAGTGGTAGACTTACAGAAAAATCTCAGAGTGGACGACTTTAGGATAGCGTAATACTTCAATGATCCACCCTAATATTGAGCAAGTCTTTAGAGGCCCGCTTTAGCATTGAGAAGCAAATGAACTCAACTACAGAATATAGAACGACTTCAGTGGTGTAGCCAATAACAGAGAAGGATTTTCGCGGTAGACTTTAATTTAATATTTGTAGGATTTAGGAAGTATTCAGGGCGGCATTAGGATTGAGTAAACATGGAGTGATTCATTTCTGGATTGAGAGAAATTCCAGTTGTCCACTTCGGCATTGAGAAAGATTCCAGTGGTCAACTTCGGCATTGAGGAAGAGTTTCGTGCTTCTTCTGCTACAGACATAACCAAAGAGTAAACGACAGACATATAGGAGAGAGAAAATTTGGTTAACTATAGACTAAAGAAATACTTCATTGGTGGAGAGTCCTAAGACCTTGCCGATCGACTCTACCACCGATAATGATATGAGGGTCGGATTAAGTATAGGCGAATATTAGTAGGTTCAACTTAAGATTGAGGAAGACGTCAGAGCTCGACTGTGGATCAGAGAAGGTACTCAACGGTCGATTTTAGCATTTAGGAAGACTTAAGGGAGCGATACTAGTATCGACACGACTTTAGGATTGTGGAAGTTTTCAGTGGTCGACATAAGGATTGAGGAAGACTTTTTTTCAACTTTAGCATTGAGAAAGACTTCAGGTGAACTTTAGTGTTGAGAAAGACTACAAGTCAATTCTAGCATTATTAAGAAGACAGCGATTTATATAGAGTATAGTGAATGAGGTCAATTATAGAATAGAGACAAAATGATGGCATTTAGGCAGAAAAATATGGCATTTATGGCATAGACACTAGTGCAGAGATGGCCTCAGAGGTCAGCTTTAGTGTAGAGAAAAGTATGTGTGAGTCCAACTCAGGATTGAGGAAGACTTCGGAGCTCGACTCTAGTATAGATAAGTGTGGCTGCGGTCGATTTAAGAAGTAATGAAGACGTTAGTGGCCGGCTATAGCACAGATCAGGATTTCAGTGATCGAGTTTAGGATGGTATATACAAGGTGGCGCAAAAGTAACCTTTCGATGTTTTGTGCCAAAGTCACCGACCGATTATTGGTCAAATAAATAGTCAGCAATATTCCGCGTTCTGGAGCAGTGTAGCGTAACATTGTTTATTAACGTGTATTTCGCATGTGTTTACCACACAATTGTCAAAACAGAACTGACATTAGGGGCCAATCGCAAAATGTATAGCATTTTCTGATAGGAGGATTACCTTTGCGCCATTTATAGCATTTTCTGATAGGAGGATTACTTTTGCGCCACCTTGTATATATAGTGAGACTTCATTGGACACTAGTGTAGCAGACCTCGGAGGAATTTGGCGTAGATGAACTCAGTGGTCGAGTCTAGTATTGATGAAGAATTCAGTACTGGTGTTTAAAATAGAAGAAGTCCTCAGAGGTCGCTTATAGTATAGATGAAGAACTGGGTGGAACCTCGTGTTGACGATTGCTTTAGTATTACGATCTAGGATAGATAGAGCATTTATAGACTGCACACTGAAAAACAAATTTGTTATAAAATTAAAGAATTGCTCCAAATACGTTCTTAGTCTTCAAAATAAGTACAATTTGTACTTAACTAGTCGTGAAAGTAGTTTCATTTTTGTGATGCTTAGTTTGTCTTATAGGACTCTTGAAATTCTGCAGTACTCCTTCTATTCCATGACTGGTTTTATTTATACAAACTCCATTCCTTTTGAACTCTATAGAAATGGCTGATACGCTACATTAATGTTCATATCTGGACCATCTCTAGCTTTTGTGGTTTCATTTACAGTAGCAGTCCCCGGTTACATACGAGTAAATAAAAGCATGTCTGTAGTCGACAAAGACCTGTTGGGGCTCCTATCACAAGTATAGAAATCCACCTATCCAGTCCTTAAAGAAGTTTGATGATTTGCGATGCTCATATTTGGTCATATGGTCTTAAGACCCTGCAGTTCTCCCAACGGTTCCATGACTTTGTCCAGAACTCATTCAATTTGAAGTCTATAGAAGTGGCTGATCTGCCGTTCATTAATTTATAGCTGAACCTATGTAACAGTAACAGTTTCTTAGTATCAAACAGAGCGCGTTTCTGTAATATTCCATAAGGCCTATTAAAGTATGTCCGCAGTCAACAAATTTTAACTAAGGCTCTTCTCAGAAGTGTATGTAGAACTCCACCTAAACAGTCCTAAAAGTAGTTTGGTTTTAGCGATTCTCCGATCGGGCCATAGGATCTTTGCGACCCGCCTATCTTCTCTGCGGTTCCATGACTGGTTGACTTTTTCCTTAACTGATTGCATTTTAAGTCACATCCACCATTCCAATGTTCAGAGCCCTTATAACCTTATCGAACTTATCCTTCCATAGCACGACCTTATATTGTTTCATACTATTAAATCATGTATGCAGTCATTTAATAGTTTATAGACCTATCACAAGCCTACCTCAGCCTATCAGGTCCTAAAGCGATGCTCATATTGATTCATATGGCCTTGAGACTCTACAAACCTCCCGACGGTTCCATGACTTTGTCCAGAACTCAAATTAAAGCATGTCTGCAGTCAACAAAAGCCAACTAAGGCTCCTCTCAGAAGTCTAGGACTCCGTACACCCAGGAAAATAATTGGTTGGAATTCGATTGTAACAATAAAAAAATAGTACTAGCAATAAAAAGTATATTGCCTAGACCGTCTGTCGGTTGTATTTATAAATAAATAGTTGAAACAACAATAATAACATGGATACGATCAAATGAAAATGCTTGCAACTAAATCGATGGTTGTATCAATCGAAATATGATTGTTTTTTTTCATTAACACTCGGTTAGTTGTGGTAACTAATTTTAAATTTTCATTATAGTACCATATGATTTTTTGGTTGTTACAACCAATGTTTTAATCTTGACAACAGAAATTGTATCAATAGACCAAAGATTATTATTGCAACGAATAATTGGTTACTACAACAGAACAAATATTAATAAATAATCGTTTATTGGTTATCCCAATCATTTCCCAAATTTAGAAAAATTAAATGTATTTTGGGAAATACAACCGAAAGATTGGTTGCTGTTCTTTTGCTGATACATTACAAACAAAAAATAAAATTACTAGACATGAAAAAATTTTCAACATTTTGTTCAAGAACGGTATAGGTAATCAAAAATAATCTCGTGTGGATAATAATGTGTGGAATGCAGAATATGTTGTGCAAAATGTTTTACAAAATAAAAAAAAGCAACAATCATGAAATTGAAAGCACAGGGTTAAGCGATATTTGCATAAAAGTTTTGTTTTTTTTCGTGTACTAAAATATGTGTCAAATATTTCCACATCTCATATGAATTATGAATGAATTGTTTTTTGTTCAATAAATAAAATAAAAATTAATGAAAACTGTTTTTAATTAATTGTCGGTAGTATATGACTGACAAATTGTCAGACCAACCAATTTTTTAAAACAGTTGGTTGTGGCAACTACAAAAGATAATTTTAGCCACCATTTTCGTAGTTGGCGCAACCAAATATGATTGTTGTCAACATGGAAGAAGAAGTATACCACAACCAAAATATTGGTTGTCCTGATGGAATCGCATGATAGTAGACATAACTACCAAAATTCGGTTGAGGCAACCAAACTGTATTCTGTGTGTATACACATCCCTAAAAGTAGTTTGGTTTTTGCGATTCTCAGCTTGGGCCATAGGACCTTTAAGACCCAACTGTCCTCTCTACGGATCCATGACTGCTTGACTTTTTCCAAAACAGATTCCATTTTATGTCAGATCCACCATTCTTATTTTCAGAGCCCTTATAATTTGAGAACATTTTTCTTTATTTCCCAAAATAATCTCCTTTTAGATCGATAAACTTTCTCCAGCGATTTTAAAGTAAGAACTGTCCAGCTGCCTTCACCCGCTACCTCCATCTCTTCATTGCAAACCTTTTTCGTTGGTAATAAAATATAATGCGAGGGAGCTAAATCTGCCGAATAGGGTGTTTGCTAAACCAATGTACTACATATCGGTGACCAATTTTTTCAATGTTTACAAATTCACTGAGATCATTTACTTTTGTGTTCTCAAAAAAGCTAAACAACGGGGCGCCTTGAAACTTAAAACGGTTGCCACTTTACAGGAAAGGATTTTTTTTTTAAATACTACCGCCATCTATATGTCAGGTGGGCTATATTTGGGACCGCCCTCGTATCTAAAATTTTTGGGTCTGCCTGACTATCTATATATGTATGTCGACCCTAATAGAGAGGAAGATTTCAGAGGTCAGCTCTACTTCTTAGAAGGACCTTAACGTTAATTCCTGTGTAATTGTAAATCTAAAGATCCCAGTGGTCAAGTGTATTATATAGGAACTCTGTCTAGCTGGATAGCGGTATAGATATTTGTTCGGTTCTTCTGATGAAAGACTATGATTGTCAGTTTTAATTTTTTCCGATTTCATTAAGTGAACTAAATTTCGACTACTGTAAACAATTCAATATTTCTACCAAATATTTCTTTTGCCGTAAATTTTCGTAAAATATTCATAAATCTTGAGTATACAAAGCGAACAAAGTTTGCCTGTAGGTTCCTATGAATCGGTGTGATGTAGGTTATGATAACATCAAGTTTGGGGGCATTTTTTTTTCGAAGGTGGGCATTTTCCTTTAACCAGACAAGGATATTTTCTTAGAGTACAGCATTTGGTCTTAGCTACACAGTCTACATCATGCATGAGTCGTTCAATTGATGAGGGATGTTATTCCACAGACTACATAAATCAAATGGAGGACATTTAGATTGTTCTTCCCCTTCGTATAGTATGTCCTTTCGTGACGTCAGATGCTGAGGAGAAATTTCCCTTATTCCAAGGAAATTTTACTCACTTCCAGTGTAAAAGGAAATTCTCTCTTTGCTCAAATTATACTCTCCCTCTTTGTGGCCATTCTCTCGGTTTTCGGTCAGCCACTTTTCTCTTGCTTTTTGTCCTCTCCGTGCTGAGAGTAAATGTCTTTATTATGGGATATTTGTTCCCTATGTCATTTAATAACAATCCATTAAACGCCTAAAAGCCGGCAAAGGGATATTTTGTAAACTTACAGTTTGGCAGAGTGCACTCTGAAGTTAAGCTGCCTTTGCCTTGGCGGGTTTGCAAAATGACGACAGGGCAGAGCGAAAGGACACGAGGGCATAAACCACTGTAATATAGAAAACCAACGCTAGTGTTTATACTCGCGGTTAACTATATGGTAAAGCAATATCCTAAACAGCAATACAATGGTAGCCACACTGGCTTTGGAGAGCCCGGCTGAGAGAAGAGCGAGCGAGGCATCAAGTGTTAGTGCAACGAGCGTGGTAGACAGACGAAGTCCTAGAGTCATGTGGAGGAGTAAAGGATACCTGGCAATCACATGCTGCTTCTACGGTGTGTGGTATCATATTAACTGTGTAGTGGTTGTTGGTGTACACAGTCAGTGAGTGCATGTGCACGTGAGTGTATGTGTGCCCTGGCATCGCTTGTCTGGATAGTCAGTGGGGGGAAAAAGGGTAAGAGGTTGTTTGGGTGAATGGAAACACCAGTTGCTTATGGTAACTTTGTGTTCTGGCCCCGAGTCTATATGTATGTATTTGCGAGAGTGTATGCATGCGTTTGCATGATATCCTTTTCGAGTTATTTGTTTGTTAAATGCATAATGGTTTCTGGTTTAGTTTGACTTGGCCTGTGCTAGCTGGGATGGCTTGGTTTGGCATGGCTGCATGTTTGGCCTGATATGGTCGTCTTGGCTGGCTTCGTTTGCTTGGTTGCCGACGATACGTTTTTGAAAGGTTTTGCATGCAAAAATGTGCTCGTTTGGTTTTGACATTGTATTTAGTTGGCTGCAAGGTATACGGATGATGTACAGTGGTTTATGAAAGTATTTGAAGCACAGTGGTCGACTCTAGTATAGAGGAAGACCACAGTGGTCGACTCTAGTATAGAGGAAGACCACAGTGGTCGACTCTAGTATAGAGGAAGACCACAGTGGTCGACTCTAGTATAGAGGAAGACCACAGTGGTCGACTCTAGTATAGAGGAAGACCACAGTGGTCGACTCTAGTATAGAGGAAGACCACAGTGGTCGACTCTAGTATAGAGGAAGACCACAGTGGTCACCCCTAGTATAGAGGAAGACCACAGTGGTCGACTCTAGTATAGGTTAGGTTAGGTTAGGGTGGCAGCCGTATTTTTTTACAAGCTCACATAGACCAGTTTAGGTCCCTAGTGTTACCACGGGCTGAAATGCCCCTCATCGAAACCAACCTGTTTGATATATAAATGTATCGATAGTACGAATATCAGTACTAGAAAGATCTGTTAGGCTGCCTAAAAAGGCCGACCCCAGTATGTCCAGTCGTCGTTTACTCAAAGCGGGACAGTCGCAAAGCAAGTGCTCAATGCTCTCCACTTCTTCCTCATCTCCACAGCTTCGGCAGAAGTCATTGGAGTCAATACCCAATCTTTTGGCGTGTTCGCCGATCAAGCAGTGTCCCGTCAGAACCTTTACTAACGTAGACAATCGTTTCCTCTCTAGTGCGAGAAGATATTTTGACCTTTTCAGGTCATACCTTGGCCAGATTTGTCTAGCTACCCTGCAGGTGCCGATTTCTGTCCATCTTTCGTTGGACTGCCTGATTGCCTCTTGCCTAAGCCAAAGCTTGCACGTGGATAGTGGCGCACCAATATATGCAAATTCTTCGAGAATTTGTAATGTCGTCCCTTTCCTAGCAAGTTCATCGGCTTTGCAGTTCCCCGGGATATCCCTATGCCCAGGCACCCATATGAGGACTCTAGTACAGAGGAAGACCACAGTGGTCGACTCTAGTGTAGAGGAAGACCACAGTGGTCGACTCTAGTGTAGAGGAAGACCACAGTGGTCGACTCTAGTGTAGAGGAAGACCACAGTGGTCGACTCTAGTATAGATGAGGACCACAGTGGTCGACTCTAGTATAGAGGAGGACCACAGTGGTCGACTCTAGTATAGAGGAAGACCATAGTGGTCGACTCTAGTATAGAGGAAGACCTCAGTGGTGGACTCTAGTACAGATGAAGACCTCAGTGGTCGACTCTAGTATAGAGGAAGACCTCAGTGGTCGACTGTAGTATAGAGGAAGACCTCAGTGGTCGACTGTAGTATAGAGGAAGACCTCAGTGGTCGACTCTAGTATAAAGGAAGACCTCAGTGGTCGACTCTAGTATAGATGAGGACCTCAGTGGTCGACTCTAGTATAGAGGAAGACCATAGTGGTCGACTCTAGTATAGAGGAAGACCTCAGTGGTGAACTCTAGTATAGATGAAGACCTCAGTGGTCGACTCTAGCATATGGGAAGATCGCAATGGTCGACTCTAGCATAGAGGAAGACCACAGTGGTCGACTCTAGTATAGAGTAAGACCTCAGTGGTCGACTCTAGCATATGGGAAGATCGCAATGGTCGACTCTAGTATAGAGGAAGACCACAGTGGTCGACTCGAGTATAGAGGAAGACCTTAGTGGTTGACACTAGTATAGAGGCAGACCTCAGTGGTCCGCCCAATCATAGAGGAAGACCTCGGTGGACGACTCTAGTATAGAGGATTATCTCAGAGGTCGACTCTAATATGTAGGATGAACTCAATGATTCAAAACCACTGTGCTTCATTTACGTAAAGGGCTATGTCTATGTATACATAGGTGTGTGTTTGCATGAGTGCGTTTTAGCTTGCAGCACTTTCGTGTCAGTCCATGCATTGTGGGGGGTGAGGTGGCTGGCTGGCTGACGTTCACAACAAGTGTTCTCTGTTGACTATAGCATACTTTTAGGTGCGTTTTTGCGTTTATTGGCTTCCTACTTCGTCCTCTGTGTTTTCCTATACTATTGGTTTTTGACATACTACGGATGTATTTACAACCGGCAGCTCGCCGCCTTAGGTTAGTGGGCAAAATATCATACATAGCTGCTTTAATATACTTTCTCTCTCTCTCTCTATCTCTATCTGTGTAGCAATGTGTATTTTTCTGAACGAGAACCTTAGAGGAAAATTAACTTACTAATTGAATTTTAGAAAAAAAAAATAAAAATTGCAGAAAGCTCAAACAAAACAGGAAGCATACGATAGAAACTGTGAATGAAATTGATATTAAAAAACACTTTAGAAAATGAGAATTGTTAAAAAGGTAAACAATGCTGTATGTGTGTGTACTCGCATGGACGAGAAAGAGAAGAAAACATATCGACAAGTGTAACTCCTAAATGAATGCTTTACTTATACATAGGACCAAAAGTATGCAATACAAAAATTGCAATTTTGCGGATTTGCTGATCACACTCTAAGGCATGGCTGGTTTAAAAAAAACCTTTCTTGTGATGTTTTATGACACAGTGTCTAGGAATTTTATCAAAATTAATTTTTCACAATGGAGATTTCAAAGTAGAAGTGGTTACGTTGGCTCACGGGCCTTCGCTGATGTTGCTAGAGACTGCTTTGTTCTGAGGATCATAAGCAGGGGAGATGAAGATGACATATAATCTCTACTAAATTCTAAGAGAAAGACATCAAGCTTATTTTTTATTAAAATCTCAGCATTAATTGAAAGCGACCTGATACTAGCCGTCAAAGTCGAGAGGTGCAGAACACAGTCATTCATTTATAACATTCCACTTGCCCATAGGAATTGTGCAGTCTACATCTCACAGGTTGTTGATCCTCAGAACCAAGCTGTGTCTAGCAACATCAGAAGTGTAAATATAATGTTTAACGTCTTTTTTGCAGGATCCATAAGAGACTTGAGGAAATCGACACTGTATCTCTGTTCTAAAAGCAGAATGAATTTCTCACATAGACATGGAGTAACGCTAAATAACAGGAGACTGCACCCTTCAAATAAAACCACTGGCCAAAAGTCCAAAATAATCAGTCATAACGCTGGTCCGCGGTCCTTCGCTGGCGTTGCCAAGTCTTGCGATCATCAATAGTGGAGATGAAGGTGACAATATATCTAAGGCCAAAGGGATTGTTATATAGAACCGATTGTCACCTGTATACTCCCACGTTCTTATGGAGTTTACAGCTCCACCTCTCGACTTTAACGACGCTGGCTTGTATTAGAGCCGCATACAGTTAATACTGAGTTTTTAAGAAGAAATAAGTATTGACGTCTTGCTCTCTTGCTTGAAGAAGCGGACCCTGCATCTCGGCCATACAAGCAGAGTGAATCTTTTAAATAGATACGGAGTATCGCCAAAGAATAGGAGGCTGCGCTCTCCAGGGGAACCACTGGCTTTAAAAAGTAACAAAGTAATCATTTGCAACGCTAGTCTTTTGCTGACATTGCTAATTACAGCTTGGTTCTGAGGGTCATCAATAGAGGAAATGAAAACGCCAATACTCCTAGGGGCAAATGGTGCGTTACAGAGAACGGACTGTCCCCTATGTACTTCGACGTTATTTTGGAGTTTTCCGCTGCACCTATTGACTTTGTCGTTATAGGCTGGTATTAAGGCTTCGAATAATGAATATTGCGCTTTGATGACGAAATATAATGTTTGACGCATTTCTGTCAGGATCCATGAGGCATGATGAAGCCGACCCTGAATCTTTGAAAAGGACACGGAGTATCACTAAAGAACAGGAGGCTGCATTCTCCAGATGAAGCAAATGGACCAAAGTAATCAGGGGTAACGCTGGTCCTAGGTCCTTCGCTTACGGTGCTTAGGAAAGTTTCACCAACCGGGGCAATGAAGACGGCAATAATCCTAGGGACAAGGGGAGAAAGGATAGAAAACGGAATGTCGTTTGTTCATATTATGGTTTACAGAGTTTACAGCTTAACCTCTCAACTTTGATGTCATAGGCTTGTAAATATTATTGAAGAAGATTGATAAGTTCTGGACAGGTGCGATACTAAATGTAATCAATAAGCATTCCAGTAGCACCATATGATGTAGAATTCATCGTTAAGAGGTTGCCTGACCGCAATTCCGGTCTTCTAACTAGCGACTAGATTGTCGGCCGATATGATGGAACTCGATGTCACGTAGGCCGATATGATGGAACTCGATTATACTGAATTCCGTGTCCCACCTCGAAAAGATACATGTGATCGAGTGCCATACGGTTTCAGAAAAATAGAGCAAATGTTGATTATAAGTGATGTCTTGTAGCGATCAGAACCTGCCTTGTATATTCGCGATTGACTGAGCATTATTTGGCGAAAACTATCGTTTCTTCTTTCTCCTATGTGTTTAAGTGCATAGAAAAGCCATGCATCACTGATTTGGTTAAATACTGTGGGACTGAGTTCTGGGAGAATGAGCTTCTAGCCGACCCCGAAGATGAGGTTTGGTTTCTATAAATAAACCTCCTCTATTCTAAGGCTGCAGTCGATGCCTCTCACGCGGGCACATACTACGAGGCAAATTTGATCATCGTTTGTCTTCTACAAATAAACCTCCACCACTCTAAGGTTGCAACCGCCGCCTTGAAAGTTCGGTTGATGAAAGATAGAGCAACAGTTATATTTCTAATTAACTTACCATGGTTGAGAGCAGGTATGGTTTGTGGACTTAGGACCTTCGAGGACTTTCTGGTAAGTAATCCATCATTGAGAAATTACAGGACTGCTATACGTATCTTCCAGCCGGGAAAGACGGTCGACTGGATGATGCGTATGGGGCTCGAAGGTACGCTGTATTTATACTAAATGTTGAGACTCTGTATAACCTCGAAAAGTCTAATGGCCGACAGAGTCATACGGTTTCAGCAAAATAAAAGCTATAATGTGCAAGAGAGAGGATAACCCTGATGTAGTATCTGCAGACGAAATACTTTTCGCAAGTGTCTGAGCTGCATTTGGCGGAAACTAGCTTTTCATACTTTCGGATGGTCTTAGGTGAGTGGAGAAGCATTTCATCGCTGATTCGGTTAAATCCTGTGGGACAGAGTTCTGTGAGAATGAGTTCCTAGCGGACCCCGACGATGGGGTCCTGATATAACAGTGGTGGAAAATATGATCATCGTTTGGCTTCTATATTCGTATATAAACCTCTACCACTCTAAGGCTGCAATCGCTGACCCGAAAACTCTTCTGCTGCAAGGAGGAACACCAATCATGTTTCTAATCCATCTACCATGGTTGTAAGGTGGTACGGTTTGTGGACTTAGGGCCTTCAAGTCCATATGGTATGGAATCCATCATCAAAAATCTGTAGGACTGTAATCCTGTTCTTCCAAATGTCAACTGTGTAAGTAGGTCGATTAGATGGGAATCAAAAAGAAGGGAGAGGATTATATACCAGATAATCCTGGTGTCTTAGCTGGATTTGGCGAAAACTAGCGTTTCCTCTTTTTCCGATGGATTTAAGTGCGTGGAAAAGCCCTTCATCACTGATTTGGTTGAATTCTGTGGGGTGAGTTCTGTGAGGATGAGATTCTAGCGGACACTGACTATGATGAAAACGCTGCCCCGAAAGTCCTACTGATGCTCGGAGGAGCAGCTGTCCTGTTTCTAATTCAGTTACCATGGCAGATATGAGCAATGGTTTGTGAAATTAGGACGTTCGTAAACATCTGGTGTGGAATCCATCATTAATAAGTTGCAGAACTGCAATCATGGTCTTCCAACTGACAACTGTGAACTTCGGTCGATTTACTGAATGCTGAATCACTCTCCCACCTCGTCGTGACAAACGGCTTCAGCATAATGAAGGTTAGGATGTAAAAGAGCGATAAGGTAGATAATTATCTACCAGATAGCTCTGGTATTGTATCTGCAGACGAAACTCCCTCCTCACAAGTGTCTTCACTGCATTTGGCGAAAACTAGCTCTTCCTCTATTACCAGTGGGCTTAGGTGCGTGGAGAAATCCTTCATCGCTGTCAGGTTGAGCTCCTAGCGGACCCCATCGTCAGGGTCTGGTACAACTGTGGTGGCAAATCTGTACTCAAAAAAAAGTGAACCCTAGAGCAAGTTAAAATGAACTTAACTGTAGGAATATTGAACTTCGTATTTCGCTAAAGCTATTTTTCCTTATATCAAGTTCATACATTTCCTCACAATTATGAAATATTTTTAACTTATTTCTAGTTAACTCGTACTTCCTTTAAGTAACTATTGAAATTAAAATAGGGAAAATTAACTCAATACTAGCAAATTCTGACTTGAAATTATGCAAATTCAGCATACTTTTGTCCTTATTGCAAGTAAATTTTTACTCAAATTTAGGAAAATTTAATTAAATTTATGCAAAAAGAAAAGAAAAATTAAAATTTTTCTTCGACTTTTTAGTCCATGATTTTTTTGCGATTTTCGATCCTACTTCAATCATTTTCCTCCTCCATTTATATGTTGGAATCTCTCTCTTACAACTTCCTCTTTGGATTTCTCTCTTCTGCTTTATTTTAGGAATTGAAATTTATTTTATTAAACATTAAACATTATGTATATAAAATTTTACCTCCGAATGCGATTCGATCCCAGAACCTTCCGTTTTCTGAACCACATGTTTACCAACTGAGCTACGTAGACACTTAAATTTTTATGAAAAAATTGTTTTTAAATACAATTATGTATATATCCCAAAATTTTCGAAACAATGTATTTTTGTGTACACTTGAATTTGATAAAGGGTTGCCATCATAGAATGATAAATAGAGTTGCCATATACTATATTTATAGGCGACGAAGAAATTTTATTATGAATGACATTTTCATATCAATCCCAAAAGAGGTTCGTAGCTCGATATATAGTGTGTCTGGCTCACTATCATAAGGTTGTCGGTTCGACTCTCGTCCCGGGCGTAAAATTTTTAATGTTTCTCCATAAATTTAAGTTTCTGCAAGTAACGATTTGCGAAAAAATAAAAATTGCGGAACGAAAAAGGACAGAATTTTTTGTGTTTTTAACACTACAACATAGTCCGAAAATAGTTAATTTTTCCTTGATTTTAGTATGTTTTCCTAATTTTGAGTTCAAATTCATGGACTCGAAATAAGGATTCATGATTATTTTTAGTTAAAATTTCCTAAAAATCATGCTTTCCATTATTAGTTCATAATTTCCTTATGTCTAAGTTGGGTGTCCACCGCATATGTTTAAATTTGATAAATATATGTATATTCGAACTTTTTTCAAGAAATATTATTTTAGTAAAAATATGTCCTCATTTGTAGTTAACGAACTATTCTGCATATCCCCCAAAAAAATAAAATTTGGTAGTACTTAATAAAATTTCCCAGTTTTAAGAAAAAATTAACTCAATATGAATAAAAACATTGAACTAAATTGGAGTATGGATTTTACTAAAATTTAGGAAATACATTTTTTTGAGTGTGATCGTCGTTTGGCTTCTATTAATACATTTCCACCACTTTAAGGCTGTAATCGCAGCCCCGAAAGCTCTCCTGATGCAAGTTGGTTGAGATTAAATGTGGTTTGTGGTCTTAGAATGTCTGGGCAGATCTGATGTTGAATACATCATTAAGAGACTGCAGGACTGCAATCCCAGTCTTTCGGCTGGCAACAGGAAGGACTGTGATTGGATGATGAGTCTCTGATCATCTCGCTCGATCGACGAACGTTAGACGGTTTAAACAAAATCAAGCTTAGAGTATACAAGAGCGATAAGAAAGAGGATTATATACCAGATAACCCTGATGTTGTATCTGCAGATGAACCTCTGGTGGAAACTGGTTTTTAATACTTTTCCGCTGGGGATGTTTCCGGTGGGGATTTTTGCAAGCATGATGTTCTAACGGAGACAGGCGACGAGAGGGATACAACGGTGGTGGAAAACCTGATCCCGGTTCGGTATCAACAAATTATTTATTTTTTGACCAAAATTTAAATTTTCTTTGAATACTTTAAATAATTACAAATATTATAAAGATTAATTTTACAAGCCAAAGTCTGAATTAAAATTTTAGAACTTTAAATGCGTATAACTCCTTAATTAACAGTTCTAGAACGAAAACGCTATTTTGGGATCACCCATTTTTGGGCTAAACTATGATAACTTTAAACGGCTATTACTCCTTATATAAAAGTCACACATCAATATTTATATTACAACACATTTTTGGGTCAACATTAAATATTTTAAATGTGCATGACGTTTTAAATAAAAAAATAAAAACGCGTTGACTCCTTAAATAACAGTCCTAAAGCAAAACTACTTAACACCGCTCTAGGGTTGCATTCGCCAGCCCAAACACTAATTTGAGGTAAAAAAAATGCAGACCTAATCAAAATACCGGACACACCTTAACCCCAGATATGGTTTACGGATTTCGGACATCTGGGTTTATGTAACTTCAAAATGCAGATAATTAAATTGTGAGTCATTGACCATACTTTGAAGCCAACAGATAAGGCTTCAAAGTGCACTTATATGTAAGTGCATAAAACTGGAAATGATAGTTAATAAAGCGAATCTGCTTTCTAAGGGAATGATGGGTTTTCGATAGTAAAGCATCAACGATTTGCTAGTCGTATGCATTTGTCTTTGTGTTCTTCAATTCCAGAACATCAAATCACATATTAAATCTGAAATTTGCTGTTTCGTATAACATCTACTTTAAATTGAACATTTTCCTTTTGATCCCTTTGTAAAATATCTCAATTATATTACATCAGCAGTATTTATGTTTGTTATCTTCTAATTATCACTATAATAGCAAATTAATTTTCTGTTACATAATCATCAGCATCTTTATCGTCATAGACAATTTGTCGATTCTTCTTTTTCAGTTATCTCTATGGCATATTTGCATTAAACCAGAAATTAAATCCTCTGGAAAAGAGAAACTGAATGAATTTGCCATTATAATTAAAATCTATATGTATATATAAATGTATATACTACAGTAAATTTGTGTAGGTTTGCATGTACAGAGAACACGAGCCTAAAAGTAGACTATATATGTATATAGATTGCTGTTATTTAAACAATTCAATAGAAAATTTGCCCTGATCAATAATATGCTGTACATCTATCCATCCACGTTGTGTGTGTTCATTCGATTTTGTTTGCAGACATTGTCGATTTAAGTGGAACCAGATACTGAAGTAATTAGTAAACAGGAAAATTTAAAACGAATTTAAGAGTGTAATTAGTACACAATGAGTGCTGAAGCCATGGCAATAAATATTTAATGCCTCAAAGTAGGCAACACAGGAGAGAGTGAAATGAAAATGCTCACTGCAGGGTTAGAGGGCAAATGAAGAAGATAATATGGGAGGTAGGGGGTCAACATTTATATAAGAGCAGTTAATTTACTAATATATAAATTTATATAAATGTAACTTTTAATTTAGATAAAAGCATAACAAGTAAACAATTATAAATTGCAATTGTTTGAATAGAAAATGTAAAGATTACTTTGAGTACAAAACTAATTCTTAAGTTAATTTTGGTCTATTTATCTAATACTTCAGTTTGTAAACGCAATGTTTATTGTGTTTTATTTGACAAGCTAATAATTTGCTAGATTGCTCACAAATTAAAAAGAAATGCTGGCGATTTAATATTTTTGCGCCTAAATGTAGGCTACGCACGGGACAGTGTTGCGTCAACGTTAATGCCTAAACAATAGGCGGAAATGACAAATGCTATTAATATACGAAATTTTTTCGAATACTAATAGCATTGGAAAATGTTTTGCGCCTTGATGTAGGCAACTTACGGAACAATAGGCAAAAATGCCAATTTCTATTGATTAATTAAAATATTATATATGTCTTCTGTCGAATAGCCTTGGAATTTGATCCTTTTGATTCTCTTACTGCTACCTACTGTTCTTCTGTTACACTTTCCCCCGAAACGCTAATGTATTTTATACTATGCAATTTAGAAGGATTTCGTGTAGCCTTTTTCGCTGGTACCACGCAATTCCCAAGGGCGTTTTAAAAATGTAATTAACATGCACATTTGATTGCAATGTCAAAACGGTATAAATCATGTGGAAAACTAGAGAATGATACCATCAGGAGCGTAGTTCTTAAGGGGGATTTTTTGTTTGCTGGATGTATTGTGATTGGGGATAGATATCGAGTAATTTTTTAAACATGGAAAATAAAACATGAAGTCAAAAAAAAATGGTTTGAACTTCACATCAGAAAGTGAACTATTCATTAGGCAAGGATGAGCCTCCAATGAGTTGCACAAATTGTTCAAAGTCGGACTCGTACTATATCAGACTTGAGCACATCATTGTTTGACTTTTTTGGCATATCTTCATAGCATTTTTGAAAAAAAGGACCAACTTAACCTCTAAACGTGGATATATAAACAAAGCTTGGTCGAAGACCCCTAACGTAATTAATGGGGTAAAATGTTTAGAGAATATTTGAAAGCTCTGTCTTGACTTTTTATTTTTCCGTAAAAAGGTCAAACAAGATTCTGAAGAATTAGAAGTCCGCGATTGAAGTGTTGTACAAAAAGTCTGTGAAAATTGGCAACAGCAAAATTTTGCATTTTTTTTGAAAAACTTTAAATGAACATAACCCTTACATAGGAGACCTAAAGCAAAATAGTCGATATTTACGGATCAACCATATTTTTTACTAAAAATTTTAAGTTGTTGGCGCCATATTTCTGCAAATTAGGTTTAAAGGTAAAGGAAAATCATTTGATTACAATTTGAATTTTCTTCGAAAAATTTTAAATAGTTTTATATTATAAAATAACTGCCCTAAAGCGAAAAGTCTTGGGATCTTGGGATAGCACATTAATTGGGCCAACATTTTAGTTTCGTTTGCAAACCGTAAATATCCATTATTATTCTTTGCTGATCTATAAATGCACATAACTCGTTAAATAAGTCCATGAAAAGAAACATTTAAATTTATAGCTCCTGACTTCTAAGCAAAAGAATAAACAAATTTAAATGACCACAACGGATGAAACATATATATGGGAGCTATAGCTAAATCAAATTCGGCAATGTTGGTTCATGAATCAAGAAACTCTACCATTCTAAATTTCAAAACGATTGGATGTAAAATATATCTTCTATAGAACTAAAGGGCCAAATCGGACGAAACATATATATGGTAGCTATAGCTAAATCTTAACCGATTTCTTCAAATTCGGCAATGTTGGTTCATGGATCAATAAACTCTACCATTCTAAATTTCAAAACGATTGGATGTAAAATACAGCTTCTATAGAACTAAAGGGCCAAATCGGACGAAACATATATATGGGAGCTATAGCTAAATCTTAACCAATTTTCTTCAAATTCGGTAGTGTTGGTTCATGGATCAAGAAACTCTACCGTTCTAAATTTCAAAATGATTGGATGTAAAATACAGCTTCTTCAGGACTAAAGAGCAAAATCGGACGAAACATATATATGGGAGCTATAGCTAAATCTTAACCGATTTTCTTCAAATTCGGCAATGTTGGTTCATGGATCAGGAAACTCTACCATTCTAAATTTCAAAACGATTGGATGTAAAATACAGCTTTTATAGGACTAAATGGCCAAATCGGACGAAACATATATATGGGAGCTAAAGCTATATCTTAACCGATTTTCTTCAAATTCTGTAGTGTTGGTTCATGGATCAAGAAACTCTACCATTCTAAATTTCAAAATGATTGGATGTAAAATACAGCTTCTACAGGACTAAAGAGCATAATCGGACGAAACATATATATGGGAGCTATAGCTAAATCTTAACCGATTTTCTTCAAATTCGGCAATGTTGGTTCATGGATCAAGAAACTCTACCATTCTAAATTTCAAAACGATCGGATGTAAAATACAGCTTCTATAGGACTAAAGGGCCAAATCGGACGAAAGATATATATAGGAGCTATATCTAAATCTGAACCGATTTCAACCAAATTCAATAGCGATCTTAACAGCCGCGAAATACTCTAAACTGCAAAATCGATCGGAGTGAAATTGCGACCTGTAGTCGACGAACAACATTACATGGACAGACGGACGGACAGACATCGTTAAATCGACTCAGCTAGTGATTCTGAGTCGATCGGTATACTTTAAGGTGGGTCTAGCTGTGTTATTTTCAGGTGTTACAAACATCTGCCGTGAAACAAACTTATAATACCCTGTACCACAGTGTGGTGTAGGGTATAATCATTTCTGGCTCAATTATGAATAAATATAACGGCGACCGGAAGTTGGACACCAAGAAAATGCATCGCCAAATTAAAAGTGAAAGTGCGCCCCAAATTTGGGGCCTACTTTCGTTACAAAAACTGATTTAGGAAATTTCACCCCAATCAAGAAAACAGCATGAAATTAAAATAAACCCAAAAAAAGCTAAGAAATTTTCTCTTCGCAAATCTGAAGAGTACGCAATAATACAGAATATGCAATAATACCTGTGCTGTCGGCCTACGGCCTTCGGCCTCTGTTTAAGACTTTATCCTACGGCGAGGATCAAATGTTGGCCATGTGAAGAAAACCTTTTATGCGTAGCCTCGCCTGTTTCTAAATATATAGATGAAAATAAGACCCAAAAAGCAGACAAGATATTAAACTAAACCCCAAAAAGCAGACAACAAATGAAATTAAGCCCAAATAAAATTGTTGTTGTTTGATGTGTTATTTTTTTGGGCCCACATTCATAAAAATGTTGGGGTGTATTTTCCTGGGACCCAATTTTATTCCGCCAAATATAACTCCTAAAACGGTGTAGAGTTCGAAATTACTAATAATAATCCGAATTTTAATAGATTGACAACTTTAAATGGCCACAACTCCTTAAATAAGAGCCCCAGAAAGATAATGACATCACTTTTTGGATCCCCACATTATGAGCCAAAATTGGAAATAACATTCCACATTTTAAATAATATAACTCCTTAAATAATAACTGTAGAACAACCTTTAAATAGCCGTAATTCGTTAAAGAACTCTCTAGGGCAATGATTGCTATATTTTCACAAATAAGGGATAAAGGCTGTTAGCATTAGTAAGAGTCATTTGAAGTATTGAAACATGAAATCGAAGTTGCTATTGAAGAGACTCGAACCGAAACAATCGAAAATGTACTGAAAAATGGGGTTGATCGGATGAGGCACATTTCCTATAAAACGAGAAATTTAAAAAAAATTATCAGTACTCATTTCTATAGCCGATTCAAATTAAAAATTTTAAATGGCCCATCCTTTATTTGGACACAATTCGAAATTTCCTGTAAAGTTTTAAAGTGTCATAAAATCTAAAATGAGAAAATAATTTAGGGATTTGGCAGTTTTTTGGAACAAAATTAAATTTTTTTGCAAAAAAATTATCTTTTTTGGGCCTTGTTATTATCTTTATACCCTACACCACACTGTGGTACAGGGTATTATAACTTTGTGCATCTGTTTGTAACACCCAAAAGGAGAAGAAATAGACCCATCGTTTATTCTACAGATCGACTTAGAATCACTTTCTGAGTTGATTCAGCTATGTCCGTCTGTCCGTCTGTCTGTCTGTCTGTCCGTCTGTCTGTCCGTCTGTCCGTCTGTGCATGTATTCTTGTAATCAAAGTACAGGTCGCAATTATGGTCCGATCTCGACGAAACTTTACACATATATTTTTTTTGACCCAAGGACGATCCCTATTGAATTTGGTTAAAATCGGTTCAGATTTAGATATAGCCCCCATATATATGTTACCCCCGATTTGACATGTAAGCGCTGTAAAAACTTTATTTTATATCCGATCAGTATGAAATTCGGCAGAAAGAGGTTTCTTATTACATGAGGGAATACTGCTAAATTCGGAGATAATCGGTTCAGATTTAGATATAGCCCCCATATATATGTAACCCCCGATTTGACATGTAAGCTCTGTAGAAACTGTATTTTATATCTGATGAGTGCGAAATTTGGCAGAAAGAGGTTTCTTATTATATGGATGAACACTATTAAATTTGGAAGAAATCGGTTCAGATTTAGATATAGCCCCCATTAATACGTTACCCCCGATTTGACTTGTAAGCGCTGTAAAAATGTTATTTTATATCCGATCAGTATGAAATTCGGCAGAAAGAGGTTTCTTATTATATGAATGAACACTGTTAAATTTTGAAGAAATTGGTTTAGATTTAGATATAGCCCCCATATATACGTTACCCCCGATTTGACATGTAGGCGCAGTAGATACTGTATTTTATATGCGATCAGTACGAAATTCGACAGAAGGAGGTCTTTTTACATGAATGAGTATTCAGGGAAGATCGGTTCAGATTTATATTGATTGTTCCTCCTGATTTGGTATCAAACCGCTATAGAAGTTGTATTTTACTTCCGATCATTAAAATTTTCCAGAAAGATGTTTCTCAATTTAGGAACGAATATTGCTTAATTTAGCGATTATCGTTTCAGAATTAGATAATTGTTTCTACCCATTTACCAATTATTCCAAATTATTATGGCAATGACCTTTATCGCATTGTTAGGGAGGTGTAGGGTATTATATAGTCGGCCCTGCCCAACTTTCTGCCTTTCCTTACTGGTTTTAATTATACCCTACACCACACTGTGGTACAGGGTATTATAACTTTGTGCATTTGTTTGTAACACCCAAAAGGAGAAGAAATAGACCCATCGTTTATTATACCGATCGACTTAGAATCACTTTCTGAGTCGATTTAGCTATGTCCGTCTGTCTGTCTGTCCGTCTGTGCATGTATCCTTGTAATCAAAGTACAGGTCGCAATTATGGTCCGATCTCGACGAAACATTACACATATCTTTTTTTTTGGCCCAAGGACGATCCCTATTGAATTTGGTTAAAATCGGTTCAGATTTAGATATAGCCCCCATATATATGTTAGCCCCGATTTGACATGTAAGCGCTGTTTAATCATTTTTATACCCTACACCACACTGTGGTACAGGGTATTATAACTTTGTGCATTTGTTTGTAACACCCAAAAGGAGAAGAAATAGACCCATCGTTTATTATACCGATCGACTTAGAATCACTTTCTGAGTCGATTTAGCTATGTCCGTCTGTCCGTCTGTCTGTCTGTCTGTCTGTCCGTCTGTCTGTCTGTCCGTTTGTGCATGTATTCTTGTAATCAAAGTACAGGTCGCAATTATGGTCCGATCTCGACGAAACTTTACACATATATTTTTTTTGGCCCAAGGACGATCCCTATTGAATTTAGTTAAAATCGGTTCAGATTTAGATATAGCCCCCATATATATGTTAGCCCCGATTTGACATGTAAGCGGTGTAAAAACTTTATTTTATATCCGATCAGTATGAAATTCGGCAGGAAAAGGTTTCTTATTACATGAATGAACTCTCTTAAATTTGGAAGAAATCGGTTCAGATTTAGATATAGCCCCCATATATACATTACCCCCGATTTGATATATAAGCGCTGTAAAAGTTTTATTTTATATCCGATCAGTGCGAAATTCGGCAAAGAGAGGTTTCTTATTACATGAAGGAATACTGCTAAATTCGGAGAAAATCGGTTCAGATTCAGATATAGCCCCCATATATATGTTAACCCCGATTTGACATGTAAGCGCTGTAAAAACTGTATTTTATATCCGATCAGTGCAAAATTTGGCAGAAAGAGGTTTCTTATTATATGAAGGAATACTGCTAAATTCGGAGAAAATCGGTTCAGATTTAGATATAGCCCCCATATATAGGTTACCCCCAAATTGACTTGTAAGCGCTGTAAAAATGTTATTTTATATCCGATCAGTATGAAATTCGGCAGAAAGAGGTTTCTTATTATATGAATGAACACTGTTAAATTTGGAAGAAATCGGTTCAGATTTAGATATAGCCCCCATATATACGTTACCCCCGATTTGACATGTAGGCGCTGTAGAGACTGTATTTTATATGCGATCAGTACGAAATTCGACAGAAGGAGGTCTTTTTACATGAATGAGTATTCAGGGAAGATCGGTTCAGATTTATATTGATTGTTCCTCCTGATTTGGTATCAAACCGCTATAGAAATTGTATTTTACTTCCGATCATTAAAATTTTCCAGAAAGATGTTTCTCAAGTTAGGAACTTAATTTAGCGATTATCGTTTTAGAATTAGATAATATGTTTCTACCCATTTACCAATTAATCCAAATTATTATGGCAATGACCCTTATCGCATTGTTAGGGAGGTGTAGGGTATTATATAGTCGGCCCCGCCCGACTTTCTGCCTTTCCTTACTGGTTTTTTATTCGATCAGTATGAAATTGGGCAGAAAGAGGTTTCTTATTATATGAATGAACACTGTTAAATTTGTAAGAAATCGGTTCAGATTTAGATATAGCCCCCATAAGCGCTGTTAAAATGTTATTTTATATCCGATCAGTGTGAAATTCGGCAAAGAGAGGTTTCTTATTACATGAAGGAATACTGCTAAATTCGGAGAAAATCGGTTTAGATTCAGATATAGCCCCCATATATATGTTACCCCCGATTTGACATGTAAGCGCTGTAAAAACTGTATTTTATATCCGATCAGTGCAAAATTTGGCAGAAAGAGGGTTCTTATTACATGAAGGAATACTGCTAAATTCGGAGAAAATCGGTTCAGATTTAGATATAGCCCCCATATATACGTTGCCCCCGATTTGACTTGTAAGCGCTGTAAAAATGTTATTTTATATCCGATCAGTATGAAATTCGGCAGAAAGAGGTTTCTTATTATATGAATGAACACTGTTAAATTTGGACGAAATCGGTTCAGATTTAGATATAGTCCCCATATATACGTTACCTTCGATTTGACATGTAGGCGCTGTAGAGACTGTATTTTATATGCGATCAGTACGAAATTCGACAGAAGGAGGTATTTTTACATGAATGAGTTCAGGGAATATCGGTTCAGATTTATATTGATTGTTCCTCCTGATTTGGTATCAAACCGCTATAGAAGTTGTATTTTACTTCCGATCTTTAAAATTTTCCAGAAAGATGTTTCTCAATTTAGGAACGAATATTGCTTAATTTAGCGATTATCGTTTCAGAATTAGATAATATGTTTCTTCCCATTTACCAATTATTCCAAATTATTATGGCAATGACCCTTATCGGATTGTTAGGGAGGTGTAGGGTATTATATAGTCGGCCCCGCCCGACTTTCTGCCTTTCCTTACTGGTTTTCTTTGAAAATTTCTTAAGCAAAAAAAAAATATTTTGGGATTGCTTTTTCTGACCAAAATTTAAATTTTATTTGAGAAACCTTAACTTTTTGACCACTTTTTTGCAAAAATTTAGAATTTCCTTTGAAAACCCCCTTATTTTATATATCCCTACACCAAAGAGGAAGTTATTTTGTGATCACAATTTATAAATATTTGTTTATATCTTGGTCTTTAAATAAGTGCCTTAGAGCGAAAACGGCATTATTTTGGGATTCTTAATTTTGTGGAACAATATTTGTGCTTTCTCTTTTAATCTGTAAATGGCTATGACCCGCTTAATAAACCCCCTGGCGCAAAAAGTACCATATTTTGGAGTCACTGACTTCTGAACAAAATAGAAGAATGAACACAATTTTCGGATCGCAATCTTTGAGCCAAAATTTAAATTTTTTCCTTGCAAAACTATAGATGGTTTTAATCCCTTCATGACCGAAAAGGATGTTATTTTGAGATCACTAATTTCTGATCCAATAATTGAAAACAATGAATGAGTATAACTCCTTAGTATAAAGCCAGAAATTACAGAAGGATGTTGTAAATTTTAATAAATTGACAACTTTTAATGACCCTAACTCCTCAAGTTAGGGTCATTGATCAAAAATCACATAACTTTTGGATCACCCAATTTATGGGTCAAAATTGGAATTAACATTGCATAACTTTAAACAATTATAGCTCCTTAAATAATAATTCTCGTACGATAACTTTAAATGGCCGTAGATCTTTAAATAGCACTAGAGCGAAAAGAATGCTATATTTCCTAAAATAACAAATGAAGGCTGTTGTTTTAACATCAATATTTGGCCACAATATGAAATTTCATGGAAATCTTTAAATGATCATAACACCTAAAATAAGAGTCCAGGAGCAAAAAAAAATATTTTGGTACTGCACATTGTTTTGGAAAAAAAAATTTAAATTTTTTGCGAAAATTTAACCTTTTTAGAGACGACTACTCATCCTTTTGGCAAAATTTTGAATTTTCTCTGAAATCCTCTTAAATAAGAACAACTGGAGCAAAAAAGAAGCTATTTGGTGATCACCATTGTTATATATTTTGATCCTTAATTAAGAGCCCTAAAGCGAAAAGGACTTTATTTTGCAATCCTTAGTTTTGTGAACCAATATTTGAGTTTTCTCTATTAAATGCCCTTAACCCGTTTAAAAAAAACCCCTGGAACGGAAAGTATCACATTTTGGTGTCATTGACTTCTGAGCAAAAGAATATAAAATATTGAATGACCATAACTCTAAAACTCCTTCGATAAGAACCATAGAACGAAAAGGTCACTATTTTCAGATCGCTACGACAATTTGGACTAACATTTCAATTATCTTTGTAAAACTGTAAATGGTCACAACCCTTTAAATAAAACACCAGGATTGAAAAGGATATTATTTTGAGAGCACGCATATTTGGGCAATAATTGAAAGCTAAGAACGACCATAACTCCTTATAATATAGCCCTGAATTAACAATTTTAGATGGACTGACAGACATGGTTAAATCGACTCAGCTAATGTTTCTGAGTCGATCGGTATACTTTAAGGTCTAGCTGTAGTATTAATAGGTGTTACACACATCTGCCACAAAACAAACTTATAATACCCTTTACCACAGTGTGGTGTAGGTTATAGGGATATAACGAAAGTGACTTTAGCGAATATTGAAATATATTTCTTGCGAATGCGAAAGCGAATAGTGAAATATGCATTCTTGCGAATGCGAATAGTGAAATATGCGTTTTTGCGAAAGCGAATTCGAAAACGAATAATACTTTGACCCTTTAGTACCAACAAAATTAAGGATGAGAATTAATACTCTTCCAGGATACCCAAGTATTAAGGATGTTTTCTATATTTTGAACTCTTGTTACCACAAGGACAGACATATTTTTTCAATTTTTTTTAAAAGAAGTAAAGGAGAATTTTATTGGTATTATAGCGAATACTGAAATATATTTTTTGCGAAGGCGAATGCAAAAATTCCAAAGATGGTTTTTGCGAATGCGAATGTTAAAATTATGCGAATAATTCGCTTTCGCATATGCGAATGCGAATATTCGTTACATCCCTGGTAGGTTATAATTAAAGAGGCCAGAACATCTTAATTAAGAGCCATAGAACAAAAGAGGAGTTTTGGTCCAAAATATAAAATCCTTAAAGCTCCTTATGTAAGAAAATTAGTGCGAAAAAAATGCTATTCATCAAATTTTATATGATTATAACTCCTTAAATAAGAGATCAAGCGAGAAAAGTTAACGCTCTTTTAAGATCACTCATTTTTGGTCAAACAAATTTAAAACCTTCAATTGCGAAATCCCATTAAACCTTTGACAAAAATTTGCTTTTGTTTATAAAACTTGTAATGCCCTTGACTCATTAAATACAAGTTTTAAAGGAAAAATAAATATATTTTACTAATCTTTTCCAATACACCACAAAAAACCTCTCTTTCGAAAGGAAGAGTTGATCGAAAAAGCTTAACAATTTGAATGTGAAAACATTCAATAAATTAGGTTCAAATTTTATTTTTGTTTTAATATTTCAAAATGACCGTAATTCCTTAAATATGCCCCTTAGGGCGAAAAGGATATTATTTTGGAGAACAGATATTTTTGGATCAACAAATTGCAATCGCTACAACTTCACAAATAGGAGCCTTATAGCGAAAATAATGCTCTCCATTATTTTGAAATACATAAAAATTACCGCAACTTCTTAAATATAATCCGTAGAGCAAATATAGCGTGTTTTTGGGATTAAAGAGCCAAAATCTGGCCTTAATTTGCAGAACTTAAAATGGTTATAACGCCTTAAATAGAGACCTAAAGTGAAAAAATTTTTATGTCCTGGAGCAAAATGATGTAAATATGGATTTACTCGAAAATGTATTACTTTAAAAAGCCATAACTTCTTAATTAACACCTCAAGAATGAAAAAGGCGTTAATGTGGGATTGCCTGAATTTTAAATATTCTTTGCAAGACATTGAATTTGCATCCTAGCTCTATCAGCTCTTCGATTTGAGAAGTGATTACAATGTCGAAATGAACTTCGCCGCTCCTGCCTTCACTAACCTCCTTATTCACTACTTATACAAAATGATGGCTTTGCATTGCCCTACCCCTCCGTACGTCTCGTTTACTAGCACAGAAATATGAATAATGTCTTTTTCCGCAGCCACGGTGTTGTTATCGTGGGGGGAAATTAAGGTAAATAATAAAAATCACCCCTTCGTGTTATTCTTTTCTAGTGCGAAACATGAAATTAAAAAGATTAGCATCTCTTCACATAGTTTGCTTTGGCTCGCAAGAGGTATTGGCCATTCTCACTCTATTCGAAATTGCGGTAGTTTTGCAAGGGAATTACCTTTCCCTCTGCATTCAGGGGTGTTGTTAATATTAAAGTAATCTGTTGCTGTTGCAGTTGTGTGTGTGGGTATGGCGGGAGTTTTCGCACTTTTTATTTCCTGCCAAGAGCTCATTGCGCATTTAAATGCTGTTATCGAGTTGCAACTCTGGACGGCTACAGGGTGAAGGTGGGGGGACGGTGTATGGTTCATGGATAGATGGCAAAAGCCAAGATAAGCACTTGAAACCGGAGATTTATTTTTCTTGTTATTCTATGCAAATATTTGCAATGACACGTTTCACTTACCCACTGTGTCCGCCGTCGTGTTCATGTTTGATGCATTGTGTTGCGTTGTGTTCGACTAGCGATTTGCATTAAGATTTTCCATTTGAGATAATACTCGCCCATTGTAGCATGAGAATGGCGAGAATAGCTGCTGCTGGTGTAACAGCATAACTGCAAGGAATACTAATCTAATTAAACTATTTCTTTACCGGATGTGAAGAGGAAAAGTTGTTTTATATAAAAAAAGGGAAATAATATGGACGAGAGTCCTTCTAAAAGCGAATGTGATTTAAATATTTATACCAGGTATACATTAGGTATGAATTTGTTTAAGATCAAACTAAAAATAAATAAATTTTTTCCTTACCAAGAATGGAAGAAACGATAGGATATCAGTACATTGAAAGTAAATGCGACAAATTCTGAATGTAATCTGACATAATTGTTATGACAAATTTCATTATTTTTGAACCAATCGTACTCGTTATTAGTGGCATGATAATTGTTTCATAAATCTGGGTTTTCCATTAAGGACATAACATTAACTTTGCCAGAGCCCAATCGGAGAAGTTTCAGCGTTTCAAATGATCAAGTGGCTTTAGTTCTTGAGTCAGTTTGATCTTGAAAGGATGTGGGCCAAGATATGTTCGAAAACACGCCACAATGCGGTTTGGGAGATGCTCATTTCCTGAGAACGACGTGGAATCGACTGATTTGGCTCATTTTGAACGGATACACTTACGGCTGAGATATTTTTTTAGAGATATTTATTTACAAAAAACTAATCTAGTTTCTTACTGTAATAATAAAATTTTACTTAATGGCAATTTGGTTTCTGGAAAAAGTGCAGCAATTTCTTTAACCTTTGGCCGAAAACTGCTCTTTTCTATCACATTTCAGAAATTTTAAAATTGTATTTATTTGAAATTCGAGAGACTACATCATGTTGACTTAAAAGCTGCAAATATTTTCTAGTATTTTACGTCGACGGGCAACATTTTTCCAGAAACGAAATCGCCATAAGACAATTTTGCATTAAAACGGCACGGAACAACAATTACTTAGCAGCAACTCTATTCTTAATAATCCCTGAAGATGGCTCCAGGACCATTACTAATCTTGAAGACCCTTGGAGGACAGCCAATGGGAATCTTTGATGAGACTTTCACACATATCAACTCATCTAGCCGCTATTTTCACAGCATGTCTAAAATTCGCATACTCACCGAAAGCCTGGAAGAAGGCAAGAGTAGTTTTCATACCTAAACCCGGACAATAAGCCTAACATCTTTCTTACTCAAAACCATGGAACGTATAGTGGATACCATGGTTAAAAGTAATATACCAGGCGAAATGCTAAAATTTAGACAACATGCCTATGTTAAAGGGCGATCAGTGGACACCGCCCTACACGAGGTAGTACACACACACTTGCGGTATGTATTGACATTGAAGGGGCATTCAATAATGTACGGACCGACACACTCATCCAATCCTTAGACCAGTTTCAGGTGGACCGGGCTCTCCGAGACTGGATACGCCACATGCTAAGGAATAAATGGATAAATTGCGGGTCCCACGACATAAAAATAAGAGACAGAGTAGCACAGGGAACACCACAGGGCGGTATATTATCACCACTCCTGTGGGTCACTACTATTAATATCCTCCTAAGGATACTAACGGATGAAGGACTTAAACCAGTCTGTTACGCCGACGACGTTATAATACTTCTGAGGGGAAAGAATCCTAATCAACTTTGTAGAAGGGCCGAAACGGCTCTAAAAATTTCACATGACTGGGCTCGACCGAGAGGTCTAAATGTAAACCCAGAAAAAACAGAGATATGTCTATTCACAAGGAAAGCGAAGATTGGTCAATATGATGACCCACATTTCCTAAACAAAACAATTCCATTTTCCAACAGGGTTAGATACTTAGGTGTAATCCTGGACAGGAAAATAAATTGGAAGTGCCACATAGAAGAACGACCGAACAAAGCTCACATATGCTGGGCACTGGGCACTAATCCAAGTATGACACACTGGCTCTACAAGAGGGTAATCATACCTATTTTAACTTACGCATCAGTAGTGTGGTGGACATCAATGAAGAATAAGCGCAATATAATGATATTACTAAAGGTCCAACGAATGTGTTGTCTCGGCGTTAGCGGGACAATGAGGACCACATCCAGTAGGGCATTGGAGACAATCTTGAATATCCAAGAGGCTCAAAGTGATGGGCGAATGGATCGAAAGCGATCACAAGTCATATCAGGTGAGGTAGTGAGTGGATTTAACTGACATATCATCAGTAGCCGACAGAATACCTGAAAAATCAATGGTTCCTGAGTGTGAGACCATGATACCAGACAGACAATCTTGGATTAATGGAACCGTAGTGCAGACAACATCTGGAAATTGCTGTTATACAGATGGACCGAAGCTAGGGGAGAGAACGGGGCTAGGACTTTATATCGAGTAACCGGAAACCGAGTTCTTATTCCGTCTGCCAGACCATAACACAGTCCTGCAGGCGGAAGTCCGAGCAATTACAGAATGTGTGAGCTGGCTTGGGGCTAATACAAGACCAACAAATGTGAATATTTTCACAGACAGCCAAATGGGTATCAGATTGTAAAATGGCGATTAACGCCTATTCCGAACACGGCACTATATGCATCATATGGGCGCCTGGTCATTGCGGAGTAAGGGGTAACGAGAAAGCAAACGCCTTGGCATCTAGAGCCAGAGACTTGCAAACAACAACACTAGCGAACGCAAAACCCTTCGGAGTTACGCGTTCTGAACTAAAAATATGGGCGAAGAACGCCCATATCACGCTATGGATAGTGAAAACGTTGGGAAGACAACGAAGGTCTTGTGGGGTGACCCAAACTAGGACAAGACCAAGACCTTACTGAGATTGAGCAAGGTAGAAACTAGTAAGATCATGGGTGTCCTTACAGGACACACATGCTTACAAGCACACCTACATAGGATAGGAGTTGTAGATGACAGCGTATGTAGGGCATGCGGGGAGGATGACGAAACGTTGGAGCATTTCCTCTGCCACTGCCCAGCGTTCGCGAACAATAGATCCCGTTTCTTAGGAAATGATACTATACCAGACTAGACCCAACTTAGGGGCGTAGACTGGAAGAAGATTAAGGACTATGTCGACAGTGACCTTTTTAATAATAACGATTAGAGCGCACAACAGGCCGAATACAGGCTTATGTGTATGTCCAAGGACATGATGCGGAAATTCACCGCCTTCTCTTCTCAACCTAACCTAACCTAACCTAATGTCGCCCAACAAGTTATCGCTTTAAATTTTCGTATATTGAACAAAGTATGTCCTTGTATTAATATCATAGCAGACTAATATACATTTATGACCCTGAAAAAATTAGAAAAATATGTCACCCTTTGGCATATTTATTTAAGGATTTATGACCATTTAAGGTTGTCTATTATTGTCACGCAAATGGAAGGACCAAGTAAAAAATTTTCCAAGAAAACAATCGAGTAGCGGCTTTGTGCGTACTAATTCCCCGCTCGCTTTCCTAACCTATTCTTTTTATAGAGGGATGAGACTTCCGGAACTAATTCTGAATTTCTGAAAAACATTTAGAAAATTAAAAAAAATGATTTTTATTAGTTTTCCATTTCGTTTTTACTTTATTTTAGATTTTTTAATTTAATTTTTTAATAGACTTATTTGTCTATAAAAGCTGGAGTTGTCAGTCTCCTAACGGGCGAAATATTAGACAACTACAATTCTCGTTTGCCGGAACTGAAATTTCCTTTGTTGTGACAGAAACTTATTTCGCGTAAGCAATTTTTTTCCGACCAAAAGAATTTCAGTCGTCGTAAACGAGAATTGTAGTTGTATAATATTCTCCTGCAGATGTAGCCTTGGCGCCTGTAGTCGAAGTTAATGTAACAAGCGCAATCAATCCTCCGAATGCATCGAGCGCACATCTAGCCAGTGGCAAATATAAGGAGAAGCCACGGGAAAGTATCAAGTGGACCCAGCCTTCAAGTACAGGTAGGGAAACTGATTCCGACTCCAACTCAAACGTCAACATTTACATTACAGTCTTAGCTAACTCCAAAGATGCCAAGGTCAGCATGACACAGCTCACGTCAAAAAAGAAAAAGCTATCAGGGGCACAATGACGAAAATTGAAGAAGATGAACCAGAACAACAAACAGGCCAAGGTGCAGTATGCTCCAAATGAGCTATCTGAAACTCCTTCCACCTCCTTGGAAGCAGGAAAGGGGATCAGATCTCCCTAAGAACAGAACACTGCGAAACCGCCGAATAAGAAAAAGTAACTTGGAGATAACAAGTCAAGCCCCTCACATAGGAGAATCTTATCAGCATCCTAGTGCAAAGGGCGACTACAAAATCGATCCAACTACAAAGAAAGCGAGCGCAATCGCGGAATCCTCCGAGAAGATTGGGGCATCCAAAAAGATATCCCGATCGACACCGAAGAGGAAGTTGGTTGATGAAAAGGTAAGAAGCCACCATCTTATGACAAAGTAACGAGGAAGCAATACGGAGACGAGCTCTACTACGCAGTGATCGATATCAACAGAGCATCCGGCAAAATCCCAACTACAAAATTCCAGCACCACAACGTTGAAGACTTGGTAAACAATCAAATTGAGGAGTACGCCTTCAATACCGATGACGGGACCCCAATTCACATAATGAGCAGCGAGTTCAAAGGGGACATCCTGAAGATGAAGTTGGCTTCACGAGCATGTATAGAGAGCTTAATAGAGCTTGTTGATAGTATCCCCTGTCCTTGGGAAGGCGCTAAGCTGAAACTGGTGACAACTAACCAACACGACAACGTTGAAGACTTGGTAAACAATCAAATTGGGAAGTAAGCCCACAATACCGATGACGGGCCCCCAATTCGGATAATAAGCAGCAAGTTCAAAGGGGACATTCTGAGGATTAATTTGGCTTGACCAGAATGTATGGAGACCCTCATAGAGCTTGTGGATAGTAGCCCCTCTCCTTGGGAAGGCGCTAGGCTGAAACTGGTGAGGATGAGGGACATCCCCATGTCTATGTCAATGGATGGACGCACAAGGTTATTGGATTAAACCCCGTCAATTACCAATTGTTTTATGCAAATACGGGATCTAGACCAAGGACCTGTATTATATGTGACAAAAATGTATGTTATCTTGTTTCTCCATAGTTGTCGACATCGGATGCTACAGTACTGAAGCAGAGGAACGGAAGTGTATAGCATCAGTATATCTGCCTTACCATTCGCCGACATTACCACGCACGTCGGAACTACAGCGCATGGTGAGGAAAGTCAAACAAACAGGTAACGAAGTACTAGATCTGAAGCATCAATAGTTGTTGTGTGTGAAACCCTAATACTAGACACACTATATTGGATTGATGGAACCCTAGCGCAGACATCCGCTGGAACTTACTGTTATACAGAAAGTTCAAAACTAGGGTAAAGGACGGAATTGGGAATTTGTATCGAAGAGCCAGAAACTGAACTTTTATTCCACAGTTTTGGATTGTTAAATATCGATTAACTCTTACTCTGTATACGCAAAATATGCACCATATAGGTGCCTGGACATCACGGAGTAAGAGGAAATGAGAAAGCAAATGCCTTGGCACCACGAGCTAGGGACTTGTAAACAACAAACCTAGAGAAAGCAACACCTTTCGCAGTTACGCGTTCTGAAATGAAAACATGGGCGAATAACGCCCATTTCACGCTATGGAATAGTGAAACCATTGGGGCAACAACAAGAATCTTGTGAGGTGGCCCAAACGAGGACAAACCCAAAACTTTGCTGAAATTGAGCAAAATACAGACCAGTAAGATCATAGGTACCCTTACATGGCACACATGCTTGCAACGCATTTGCATAATATTGGAGTTGTGGACAGCAGCGTCTGTACGGGGAGGATGACGAAACATTGGAGCATTTCTTCTGCCAGTGCCCAGCGTTCGCAAACAATAGATCCCATTTCTTGGGAAATGACTCTTTAAAAGACTTGACACAACATAGGGGCGTAGACTGGAAAACAGTTAAGTGATATGTCGATAGTACAGAATTCCTCAAATAACTTTCTCAGCACTAGTCCATGAAACAAACATACATATAGAGCGCACAACCGGATTCATTGCTGGCTTATGTGTATGTCCAAGTCTGCCTCCTCTTTTCAACCTAACGTAGTTTATTTTTTATTTCGATCCGCCAAGGATTTGAACCCGGAATTCTACAAAGTATTTAAGTGAACCTGATTTTGACAATAGCCCGCTTCGTTTTTGGGATTTTTGGAAATAGGTTGACAATTTGACAATTCTGTATTTAGACACGCTTACTTTTGCAGATTATTACTTAGAAGTATATAACACAATAGACCTTACTAAAGTAAATAACCGAACTGGTCATCTACTAACGAATAGATAATCCAACTACTAAGGAGTAGATAACCCTACTGGTCGTCAACGAAGGAGTAGATAACCGAACTTGTACTCCACTAAAGATTAGATAACCCTACTGGCCGTCTACTACACAACAAACCGTCTACTAAGAAGTAAATAACTAAACTGGTTATCTACTAAGGAACAGATAATCCAACTATTAGGGAATAGATAATCCAACTGGACCTTCATTAAAGATTAGATAACCTAATTTGTCTTCGGAGGAGTAGATAACCCAACTGACCGCATAGGGAGGAGTGGATAACCAAGCTGGATGTCCACAGAGAAGAAGATAACCAAGGTGGACGTCTACGAAGGCAGCAGATGAACCTACTTGTATTTTATTAAGTAGTAGATAACCCAAGTGGTCCTCTACTAGGCAGTAGATACTCGTATCCCCGATGTTTTTCGTGTGATGACCATAACTAATTGATACAAATCAATTACAACTTCATTAAAACAGTGAAAGGTCGCAACATAACCAGTACTGGAATTAATAGATGCAGATCAATTGGCCCATCATATTTTTTGCGGGCAGTTTATATCTAGTATCTGAAATGACAATTTTTTAGCATATATTCCTAATTTTCAATTGCAAGTTCTAAGGAATAGATAACCCTAAGGGTCTTCAACGAAGAAGTAGATAACCCAACTGGTCGTCTACTAAGGAGTAGGTAACACAACAGACCGCCTACGTAGAAGTAAATAAGCGAACTGGTCATATACTAAGGAACCAGTAGGTAGATAACCCTACTGGTCGTCAACGATGGAGCAGATAACCCAACTGGTTCTCCATGAAATATTAGATAACCCAACTTGTCCGTCTACTAAGGAATATATAACAAAACTGACCGCCTAGGGAGGAGTGGTTAACCAAGCTGGATGTCTACTGAGAAGTAGATAACCAAGGTGGAGGTCTGCTAAGGCAGCAAATGAACCTACTGGTATTTAATTAAGTAGTAGATAACCCAACTGGCCCTCTACTGGGCAGCATATGTCACCGATGTTTTTCGTGTGATGACCATAATTAATTGCTACAAATCAATTTTTACTGCATTAGTCAAGTAAAGGACCCAACTTAACCAGTACCAGTAGGATAAGCACTTCAAACGAAATTCCATAAGAATAACTGCCATATTTTTTGCGGGCTGTTTATATCTAGTATCTGAAATGCAAAATATATTTGCATATATTCCTTAATTTCAATTTGCAAGTCTCGAAAGTCTTCAGCCACATCTAATGAGGAATGCCTCAAGCATTTCGATTTTAATAAATTCCCAGACAATATGTCCGTCGCCATGTCCCGTTGCTCATTGTCAGTTTTCCTAGAGAAAATTTAATAACAAATCGAATTGAAGCAACAGAAAGAAATCCTATGTAAATAATCAAGTTCCTTAACAAATAAGCCCGGATAGCATTGGATGAAAAACTCAGTGAAGCATAAGGACAAACGCCACTGAAGGACAGCAGCAGTGACACATGAAGGAAAACAAGGAACCATTTATTAAAACTCAAACTGTCGAAAGAATTTTCCCAAAAAAAAAAAAATAATAAAAAATAGACGAAAAAGTTATATGTATAGCTGAAGAAGGAACTAAATAAAGAAATTGTCAACGGTAATCAAAGTAAATAAATAGTGAGTTTTCCCTCGAGAAGACATACGATTATTTCGCACCATCCAGACCATGAAAAAATAAAGAAATAAATAGAAAAAGAAACTCACCAAGTAAGGAAAGCGACAACAGATAAACTCAAAAGACAGTTTACCAAAAAAACGTTCTCGAACCATGAACTGTGTCCTTTTGCCTTTAGGAATCCATCCAAAAATTCCTATGGCATGGGGTTGCAGTAGGATTTCCTGCGAAATTTTATACGTCCGTCCTTCTTTCTATCAGCGAAAAGTCTAGTCAAGTGAAATCATTGCGACAAATGTCACTTAATCCATAAGAAAAAACAATTCGAAGCCAAGGAAAGACCAGGACAAGAAGAAAAAAACTAAAAAATATTTACACGTATCAAAGAAAGGACGAAAAACAGCGAAAACGAAGACGATGTCGACAGCGAAATACAATAAATGAAAACAAGATATTAGCGCAAAAGATCAAAGACAATGTCCTTCTCCTGCCTTTCTTCTTTCGCCCCTTAGCCATCCCTCCATCCCTCCTTCCATCCTTCCTCCGCCATGAAGGAGATTTTAAGTTAAATTAACGATATGACTTGGAATGTTGTGATGAAGGGATTTTTACGTTAAATTAATTTTAAGCGGATAAATGAAATTAAGCTACAAATTCGTAAAAATATTTTACATACGGCATTAGCGAATCCTAGTAACTTAACGGCTTAAATGGAAAAAGCGTAATGTGGCAACAGCAGATAAAAGATAATTTGAAGGAAATGTTCGCAATTTAAGGGAGGATTAAATAAAGAAAGTTAGAAATGAAGACATGATTAATATTATCATTATTTTTAAATGAAGCAAGAATAAGTCTACTTTTTAATTTATCGATATATTTAAAAGGCGTTTAGCGGAATAGAGAACAGGCACCGACAAACATATGCGTTTTGTATTGGAAAATGTATGTTGCTGCTCCCCCTCTCTCTCCAGACACACTGGAAAAAACATTGTATTAGAGTACACAGTACAACATTTTAAGCTCTTTGATTTGGGACTCAATTCTGAGCTTTGGACGTGAAAGTAGCCTCAAAAATAAGAACTTTTGCATCATTCGTTTAGTCAAGTTGGCTCAATTAATAATTTAATGGCCATACGATTTTTTTTGCTCAAGGTGGATTGTTTAGCACTTTTTCTATATTTTTTCTCGGTATATCTCTTTTGTGCCTGAAGCAAAGTTGTAGATTTTAAATAGGAGAAAAAATGCCTTAAAAATCGCAAAATGTTCTGTTTTGTTTTAAAATGTTCTGTTTTATACGTATGCCGTATACGTATTTTTCACTTATTTACTGAGACTTTATGACTTTGTGGCATTTTTGCGATTTTTAAGGCACTGCATGCACTTTTTTCGGGTAGGTTTGTTCTGCATTTTATTTCTCCTATTCAATATCTACATCTTTGCTTCAGACACAAAAGAGATATACCGTACGGTATACCGAGAAAAAAATATAGAAAAAGAGCAAACATTTCGTATGGCCATTAAATTATTAATTGAGCCAACAAATGATGCAGAAGTTCTTATTTTCGGAGCTACTTTCACGTTAAATTCTCAGAATTGAGTTCCAAATTAATGAGCTGAAGTATTCTGTACTGTGTAAGTAGTAGATTTGCCCGACGCCACCAAAAAACATGACTGCCACAGACTGTCAACATCGACTCGTCCCAAAATCCTTCAGATGTACATGCGGTTTAGTTCGCTTTCTTCTCACCTTTAATCGACATTAACTATCTTTGGTAATTTCCCCAGGGCATTGTTCAGCTTGCCAGAAATCTATGAAGTATTGTTATGGCAAATTAATTAAGGCTGTCAACATGAGTTTGGCCAACAAAACCCCTAAACACACACGAAATGTTTTTGGCATATTTTGCACCTGCGGTTTTTGGCTGACAACAACTTTCGGCATGACAAACACAAGCAAACAATTACCGACAAACGAACACACTCCAACACACCCACAAAATATGTCTAAATAGTTTGAGAACATGTCAACAGATAATCAACAAACTAATACACATTTTATTGTTTCCGAAAGTCAAATTTGGGAAAGGATTTTGATAAGGCCACAAAATAGCAACAAAAGCACAGAGAAGACAATGATGATAATACAAGTAATAATAATGATGAACATAATGAAACCGCAAAATAAAGCAGCAGGTCACGAAAGCGTGAAGAAAGGAAACGGAAATGTACAAATCCAGCATAACGGATTGTAAGAGAATTTTAAAGAGACTATTAAATCAAATCGTATACCCCTCACATTCCATCCTCAAAGTAGGCAATAAAAAAGCCATTTATTTCTGTTACCTAAAAGATATGCTAAGCAAATTTTTATTTGTTTTCTTTTTTGCCTAGATGTAGGCCATAAAATGGAATGTAATCTCTGCTCCCTACCGAGAGGCAGTGCTTTCCTGTTTCCTGTGTGAGAGATGGCTGATTCTAGGGCTGGAGTTGATCTGCTTTTGCACGTCTTTTTTCAGCTCCTATAAAAACTAATTTGTAGAAGTTTTTGTTGGTTTTGCTCCTATTGCTGCTGTAACCATCTTCAATCTGTGGTTTAGTTTGAGAGTGTGTAGATATTCAGTTTTTTTCTTTCTTTTTTTTTATAACTAATAACCATATTTAACTTAGTGTGATTTTAGGCGTTGAAGCGTAAAATTGCAGAAAATTGCTTAAAAGAGGTGCAAAAGTTATGGGGCGAGCTACCATATGCAGGGAAAGGGGGACAGGGTGTAATAGAAATATAAGTCCAAAATGGCTGTAATATGGAAATATGAAAAATGTGTTGGGAATTTAGCAGTTATAGGAATTAAGTGTATAAATACAGTGGTTATATAGATTGTTTCTCCAAGCAGACCTTGTTCAGTAGGGACATGACTATAATTCGTAAAAATCATATGAACCATAGCCAAATGAACCTTTAAGCATTATAGTTCCGTTACATGGCCCTGCTTGCAAACAATTTTACATATCTTCGATACAGTCTAAAGGTGCTTGTACTATCACTAGTCCATTGAAACAATTGTTTTGTGGCTCAAATATATTATTATTAGCTAATTCGGGAGATGAGTTCAATATAAGCCCAGTTATCTGGAAACCTATTCTAAACGGCATTATTATAGATGTAGAGAAATGTGGAACTAAAGAGATCTCATATCTAATTGAGATATCAGTGCCAGACATAACAAACGTATTTGACAACAATACCCAGCAAAATCTTGGTAAGTACCTGTCATTATTCCCTGCATTACCAAATAATGACACCTCATTATTCGCTGCATTACTTTCGGCTTATTAATATTGACTTACCAATAATAACAGAAGTAAGTGATTTTTTGTTATCAAAATCATTTTGGCAAATTTTAATATAATGCAATTTTGACTATATGTGGGTTATTGTACAAGATTTATTTATATTTCAACATGTTTTCAAACAATACGTGCAGATTTGAATGAAAACACATACATGAGGAAATTGTTTGTTTCGAGAAATATGCACGACAATATGCAATACATATCTACTACTTATTTTATAACTTACTGGTAATGCAATATTCAAGTACATAAAATCGAGCTACAAATAAGTACTTATTATGCTACTTTATTGTATGCTTTTGGGAAGTACTTTCCTCCAATGACATCCCCATGTTAAAATAATGAGAAAAGTGGCTAAATAATAAGTACTTACCATTATCGAACATTGCTTACTCGTCGGATTATTTGGTAATGAGAAATTTTGCTGGGTAATCGTTACTCAACATCAATTGAAGATATCAGAAACGGGACATGGATCCGACAATACTTCGTTTTCAGTACTGAAAACGAAATATCTGGAGAACCACTACATGAATTGTCCTAAAATTTAGATTTAGGTTAGGGTGGCAGCCGTTTTTTTTTTGCCAGCTCATATAGACCAGTTTAGGTCCCTAGTTTTACCACAAAACCAATCTGTTTGATATACAAATTTATCGATAGTACAAATATCGATACCGGAAAGATCTGTTAGACTGCCTAGAAAGGCCGACCCCAGTATGTCCAGTCGTTGTTTACTCAAAGCGGGACTGTCCCATAGCAAGTGCTTAATGTGCTTCTTCCTTATCTCCACAGCTTTTGCAGAAGTCATTGGAGTCAATACCCAATCTTCTGGCGTGTTCGCCGATCAGGCAATGTCCCGTCAAAACTGATTGTAACGTAGACAGTCTTATTCGAGGAGATGTCTTGAGGCGGAATGAAATTGGGCCCCAGGAAAATACACCCCAATATTTTTATGAATATGGGCCCCAAAAAGTTGCTTGTCAAACAGCAACAATTCTTTTTTGGGCGGAATGAAATTGGGCCCCGGGAAAATACACCGCAATTTTTTTATGAATATGGGCCCCAAAAAATAACATATCAAACAACAATAATTTTATTTGGGGCTTAATTTCATTTTTTGTCTGCTTTTTGGGGTTTAATTTAATTTCTTGTCCGCTTTTTGGGGCTTATTTTCATCTATAAATTTAGAAACAGGAGATGCTAAGCATAAAAGATTTTTTTCGCGTATCCAACTTTGGATCCTGTCCATAGGAGAAAGTCTTAAACAGAGGCCGCAGGCCGTAGGCCGACCGCACAGGAAAAGATTTCTAATTAGAAAATAGGTTCGTATTCGTGAATTACTGCAGATTTTGGGGTTTATTTTCATTTTAAGCTGTTTTCTTGATTGGGGTGTAATTTCCTAAATCAGTTTTTGTAACGAAAATAGGCCCCAAATTTGGGGCGCACTTTCATTTTTAATTTGGGGTGCATTTTCTTGGGGTCCAACTTCCGGCCGACCAGGCAATGTCCCGTCAGAACTGATACTAACGTAGACAGTCTTATCCGAGGAGATGTTTCGAGGCGGAATGAAATTGGGACCCAGGAAAATACACCCCAATATTTTTATGAATATGGGCCCCAAAAAATAACATATAAAACAGCAACAATTTTATTTGGGGCTTAATTTCATTTTTTGTCTACTTTTTGGGGTTTACTTTCATTTCTTGTCTTCCTTTTGGGGCTTATTTTCATCTATTAATTTGGAAACAGGAGACGCTACGCATAAAAGATTTGATCCACGTTGTCAACTTTGGATCCTGTCCATAGGAGAAAGTCTTAAACAGAGGCCGAAGGCCGCAGGCCGTAGGCTGACCGCCCAGGAAAAGATTTATAATTAGAAACCAGTAAGGAAAGGCAGAAAGTCGGGCGGGGCCGACTATATAATACCCTACACCTCCCATACAATGCGATCAGGGTCATTGGTAAGAACATATATATGTGGATATATCTAATTCTGAACCGATACTAATCGCTAAATTAAGCAATATTCGTTCATAATTGAGAAACATCTTTCTGGAGAATTTTGTAATGATCGGAAGTAAAGTACAACTTCTATAGCGCTTTGTAACCAAATTAGGAGGAACATATATATGGAGGTTTTACATATATTAATCTGAATCGATTTTCCCTGAATACACATTCATGTAAAATAGAAACGTCTTTCTGTCGAATTTCGTACTGATCGGATATAAAATACAGTCTCTACAGCGCTTGAATTTCAAATCGGGGGTAACATATATATGGGGGCTATATCTAAATCTGAACCGATTTTCTCCGAATTTAGCAGTATTCCTTCATATAATAAGAAACATCTTTCTGCCGAATTTCGTACTGATAGGATATCAAATACAGTTTCTACAGCGCTTACATGTAAAATCGGGGGTAACGTATATATGGGGGCTATATCTAAATCTGAACCGATTTCTTCCAAATTTAACAGACAGACGACATAGCTAAATCAACTCAGAAAGTGATTCTAAGTCGATCGGTATAATAAACGATGGGTCTATTTCTTCTCCTTTTGGGTGTTACAAACAAATGCACAAAGTTATAATACCCTGTACCACAGTGTGGTGTAGGGTATAAATAGGTTTGTATACGTGTATTATTGCGTACTCCCCAGATTTCCGAAGAGAAAATTTCTTAGTTTTTGTGGGGTTTCTTTCATTTCATGCTGTTTTCTTGATTGGGGTGTAATTTCCTAAATCAGTTTTTGTAACGAAAATAGGCCTCAAATTTGGGGCACATTTTCATTTTCAATTTGGGGTGCATTGAGTAGTTTCTCTTGCTGTACACGGACATTCTTTCATTCTAAACTTTTAATAATTAACGTTTATTGTAAATGAAAAACGTTTACGAAACATATTGTATTTAAACATGATTGTATATGTGTGAGTACACAACACAAAAAAAAAACGATGTTTGTCCGCGTTGTTTAGTTAACAGTTCTGCATATGGTGGTGGACATTTTTTCTTTGCGTCCCTCCCTCCGAACTGTTGCACCATTTCACAACATTTGCAAACAGTACTCGGCATGCGTAGAGTCGTATACTGTGTACTGGCGTTTGAATTGTTCGGTATTTGTGGACGTGTGTGGCTTAGTTAAAAATGTTTTATCAGTGAACTCAATATTATTTCATTCAAAGAATTAATTAAACCAAATAATCTGAATTATCGGATGTATGATGTCCTCCTAAATTTTTAATACGTTCTAACATACATGCTTTCTTATTTACAGTTTGTCTACAACAAAATTATAAGTTATCAGCCAATTAATAGCAGAAGTGTTAAAGTTGTGACATTTTTGATTATAAACATTATTTTATAGAACATATTAAATATCAACATGCAAACAAATTATTCTTTTGCGACAAACGTTTTCTCATTTATTGATAAACTGACTGATTGCTTGTTACACACGCAATAACCGTTTGCAACAAAATTTCACAGGGTTTGTAATAAATATAAATCATTTACGATAAGTGCACTAACCGTTTTCTATAAAAATTTCTTTGGGTTTTGGGATAAACATAAATCGTTTGCGACAAACATAGACCACAAACGAAATTGGTTTGTCTAATTATGTGTTTGGGAGTAACAATTTTTAGCTTTGTTGTATAGCTTGTTGCAGGTCTTCTTCCTAGTCTTTAGCTCAGAAGTCCACCATTGTGGTTTAGTTTTACCCTTGTACCTTGGTTTCGGACTGGATTCTTCAACGGAGCTATTAAATTTAGAAGTGATGTGATCGAATAAGTTATCCAGACGGACTTTGTCATTCGGTTCGCAAAGAAGTTAAAGTTGAGGATTTTTTTTTTGAAAATTCTCACATTTCTGTAGACAACAGATTTAGGTGATTTTTCAGCGAGTTTGAACTCTAATTTTTTTCTGACATCCAGTCAGTACGGAACATTACGTCGAGTACTTTCAGTCTGCCTTTAATTGAAAAGGTCGGTTTATTGTCTTGGTTGTAAGTGGTCAGGTTGGTTACAATTAAGTCACGAAGTGACTCAACGCTACAGCCAATAACACTGTCCAACTAAACTAAGACTTTTTGATTGAAACAGAATAAAGAACCCTATAATTCTAAAAGGGCATATTAGACAGATCATTTTTGTAGAATAATTATCACGACTTTAAATTTACAGTATATTATTTATTTGTAAAAGTTGGAGTGTAATTTTTGTAGGATTTTTAGGATTTTTTGAAAGAATTTTTTTTTGATTATGTCGCAAAAGGGTCAGTTTGACCCGTTAAGAAGGGAGCTAGAGGGTTAAGGCCTTCAACAAAAATTATCACCATAAAATTCCACAATATAACATGCCCATTCAAAATTATAGGGTCGCTCTTCTGATCCAAATTCATGTTGGACAATGTAATCAGCTCGCGCTCGTCAGGCTATGCTTCTTCTACTACTGCCCTGAATAGAGCTGTGAGTACTGACGGGGTTTCCAATAGCGATGATATGATTTTGAAGTGACGTTTCGGCCATTTGTAATATGTCATGATCTGTCATTTGTTTTTCATTGTATTCAGTAGTTTTTACAATTTCATCATGGAGAGATATACGCAATAACAATGTTTACAAATTATTCAGTTTTCGTGCGCTAAGTCCATTTTTTTAAAATCCAAAAAAAAAAACACATTCCAGTTGACCCACGACCTTGACAACCATTAGCAATATTTTAGCTCTCGTTAAGAGCTATCTTTTTGCCATTGACCGATTCCCAATCCGAAGTACCGTTAATGAGCTAGATCAAAAATAAACTTACCGTTCACATTTGAAAATGATGCTAAGTCCCTTTTTTTAATCCAAAAAAAAAACATTTTTCAGTCGACCTACGACCTTGACACCCATGAGCAATATTTTAGCTCTCGTTAAGAGCTATCTTTTTGCCTTTGGCCGATTGTGGCTACGTGCCATACAGCAAATGAAACAATTGAATTGTTGCAAGAAAAGTTTGGAGATTCGATTATTTTAAGAAATTGTGATATTGAATGACCTCCAAGAAGTTGTGATTTAACCCCATTAGACTATTTCTTGGGGGGTTATTTGAAGTCATTAGTATTTCAAAATAAACCAGACTTTCTGTAGCTGTAAACCAGACTGATAAGCTGTACAAGTCAATATTGCCATTCATGACATACGACTTCATTTAGTGGAAAAAGTGCCCGAAAATTGGGTTCATCGAATTCGTTCCTGCAAAAGAAGTCGTGAGGCCAATAGAATGACGTTTTATTTACAACTTAATTGTACCGATTAAACTTCACATTAAATAAACAACTTTTGAATTTCCTTAACAATAAGTGTGTTTTTTTTTTCAAAGAAATCATATCACTCTTATTGGAAAACCCTGTACATGCAACATCATGATGCATCTAACTGGAGACCACCCAATATATGCGATTACCTATCTTCACAAGCTATTTGAACTTTACCACTGAAATTTGTGAAATTTAACATAAAAATTTCATTCTTTCATCATAGACTTGATTTTCTGCGGCTAAAAATTACTCGTCGGGACGCACTTCCGTAAAAAACAACATCTGTTCAACCAAGACAAGTGGAATGCAAAAAATACCCATAGGCTAAATAATTTACTACTAATATAAATTCAGCGTTTCTAGTGAATAATAGTAAACAATAACCTTCAACCCAGTCATCGCACCATTCTTCGCACTCTACCGTCCCAACTGTACTGCAGGTTGAAAGCTATATGACTAATGGTTACTACTTCAGCATAGATTCTATCTTGAAAATTTCAAAGGAATTAGGATTTTGACTATTTTTACAATTTCGAAATTAATGATTACCCTAAAATATTTTTAAAATGTTTAATACATACTCATATTTTCTTTCACAATATATACATAGTTTACAAGTCCTGAATATGTGCGTTTGAAGAATATCTGAAGACCTATTCAGGAGTAACTATAAGTTCCCTCTGGATACCCTTTAATTTGTAAATAATGTGGAACCACTGTATAAAACCTCTTCCCCGCAATCATTTGAATACATATCCGAGTATGTTCGTATATATCCCGAATACATACTGCAAGTAACTAAAAGCTTTTAGTGCTGGTCCTGTTTAAAACCCCTGACGTGGTGCCCTTTCCACATCTATCTATCTTTCAATCTGCATTCCGGTTTCACACATCTGAGAACATTTGTTAAGCTTTAAATGGTTCTGGCAACGAATGTACAAATGAGTGTGTATGTTCATACAAGTACGTGTGTGAATGTGTGTGTGTTATGGATGGATATGCTGAAGGAGTGTTGAATTTTGATAAATTATGCGAGTTAAAGTTCCATATGTGTAAATCTGTCTATGCATGTATGTGTATTTAGTAACTCACACACACGTAGATACACACAAACAACTGTTTATGTGTAGGTGTTGTTAGTGTTTGTCATAAGTGCCTTATGAAAGCTACTTAAAAATTCCATGAAAAATTATGTCAGCAAAGTAGCATCCTTTGGCAATCCGTTTTCCATCTCTCTTCTAAGTCCTTATTATATGTATGTATAAACAAAACATCTTGGTCTGGTCTTGTCTCAATGTTTAGCCAAGATCCTGGGAAAGTTTAAAAGTTTACATTGGCTGTGCCTTGGCCATATCTAGTGCTGTTGTTGCATGTAAATTTCTAATGACTCCAGTCATTTATTATAAATTATTTCCAGCAGCCACAAGCAGAGGCACTAGCCAAAATGTTATAAAAGAATATGAAGTTCTTAAAAATAAATAAAGATTAAAAGGAGCAAAACTAATGTAATATTCATAAGTACTAATTTTACTTCTATATTTTCGATGTGCGAGTATTAGTGTAGATCTTTAAACGGCTCAGGTACTTATATCGGAGATATGGAAATGTGTTTGTCATTTATTTTAAAGGGGAAGAAATAAATTCATTTGAACCTCTCTTAGTAACATACAAAATTCTACCGATCCTCCCCTATAATAGTATGCCAGAACTGCTTCAGTAGAATGACTTTTATATGCATACCTTCATTCTAAAGTATGGCAAGTCGACTTAGCATGTTTTTGGATGCTATGTATCTAAAATCCAAATATTAAAAATGATATTCAGACAACATTTAACATGAATTCGTCTAACCAAACAAAATATATGCACAAAACGTTAGGGACGTAAAAGTAGCCCCAAAACTAAGTCACAATTAATAATTTAATGGCCATACGAACTTTTTGCTCAAGGTGGATTTTTAGCACTTTCTCTATATTAACACGGTTATACCGTACGGAATATCTGTTTTGTGTCCGAAGCAAAAAAAGCGGAACACAACTACCCGAAAAAGAACATCATGTGCCTTAAAAATCAAAAAAATCTAATTTTTACAATTTTCCCCCCATTTTTACCTTTTTCAATTAAAGGAATGGAAAGAGGGAAAGAAAAGGCTACCTGTACTTAATGAATTTACAGAGTCTACAGAAATTCCACCCACATTTATGAGTCCTAACTTTTTGGAATGTTTTGAAAATTTTAAACGCACACGTGTGTGAACAGAATCGTAAATGATGATAAGTACCTGTCAGTAAAATATTGAAAAATGCGTAGTATTTATAGGTGTTCATTGATCGATTTTTGTCATTCAACAAGTGCCGACGAAAGCGAAAACTAAATTTTTTTAATTTTAAATTATAATCTAGAGTGAAAAACATTTTAAAAAGCATTCAAAATTTCAATATGGGAAATAAAAGGTACCCAAAATTGGATGATTTTTGCTACATTTGTGGTCACATCGTTCCAAAAATAGGCAATCAGGACAGTGTATTGTCATTATTTTGATCTAAGTAGTGCACATTTTACGCCGAACACAGTGTGCAAAAGTTGTTATAATACCCTTATAATGTGGATAATTGGAAAAGGTGTACAGTTTTCTTTTATGAAGCCAGTAATTTGGGAGCAAGACCTAAATGCTATTTTAAATGCAGATATCTCTTTAACTATACAGGATAACTGTTAGGTGCAGAAATCATTTTGTAGACCTCGGTTAATAGGATATACACAAAAAAGATTATATAAATCGGACGAAAAAGACGAAAGGTTACTCGCGCTTAAACATGTTGTTCACCCGGGGTGGCCAACTTTGAGGCCTTGCGGGGGACCAAACTCAAAACTAAACTTCTCTAATACCTCTTCTACAAATATGACAGGTTTGGTCGCAATCGGTTGTCTGGTTAAGAAACGCAGAACATTTGATTCTTCTTGAAACATATTACCTCAAACTAGTTTACATATTCCACAGCAGACTACGCCTTAGGATTGCAAATCAAGCAAGATTCTAAACAAGTCACACCTTTCTCTTCTCACGCTTTCTAGATAATCCAATATTTTACCTTACATTAATTCTCCATACATCTTCTCTTGAACTCTTCTCGAAAGCTTCAGTTTGATGTGGGTTGCTGTGATTCAAAATGACAGATAAATCTTCCGCGGTATCATATTCCAAAACAATTTTAATCCTCACTTTAGTGAGGTTTCTTGGGGGGGCCAACACAGACCAACAAACAAACAAGAGCAACGCACGCATATGCAGCAATTCATTTACAAAGTAAAAACGCCTTAAGGTAGACAATGATATTTGTGTTTATTCTTTGGGCTCCCCTCGCAAAAAAACGGAAATATGTTTTTGCTCTATATGAATGTAATTCCTATCTGCGTAATCGTTATACACTGGGTACGGGTTCAAAGTCTGATCACAGAAAAACTACACGTCACGTGAGTTGTGGTCAGAGACGAGTGGCAGTGGAAAAACGGAAGCAAAAAACGCGCCTGCTATGGCAGACACGGCGATGGAGTGCAGAAGACATTTTGGGGCAAAACTTTGCAGACAAAACACTTTACTTTATAAATGAGTGCGAGTCTGAAAAATCCCTAAAGGCAACAACCGACATCAGCAGCAACAACAACAACATCAACAACACCAACGACCAAATAGCAAACAAACGGAAATAGACCCAAACTCTTACATTCATATGTATGTTGGAGTATATACTCCAAAGGATGTTCAGGGAATCGTATAAATGGCGACCTTTTTCACTATTTAGTGAGTGTGTGTGTATGTGAGAAATGTAATATCATTTGTAAAATGCGTAAAATGTTAGTCTATTCTACCTGAATTTGTTAAGAGGAGTGGAATACAAAATTTTGGTTGAACTACAGCTATAGCATAGGAAAGTAAGTTTTCGCTTATTATTTTGATCTTGTTCTCATTAAATCGAAGGCAGAATCAGCATTTTTCAGTTAGTTTGAATTTGTTCTTCAAAGAAAAATGTATAGAAAACAGTTTAACACTGAACTGTTTGAAGAGATTTTTATTTATTTATATGAATTACAGCACAAAGCAAATTAATATTCTAATTTTACTGTCCAGGGAAAAGGCGGATTACAAAAACCATGTGGCTAGATTTTGCAGTAACAGACCAAAGTCTCTGGTTGGAATCGTACCCACAACCCGCAAACTCATAGGCGAGCATGCTACCTAATCACCAACTGGGGCGAGTAGGTAGCATACACAATTTCTAAAATGGGGAAACTTGTTCAGACAATAGCCACTTTTTTATACAAAATATCCTTAGCGGAAATTTGACCCGCACGAAACCAATCGTGTCCACCGAGACACAATTGCCACCTTCAAACATAACCAAGCACTTCTCTAAAAAATATCACTTGTTTCTTCAATATCAGACACATCTTAAATCAACCAATAAATGTTTACTAGTGAATTGATATAACTTCGAAAACTAGTCGCAGCCGGTCGTCGGCTAAGAAGTGTATAACTCAACTGGTACTCTACCATGGAGTAGATAAACCATCTGGTCTAGTACTAATGAGAAGATAACCTAACCGGTCATAAACTAAGGAGTATATAACCCAACTGGTAATCTAGGAAGTTGTAGATAACCCAACTTGTCGTCTAGGAAGGATTAGATAACTCAACTGATCCTCTAGGAAGGAGTAGATAAACCAACTGGTAATCTTAGAATGAGTAGATAACCCAACAAATGACTATATAATCCAACAGAGAAGTAAATAAACCAACTGGTTATCTAGGAAGATGTAGAGTATATAACCCAAAAAATTAGTAGATAACCCTAATTGTACTCTAGGAAGGTGCATATAACTCAACTGGCGCTCTACTATGGAGAGATAACCCAACTGTTCCTCTAGGAAGGGATAGATAACCACACTGCTCCCTACTCTGGAGGAGTTAACCCAACTCGTCCTCTAGGAAGGAGTAGATAAACCAACTAGTCTTCTAGTAAGGAGGCTATAATACAGCTGGTACTCTAGAAAATAGTATATAACTTTACTGGTAATCTAGAAAGATGTAGATGACCCAACTGGTCCTGTAGGAAGGATTAGAAAAAACTAATGGTTCTAGGAAGATGTAGATAACCCAACTGGTAATCTAAGATGGAGTAGAAAACCCAACAAACGAGTAGACAACCTAACTGGTAATCTATGTATGCGTAAATAGCCCAACTGGTAATCTAGGAAGGTGTATATAACCCAACTAGTCTTCTAGGAAGGATTAGATAACCCAACTGGTCCTCTAGTAAGGAGTAAATAAGCAGCTTGTCCTCTAGGAAAGAGTAGATAACCTAACTTGTCATCTACGAATCAAAGATTAGCCAGTTTTTTCTCTACACAGGAGTAAACTGGTCATAAGAAGTTGGGTTATAACTTCTTCGTAGATGATCAGTTAAATTATCTACTCTTTCCTAGAGGACCAGCTGGGTTATATACTGTAGATGACCCAACTGATCCTCTAGTAAAGAGTATATAACCCAGCTGGTCCTCTAGGAAAGAGTAGATAATTTAACTGATCATCTACGAAGAAGTTATAACCCAACTCCTCCTCTAGGAAGCAGTAGATAAACCTTCTGATCCTCTAGTAAGGAGAATATAACCCAGCTGGTCCTCTAGGAAAGGGTAGAAAATCTAACTGGCCATGTACGAAAAATTAGATTACCAAACTCCTCCTCTAGGAAGCAGTAGATGAACCAATTGATTCTCTACGATGAACTAAATAACTTAACTGGTCTTCTAATATCGGATTGATAACCCAACTGGCCTGTACCAAGGAGTAGATTAATAAACTGACTCTCTACGAAGAAGTAAATAACACAAAAAACTAGTAGATAACCCAATTGGTACTCTAGAAAGGTGTATATAACCAAACTGGTTCTCTAGGAAGAATTAGATAACCCAACTGGCACTTTACTATGGAGAAGTTAACCCAACTCGTCCTCTAGGAATGAGTAGATAACCCAATTCGTTTTCTAGGAAGTTGTAGATAAACAACTGGTTCTCTACGAAGTAGTACATGACTTAAGGATCCTCTACAAGGGAGTAGAAAACCCAACCTATCCTCTGCAAAGGAGTACATAACCCAACTAATCCTCTAGGAGGGAGTAGATAACCTAAATGGTCCTGTGCTTAGGAGTAGATAACCCAAATCGTTTTCTAGGAAGGAGTAGATAAACAGACTGATCCTTAACGAAGGAGTAAATAATTTTAATGGTCTTGAACAAGGATGTATACAAGTATAACTAAACTGGTCGTGAATTAAGGAGTAGGTAACCCAACTGGTCCTCTACGAAAGAGTAGATAACCCAACAAAGGAATTGATAACGCAAATTGTATTCTAGGAATGTGTATATAACCCACACGGTCTTCTAGGAAGGAGTAGGTTACCTAACTGGTACTCTAGTAGGATGTAGATAACTCATCTGATATTTTACTAAGTAGTGGATAACCCAATTGGTCCTCTACTGGGGTGTAGATAACCCAACTGGCCGTCATCAAGCCCAATGTAACGAGTACTGAAATCTTACTGATCAGGTGAATTGGAACATCCGTACTGAAATGATTTTTCTAACCCACATATCTCATTATACTAAAGGAGAAAATTGAGATAATTTCACATCTCTGTATATCGATACCTCCATCCTAAAACATGCTAAGTCGACTTAGCATATTTTTTTGGAAGATTTTTGGATTTTTAATTTCTAAATATTCCAAACTATTTTCAGCCAAAATTTGGTGTTTATCCGTCAACCCAATCAAAAGTTATTCACAAAACAGTGCAGGTCTTTCGATTTGCATTATAAAGGAATTTCACACAAATTTAAAAAAATCATCAAACTTTGATCGCCTCTCCTGAAAAACTACCGTTGTGCACTTAGAATAGTATAGAATGGAGGTATCGATTTGACACCTCTACTTTTGACTAACATTTTCTAATTTGTTTATAAAATGTCCTCCCATGAAATATTACAATTATTGCAAGGAACAATTTTGTTTTTTTTTCAACTTTTTCCCAAATTGTCATTCAATCCTCTTAATAAACTGAAGTACAACCAACTGAAATTGAGTTTACAATTTTGTTTTCGGGGGTTTAGTGAATGAAGTAAATTAAAAGCAGACAAAGTCGCACTAAAAATATAAACATCATAATAGGCGAACGAATAAGGACAACCGACGAAGGACGGACATCTGGGGACAGACACTCACGAACGAGGATAGACAGCGCAGAGACAACGGGACAGACATTCATAAAATAAACTTTATTACTTAGGGACAGATATTGTTAACCGGCGATGGATAAATAAACCAAAGTTTTTCTCCAATTTCACTTGAGAATTTCCTGGGCCATTAAATAAAAGCGGAAACGGAAACAGATTTAAGCAAACAAACTCTAGCAATTTAAATTTACTGCAAAGAAAAAACTCGTTGTCAACCAAACGAAGGCTCAAAAAGGAAGTTTAAGGTTAATTGGGAAATACAAACAATATGTTAACCTTTTCTACAAGTTTTTTGGTCCTACAAGTCCTGTCTTCACATTTCTACCTTCTTCCTTTGGACTATTAATCATAGTCTTCCATTTGTCCAATTCCTGGGGTTCCTATTCGAATTGATTGCCATAGTTGTTCGTTAGTCTATCGATGAGGCAATTTTGTTTGGCAACATTTAACCTTTGTGTTGACAAATTTTGTTGAGAAAGGATGCATATGTTGAATGCTTTTGGGGTTAATTATGTATTTTTCCAGTTTACCGTTGTAAGACAGAAAGTTTAAGGATTGTTTTGGATGACTCACATTGAAAGGGTCATAGTGTGAAGGGCTGGTTGAAGAAAATTAAGGATTTCAAAGATTTTAGGCATTCATTAATATATTCAGATTTATGAAACCAAAATGGTTAAAAGGGTTTGACATTTTTCATAAATTCTGTGACATTTGTGACATTGGAATTTTTAATATTCTTTCTGTAATTTATAATTTATTGTGTTCTATATTTGTCGCAGTGGGTTTCGTAAGAGAAATTTAACTACTAAGAATTTTTAGCTATTTGAAGACTTTTGTATTAAATTATTCAAATGTATTTATGAAATTTTCCGTAAACATTGATGAGTTATATCAAAATTGTTTCAAACGCAGAAATTCAATATATTTTATTACTCTTATTTAAAGTTATAACAAAAATTAAAAAAAAACGGAACGTATGGATGAAAAATTAAATACTGAAATTAATTTAAGAACGCCGTGAGTATAAAAACGTAAATTACGAACGATACTGCAAATTAAATAGGGAGATTCGAAATGCAGTACGAATCGTAAAGAGTTATATGAAAAAACAATGCTGCAGATAAAAGACAATAAGGCCAAATATAATGGGGTCACTAATGTTCGAGATGCCTATAAAGAGCAAATCAAAATCTATGAGAAGGAGCTTAGAAAAGCGCAAAGACGTTCTTGGCACACCTTCTGTGGAGAGGTGTGCGTAAGATATTATCCACGGCACTCTGTTCAGTGGGCTATTTGCAGGATGAGGTAAATAACTGGACAAAAAAACAGCTAGCATTCGCTAAATATACGGTTCGACACACGTTTCCCGGGAACTCAAGGATCAGCAGGACCAACAAGAGTGCGAGTGGACTACGAGCGTCGCTAGCTTGTTGACTGAGAGATGCAGAATAAGCTGAGCTATTAACAGCTTTGTGCCCTTCAAATCACCTAGACCAGACGGCATCACTCCAGCAGAAATTTTGAAAGTGTTAAAGTACATTATCCCCTAAGGGCTCAGGCTTTCATATATCCCGAATCTATGGAGGGATACCAAATTGGTATTCATAACCAAAGCGGAAAAAATATCGCACACTGGGCCAAAAGACTTCGGACCAATTAGCCTATCCTCCTTTCTGTTCAAAGGTCTGGAAAGGCTTTTAGATTATTTCATTAGGGAAAACCTAAACAAAAAACTTCTGTCGGAGAACCAACATGCAATAAGGGGAAGTCTAGGGAACCAGCCCTACACGAACTTGTGAGCACAATTGAATCCTCCCTACATTGAATCCTCCCTACAATAAGGGGCTTTTAAGAACATTCACTCAGATTGCGGCGCTGTCACAGCTAAATGTGAACTATAATTTGATTAGCCTATTCAAAGCCTGCTCAACAATAGACGCATAACAGCAAGTCTTGGATCCACAACTCTAACAAGGTTTGTAATCAGAGGGACCCCACAAGAAGGAGTACTGTCTCCACTAATTTGGAACCTAGCGGTGAATGAAATCCTGCTAGATGTAGAACGTTGTTGCTGCAGAGTCGTGTCATATGCGGACGTCGTGGCAATCGCAGAGAGTGGCAAATTCGAAAACGTCCTTAGGGACATCCTACACGTGGAACAAGTTGGCTAGATGGGCCAAAAGCAGCGGTTTGGGCGTTAACCCAAACAAGACAGAATTGGTTTCCATTACTAGGATGAATAAATTCCCACCTGGGGACCCTCCTCCTCGGATAAATGGAACAGATCTAGTCTTTTCTGGAAGTGCAAAATTTCTAGGAATAATTCTAGTTAGGAAACTGTTATTCAGACTTAACGTACTGGAACGTGTAAGGAAGGCCAACGTCATATATGCCTGCAAAAAGGCTATAGGGACGCGGTGGGGACTGTCTCCTAAAACCGTCTACTACATATATAGCAGTAGTTCGTCCAATACTGTTATACTGCATTGTGGTATAGTGGACGGCAACTGATAAGCGAACCATCACCAACATTCTATCAAAGGTTCAGAGAACTGCCTGCGCATAAGCGGAGCTCTAAGGTCTACAGCCACTGAGTCTCTACAAGTCTTACTCCACCTACTATCGATAGATATTGTATCGAGAGAAGTTACCACCAGAGCGGCATTACGTTTAAGCTGTCTATCAATGTGGAGGTATAAGAACTACGCCCACATGAGTATATCAAAGTGTAGTACTATGGACACCGAACGAGTGGACTATATACCAACGGTGTACACCTTCGACAGGAACTACATACATCACTATGATACCAGCCAGAGATGAATGGGCTGGCAGAATGCCAGGTAATAGAAACAATCTCAATTTCTATACGGATGGTTCGAAGCTCGATTAGATTTTAGATTTTTTTACAAAAAATCGTTTTTTGCTGTCACGAAAAAAACCATTAAAAATTGGAGAAAAAAAATAGATTTTTTCCAAAAAAAATCGCTGTTTGCTGGTATGAAAAAAAAACATAAAAATAGAATCCCGACGAAGAAAACAATGCTTATTTGAAGAAAATTGCTTTTGGTAGAAATGAGAGAATTTCAACATAATACTGTTTTTACACCCCCGCTATTGTAAACAAGGGTATATATCAGAAGCTGCGGGCCAAAAGTGTAACACATCGATGGAGTGGCCTAAGAGACCTCGAGAATATTTGGCGGAAATCCCTTTTAGGGCCATTTGAAGTGATTTGAGCAATGTCCGTCAGCCTGTCCGTATGTCTGTCTGGTTGGTGAACACGATAACTTTCCACAGGATTAACCGATAGGCTTAAAATTTGGTATTCGTCAATATTTTTTTTCTACCTCAGGACAAAGATGAACAATGTTGTACCACTACTTAGGTTTAGGTTTGGGTTAGGGTGGCAGTCGAATTTTTTTTATACAAGCTCACATAGACCACTTTAGGTCCCTAGTGTTACCACGGGCTGAAATGCCCCTCATCGAAACCAAACTGTTTGATATACAAATTTATCGACAGTACGAATATCGGTATTCTTCGAGAATTTGTAATGTCGACAGGCAGACAGACAGACGGACGGACATTGCTCATTCGACTTAAAATGACCCAAAACGGATATCCGCCGAACATACTTAGGGTCTCAGGTCACTCCTTCGATGTGCTACACTTTTGGCTCGTAGCAAATGATATATGTATACCCTCCTCTCTAAGGTGATGGGATAATAAATGAAAAATAATTTTTCTGAATTTTGATATTTTTATAATGTGGGTCATAATTTATACATTTATCCATAGATATTTTGCAAATAGGCATTGTTTTCTTCCTTAGGGTGCTAGCTTTCAAAAAATGGAACAAACAAATTTTTGCGACTTCCAGCAAAAAAGATTTTTTTGAAAAAAAAATTTTTTTTTAACTGTTTAAAGACAGTTGCTAAACTTCCATTTCCATGTGATACTGAAGTTTTAAGCACATCTAGTCCTTATAATTTCAAAAATTGGCAAAATAAAACATATGAAAAATTATTTTTTTGAATTTCCCTTACTTTTGCAATATGGGTCACAATTTATCCATAGATATATATATATATGCCAATGGGCATTGTTTTCTTCGTTAGGACGATAGCTTTCAAGAAATGGAAAAAAACATATTTTTTGCGAATTTTTTTCTATTTTTTATGGATCATTTTCGTGCCAACAAAAAAGATTTTTTTGAAAAAAAAATATCACATTTTTTATATTTCTTTATCGACAGTTGCTAAACATCTGTTTCTGCGTGATACTGATGTTATCAGCCCTTATAATTTCCTTTAACTTAAATGGTGTCCCGGCTTTATTAAGCTTATACTTCAAAAAATATTGTCAAATACTATAGGTAACTTCCATGAAAGAATTTAATATTTTTCGTGTTTAGGACTCCATATTACACCAGAAAAAGATATGCGCAGCTTTTCGACAAGAATTTTGTTGCATAGTGTTATTAAATATATCAGCGCCTTGGCAACTCTTTTTATTTGACACCAATGCACCAAATTGCTGGCTGAGAATCCTTTGGTTTCTTTAGAAATGCCTGTACAGAACGATTATATCCTTCCGATCAAAATCATAATCTTCAAAATCGCATCTGAATTTCTTGGCGGCCATTTCGAAATTCCTCATAAAAGTTTTATAATCTAAAAGAAGAAAACAAATAAAAATTAAATTATCACTCAGGATTATCGATATTTTACTTCATCTTACAACTAGGCTGGCTTTTCTATAGAGTTCGATCCTGTCCTAGAGTTCGCCGATATCCTTTTACTAGAAAATGTAGTCCAAACTTATCATCTCTTGAAAATGTCTTAGAAATTGTTTTTTTTTTAATCTTAATTTAATAAAAATCGTTGAAATACAATTTTTCTTCGTAATTTCTAAAAAATAGCATATTTATTGAAAATTTCGTCGCAATTTTGTAAAAAACTTAATTATTGTTGAGAATTTATCCCAAATTGAATTTTTATTGAAAAATTTTTATAAACTAATTAAAAAAAAAATTTGAATTTTAAAAATTAAATTTTTTTTAGGAAAATTAAAATTTTGACAAAATTTTTAGAGAAATTTAATCTCGACAAAATCTTTAAGGAATTTTCAATAAAAATGCAATATCAAAAAAAATATTCAAGAAGAAGCAATTTAATTTTTATATTTAAATTATTCAATATTGACAACATTTAAAACATAAACATTTTTTGATATTATTCTCAAAAAATACCATTTTGAAGAAATTTTCACCAATATGGTAGTTTTGGCTAAAATTTCTATTAAAATTATTTCGACTGTTTTCAATAAAAAAATTTAAATTTGTCAAATGTTTAAAAAAAATCAATTTTGATGACATTTTTAAGAAAGAATGGAAATTCGAAAAAAAACTGCCAAACTTTACAAATTCAAAAAAATTTTTAAAGAAAAATTAAATTGTGACAAAATTCAAATTCGTCGAATTTTTCAGAAAAAAATCAATTTTGATGAAATTTTTAAGAAAGAATGGAGCTTAGACAAATATTCTGCAAAACTATACAAATTCAACGAAATTTTTAAAGAAAAATTAAATTGTGACAAAATTTTCAATAAATATTCAAATTCTGTCAAAATTTCCAAGAAATTCAAGTTTAGAAAAAATATTTTCTAAAAATTAAGAAAAAAGGCAATTTATTTCTACGAACTTTTCAAGAGAAGGGAAATTTCGGCAGTTTTCAATAAAAATTTCAAATTTGATAAATATTTCAGAAAAATTGTATTTTGAAGAAATTTTTAAGAAAGAATGAAACTTCTCCTGAGTTTTCCACTTAAGTTCTATCCTACAACTATTACTGTGTGATTTGAGAAGACCAGTATCTGAAGGACTCTCAAACTAAAACATAAATGTCAGGTTTTCTAATTCCACCCACTGTGCCATGGTTGGGTGTATATATGAATCGGGGCCAGGCCTCAAAAAACTACACTTTTACTTGTTAATATACTCAATGTTTTACACTTACAGTCACAGACTTGCATAATTTCCAAATCATTGGGACATTTCTTGTGATTTAACAAGAACTTTAAAGTTTTCCTCCAGGTCCATCTCCCAACTGAGAACGACAGTTGCATGTCGGGGTTTTGTTTAAATAAATCCAGGAAAAAATGCAAAGCAGAACCGGGAATGACAACAAAGTCAATGCTTAAAGTGGTCACCTTGGTGGGAAAGCCACTAATTGGTACTAGATTTTCTTGCTCAACGAATCTAGAAAGATGCAGTTCCCTTAAGGGCGGATGTTTGAGAAGATCGACGAGGTAACTCCAATTATTTAAATCATCCATTTTCACGGAAATCTTACGAAGATGCTGCAGTTGTAATGATAATTGGAATTTAGACATATCGATTCCCTCAATTGCCAGAGTGTGTATTGAGGGAGACATTTCAAACGGTTCAAAATCTTCAAAATTGCCGCAGAAGTCTGTAAAAGTGAATACTTTGATTGTTGTTGTTTGAGTTAGAATTTGCTTCAGAAGTTGGTATTTCAAAGCATAACATTCTTTAAAATGCAATTCACTCAGGAGTTAATGGAGCAAAAGTTTGTTTCCATGAAAGATAATCTTTCAAGATTTGGGCATTTGGTGGACATTTCCTTCAAGTCTCGATTGTGTATACTCTGCCCGTCAAGACATAGTCGTAGGATAGTAAGCTTTTCAAAATGACCTGCATGCAGTTTCCAAAAATGACTTGGTTGAAATAAATCCAATTCTTGCAGTTGAACAGAATTTTGGAATTTCTTGACCGAATGTCTGTCAAATGGTTTCTTCGTTGTTAAATTTATAGGCGTTTCTACCAATTTCAAAACCTGAAGCTTCATTTCGTAAATAAGTTGATTGAAAGATTCGTATTCAATGCTGGTAAAATGGCGATTTGCACGGAAAGAAAGTTGCTTTAAATTTGTCAGTTGCATGAGACATTCTACCACCTCTGAATCAATGACTGCGGCTGGGCCGAAATATGCGTACTTTCTGGTTTCTTCCCACTCTAGAATTTCCAGCTGTGGTAAGCTCTTGGCCATCGGTTTTAGAAATACCCGCATTATTGGCCAGCGAAGCGTACATCTGAGACTAGTGAGATTTGCGAAGTATGCTAAATGTGCGACTGGAATCTTGGTGTACAGTTCTTGTACTTCTTTGCCGTAAAACGCTATAAACTCCTGAAGGACATTTCCCGTAAGTAGTAACCGATTGGCTCCCTCTCTATTTGTTACTTCAAAACAATCGTCTTTTTCATAAATGGCCAAACAACGATAGGTCTCTTTCCATATACAATTTTCAAAAATATATTTCGTATTGTAATTGACTTGAGACAGCCTCAATTGATCCTCAAAGTCCAACAGATTGAAGATATGAATTAGAATATCACCGTTGGCGGCAATTTTATCAAAACTTGCAGAATTCATTGTTCGTTATAATTAATTTGTATTTTTCGCCTTTTAAACAGCCGCTGAGCGATATTTTCACTTTATTCGGGAAACAAGTACTGACTCAATCAAAGTAAGTATCAAACTTGGTATCCAGAATCAGTTCGTCATTTTATATAAAAAATTACTCACCTATTTGGTGCACAGAATAACTGAAACATTTTTATTATCATGAATAGATTCACGCTTGAATAACGCTACCGAATTATCCAAATTTACTTTGAAAATCAGTCATCGATTCGGGCAACTTATAGACGATGTTTTATTGTAAAATCGTGTTCAGCGATGAGGCTCATTTTTGGCTTAAATGATGTGAGACCAATCCGCAACAGAGCCTGCTGACTCCATTACAAACAGATAAGTGCACCGTGTGGTGCGATTTGGGAAAGGGGGGGGAGATGACAGCACGTTTAAAAAAAATTGTTCATTCTTTGTTAGTCTATAGTAATTTGAAATATTCTATAAAGCGTAAAGAGATATATCTACAAATTTCATGTCTTTGACAACCCCAGCTGAAATTTTCCGGCAAAAATTTTCGTAGAATATTTTAATCCTTAAATATCCTTTTTAAAGGGACTCTCTCAGACATTAACTTAAATCATTTTTATCATTTAAGCAGCTAAAGGGTTAAGATCTTCCACAAAAATGATCCTCATAAAATTCCACTATGTAACTCTGACAATGATTTTTCATTTATTATAATGCTCCCTTCGACCGAAAAATGAAAACTTTGACCCAGTGTAACAAAAAAACTTAGATCAGCTGGACCATAAGTTTATTCTACAAAAATAACACTATGCAACAAAATTTTTGTCCAAGGGATGTGGATAACAGTTTAGGTGTCACAAACACGAACAAAATATTAAAAAAAATTTGTATTGTAATTTTTTTTTAGTTTCCAGCTTTCATGATAATTTCATTCAGTATTTGGACCATAATATAAGCCCGATTTAGCCGTGTTATGCCTCAAATTAAAGGGAATTATGAGGGCTACATATGCTGCAAATGCTTGCTTTCACGTAGAATCTATTGTTTAGTAACAGTCGTCAAAAAAATTATAAAAAAAAAAAAATTTTTAAATCCCTTTTTCCTGGTACAAAAAAAAACCATAAAAAATAGAAACCAGTAAGGAAAGGCTAAAGTCGGGCGGTGCCGACTATATAATACCCTACACCACTCTCGTAATATTGAATAACTCTGATATATAAATTTTGTAATTCATGTATAAATTGTTTACATAAATTTACTTTTGGGACATTTTATACTTAAATAATACCCAGTACCACAGTGTAGTGTAGGGTATAAAAACGATTGGATCTAAAGAGCCAAATCGGATGAAACATATATATGGGAGCTATAGCTAAATCTGTACCGATTTTCTTCAAATTCGGCAGTGTTGGTTCATGAATCAAGAAACTCTACCATTCTAAATTTCAAAACGATTGGATGTAAAATATAGCTTCTATAGAACTAAAGGTCCAAATCGGACGAAACATATATATGGGAGCTATGCTAAGTCTTAACCGATTTTCTTCAAATTCGGCAGTGTTGGTTCATGGATCAAGAACCTCTACCATTCTAAATTTCAAAATGATTGGATGTAAAATACAGCTTCTACAGGACTAAAGGGCCAAATCGAACGAAACATGTATATGGGAGCTATAGCTAAATCTTAACCGATTTTCTTCAAATTCGGAAGTGTTGGTTCATGGATCAATAAACTCTACCATTCTAAATTTCAAAACGATTGGATGTAAAATACGGCTTCTATAGAACTAAAGGGCCAAATCGGACGAAACATATATATGGGAGCTATAGCTAAATCTTAACCGATTTTCTTCAAATTCGGTAATGTTGGTTCAAGGATCAAGAAACTCTACCATTCTAAATTTCAAAACGATTGGATGTAAAATACAGCTTTTATAGGACTAAAGGGCCAAATCGGACGAAAGATATATATGGGAGCTATAGCTAAATCTTAACCGATTTTCTTCAAATTCGGTAGTGTTGGTTCATGGATCAAGAAACTCTACCATTCTAAGTTTCAAAATGATCGGATGTAAAATACAGCTTCTACAGGACTAAAGAACAAAATCGGACGAAACATATATATGGGAGCTATAGTTAAATCTTAACCGATTTTCTTCAAATTCGGCAATGTTGGTTCATGGATCAAGAAACTCTACCATTCTAAATTTCAAAACGATCGGATGTAAAATACAGCTTCTATAGGACTAAAGGGCCAAATCGGACGAAAGATATATATGGGAGCTATATCTAAATCTGACCCGATTTCAACCAAATTCAATAGCGATCTTAACAGCCGCGAAATACTCTGAACTGCAAAATTTCAGAACGAGCGGAGTGAAATTGCGACCTGTAGTCGACGAACAACTTTACATGGACAGACGGACGGACGGACGGACAGACATGGACAGTTAAATCGACTCAGCTAGTGATTCCGAGTCGATCGGTATACTTTAAGGTGGGTCTAGCTGTGTTATTTTCAGGTGTTACAAATATTGCCGTGAAACAAACTTATAATACCCTGTACCACAGTGTGGTGTAGGGTATAAACAATAGAAAAAATTATTTTATCACATTTTTAAAAAGCCAGCATGCTAACGAAGAGAACACTGTCTATTTGAAAAAAAAATCTATGGATAGATGTGAAAATTATGAGCCATTTTGTAAATGTTAGGGAAATTCAAAAAATCTTCTTTCATATTTCTTCGTTTTTAAATGATGTTTTGCTTATATTGAATTCGCCATATGTGAGAGAGACATATAAGAGACATTGCACTTGCATTTTGTTTTATGAGAATTGATGTCAGACATTATAAAAATATAGAGAGGACGAGGTTTTATGGCCGTTCGTAACCCTCCATAAAACATGATATGCAATGTGAGAGCTATATTGGATGTGATCCGCTCAGATACAGGGTCATTCAACAATATTTGTGGTTTTTTCTTTATGAGGTTTCCATTCAGTTACGCCTTTTAGGGGCATGGACATCCCAGTTGTATATACAGGTGGTAAAATTATATGTACGCAATACAAAGTAGTACGTAACAGTCTTGAAAATATTGGGTGTCTACTTTCGAAGCAAACTATATGTCAGCTACAGGTACTGCAACTTATGAACCTTAAATCCGGAATTTATGAATGAATTTTATTATTAATAAATTAGTGTAATTCAGTGCCTTAGAGAGATAAGTCGATTTTCTGAAAAATATTACAAAGTTATATTTCGAAGTATGAGTAAAAGGCAAAGAACTTTTCAATGTGTAAATGATCCCGACAATTTCTGCTACATCTGCGGAAAATATGTAATTAAAAAAATCGATGTGAGTTTAGAAAAATAATAGAAGAAATATATGTGCAATATTTTGGTAAACAAGTTGAAAATATGAACGAACCGTGGACACCTAGTATTTTGTGTAATTCGTGCCATGTAAATCTTACTCGATGGAGTAGTGGAAACATGCGGTAAGTACTTTACAATTAATGTATTACAATGTTTTGTGGAATAAAACGTTTTAATTTTAGACATCACGTGTAATTTGGAATGCTGCTATTTTTGTCTAAGTAAACAGATTGGAGTAGGAAGGAGCATTCGCTGGAATTACGCTGAAGTAAAATCTGTCATTTTGCCAGTTGCACATTCGGAAACAATACCAGCTCCCAAGTGTCCACACACAAAATACAGTTTGGTTGGTTCAACCGAATTATTTGCCAACCGAATTTTGGTAGTTCTGTCTACTATCATGCGATTCCATCAGGACAACCAATATTTTGGTTGTGGTATACTTCTGCTTCCAAGTTGACAACAATCATATTTGTTTGCGCCAACTACGAAAATGGTGGCTAAAATTATATGTTGTAGTTGCCACAAGCAACTGTTTTAAAAAATTGGTTGTTCTGAAAATTTGTCAGTTATAGACTACCGACAATTAATTGAAAACAGTTTTCATTAATTTTTATATTATTTATTGAAGAAAAACGAAACAATTCATAACAAAATTAAAAATCCCATATTACAAATTCAATCACTATTATGAGATGTGGAAATATTTGACAAACATTTTAGTACACGAAAAAAAAAACACAAAACTTTTATGCAAATATCGCTTAACCCAGTGCTTTCAATTTCATGATTGTTGCTGTTATTTTTTATTTATGTAAAACATTTTGCACAACGTATTATGCATTCCACACATTATTATCCACACGAGATTATTTTTGATATATATTTACCGTTCTTGTACAGAATGTTGAAGATTTATTTATGTTGAGTAATTTTTTTTGTTTGCCATGTATCAGAAAAAGAACAGCAACCAATCTTTCGGTTGTATTTCCCAAAATACATTTAACTATTCTAAATTTGGGAAATGATTGGGATAACCAATAAACGATTATTTATTAATATTTTTTCTGTTGTAGTAACCAATTATTCGTTGCAAGAATAATCTTCGGTCTATTGATACAATTTCTGTTGTCAAGAATAAAACATTGGTTGTCACAACCAAAAATCGATCATATGGTACTATAATGAATGTCAAATGTCAATGAAAAAACAATCTTAATTCGATTGATACAACCATCGATTTAGTTGCAAGCATTTTCATTTGATCGTATCCACGTTATTATTGTTGTTTCAACTATTTATGTATTTATAAATACAACCGACAGACGGTGTAGTCAATATACTTTTTGTTGCTAGTACTATTTGTTTATTGTTGCAATCGAATTCCAACCAATTATTTTCCTGGGTGCAAGTATAGCTAACAGCCTAATTACGGAAACATCATCAAGTTCAACTGAGAACTCAACTCTGAGCGATTCAAGTTTGAGTCAGAAGTCATCGCTTTTAACACAGTTTCAACTCAATGATCTAGTGAGAGATTTGCAGAACTACTTGCATCTCGGATGAAACAGTACACTATTTTGACCCCAGATGTTAACATATCATATTATAGAGTTCGTGATATACCTTACAAACAATTTTATACAACTGTGGATAACACATGCTTTTGCAAGGACATTCCCGGATTGTTCGAGGAACTTAATCAAACATACAATTCAAAAGATTGACGGTTATTTGTTGACAGCAGTAAAGAAAGTTTGAAAGCAGTACTTTTGCACAACGGGAATCAGAAACCGTTGATTCCCATTGCTCATGCCGTCAACACTAAGGAATCATACGAAACAATGGCTAAATTGATAAAATACATAAAATATGAACAACATGACTGGAAAATGTGTTGCGATTTAAAAGTAGTTGGGATGTTATGTGTGGAATGCAAGGCGGATATACAAAATATTGCTGTTTTTTATGCCTCTGGGATAGCCGAGCTCGCGAAGATCATTACAGAAGAAAGAAATGGCCAACAAGAAAAGACATTACTTTGGGTGAAAACAACATAAAATACACACCTCTTGTCTAAAAAGAAAACATTATTTTGCCACCACTGCATATTAAGCTGGGGCTCTTGAACAATTTTGTAAAAGCCTTAAGGAAAGATGGCAATTTAATCTCATATTTAAAAAGTTTATTTAAAAGTCTTTCTTTTCAAAAAATCGAAGAAGGAGTTTTTGATGGGCCTAAAATAAGGAAACTGATGAAAGATGTAAATTTTGAATCATATTTGACGTCGGATGAAATTGCAGCATGGAGATCATTTAAGCTTGTAGTTTCAAATTTCCTTGGATCCAATAAAAGCCCGCAATATGAAACAATGATTAATCATTTGTTAAAAAATTATGAAAAAATTGGTCAGAAATATATTTTTCTATATTTATGTATACGAGGTATGTCCAAAAAATATAGCGAATTTTGTATTTTTTTCAAAAGTATTTATTTATTCATGAATACCTATTTTGTCCCCTTCATAGTAATTCCCCTCGGATATAATACACTTCTGCCAAAAGTTTTTTTCCAATCCTCGAAGCACTTCAAATAATCATTTTTTGTGATCTTGTTCAGCTCCTCCTTCGATGGCGTCTTTATCTCCTCAATCGTGGCGTAGCGTCGTCTTTTCATGGGCCTTTTTAGTTTTGGGAACAAAAAATAGTCACAGGGGGCTAGGTCAGGGGAATACGGTGGCTGCGGCACCATTACTGTGTAGTTTTTGGCCAAATATTCGCGCACAAGCAACGATGTGTGTGCAGGGTCGTTATCATGGTGCAAAAGCCAGTTTTTGTTCTTCCACAAATCCGGGCTTTTTTGGCCGATTGCTTCGCGCAATTTGCGCATAACTTGTCCTAGGTATGGGTTCTTCCTTTTCTTTACAACACTTCGGCATTTGATATATGGTCGGTCCAGGATATTTTGAGAATTCGTCTGTATGTCCACATTTCAAAGGCCTCTAATCTTTTTACGTCTGCTGTCTTTTAAGGTCCATGTCTCCGCCGCATAAAGTACATATGTAACCATTTTTTTCCCACTGCGTCCATAAATGTACGAATTTCGTAGCTCTTGTTTTGTTTCAAGATCTACTCTGGTTACACATTTAAACCTTTTTGCTTCACTGTATCGTATTTAACCACATTTACCTCCCTCTCTACCATAGGTAAAACATTTGTCCCACTGTGCTTCTAAAATATATATATTTTATATCTCGTATATTTTCCCAGAGTTGCTCTAACCCTGGGGCCATATTTAACCACTTTTACCCCATTGCATTTTGCAATTTCAGTACCCCTCAAAGTACGAATTTCAGAGAGTAGCTTTCTAACCCTATCCTACGTATTAAGGACAAACTAGGCATCAAATATCACGTCTACCTCTAGCAGTTAAATTTTTCGATAATTATTCTCTTTTTGTTCCACAGTGCCCCTAAAATGTTCACAAATCAAAATTCAGATTTTACAATTCCAGCTCTTACCATTTGGATTTGGCTGTTGTGCCATATATGTCTCTTTTTTTCCAACGGTGATGGTCAAATGCAAATTTTCAAATTTCGAAAAATACGGTCTATGTCCAAAGGATATCCTTGCCATTTTGATTTGTTAGCAATATAAGGGTAATTCCAAAGCAGTTCAAAAAAATTACACCTTCAAAATTTAGCACAATATAAATTGTGGGTGTATTATATTATATTGTAATAAAAGTTTGACCCTTTAGTATCAAAAAAAATAATATAAGGACCTGAATTGATTATTTTCCAGGATATTCAAGGGAGAGTTTTCTATAGTTCATTCTGTTACCACAAGCACATACATTTTATATTCCACTTCTTTGAAGAGGAAGAGCTCTCCATTTGTATTACTTACTTACTTAATCGGCTATTACAGAACATTAGTTCCTGAAGCCAAACGTAGAATAGATTTCCAAGCGCTTCGATCTTCTGCGCTTCTTCTCCAATTTGTGACACCAAGTTTCGAGATGTCTTCCTCCACCTGATCTTTCCATCGGAGTTTTGGCCTTCCCCTTCAGGTTCGTATTGAAATGACATTTTTGCTGGAGCATCTTCATTCATTCTCACCACATGACCTAGCCAACGTAATCGCTGTAATTTAATACGCTTAACTAAGTCAATGTCGGCAAATAGCTCGTACAGCTCGTGGTTCATACGACACCGATTTTACGAAGAATTTTTCTCTCGAATACTCCAAGTACTGCCTCGTCTGCTTTCTCAAGTACCCATGCTTCAGAACCATATAACTGCATGGGTAGTATCAGCGACTTGTAGAGTGTGATTTTTGCTTGTCGAGAGATGGCTTTGTTCTTGAACTGCTTACTTAGTCCGAAGTAACATCTATTAGCCAGGATTGTTCTTCGTTTTATCTCAAAACTGATGTTGTTTGTTTTGTTTATGGCGGTACCGAGGTAGATAAAGTCGCTGACAATCTCAAAGTTGTGGTTTTTAACTTCCACTGTTCGTCCGAGTCTGCTGGAAGTTTTGGTGGTAGATACCATCAACTTGGTTTTATCGGCGTTTACTGCCAGACCCACTTTGGCAGATTCCTTTTCGATTTTTTCAAAGGTGGCAGTTACTGCTCGCAATGTTCGACCCATGATGTCGATATCGTCGGCATAGGCGAGCAGCATGCTGCGTCTCGCATAACCTTTTCCAGCAGGATGTTAAAAAGGTCATACGACAGACTATCTCCTTGTCTGAAACCTCGTTTGGTACTGAACGGCTCGGAGAGGTTATTTCCTATTTTAACTGAGGATCGCGTATCAGTTAATGTCATCCTGCAAAGCCGTATTAGTTTTGCAGGGATACCAAACTCAGACATGGCTTGAAACACCTTTAGTCGTATAGGGCTGTCGAAAGCGGCCTTGTAGTCGACAAATAGATGGTAAGTGTCGATTTGTTTTTCTTGGGTCTTTTCCAGGATTTGGCGTAGTGTGAATATCTGGTCAATGGTGGATTTGCCAGGTCTACAGCCGCATTGATATGGCCCAATTATATCATTGACTTTAGTTTTTAATCTTTCACACACTACGCTGGACAGTATTTTGTATGCGATGGGAAGTAGACTTATTCCTCTATAATTGACACATACTGTCTTGTCTCCTTTTTTGTGCACGGGACATAATATGCTGAGGTTCCAATCATCGGGTATGCGTTCTTCTACCCAGATTCTACAGACAAGCTGATGCATACGCCTTATCAGCATTTCACCACCGGTCTTAAATAGTTCAGCTGGCAATCCATCGGCTCCTGCTGCTTTATTATTCTTCGGGATACAGCTATTCTGACCTCATTCTGGCTAGGCGGTATACACTCAATACCGTCGTCTGGGATTGGTTCTGGGGCATCTTCGTTGCCGCTACTATCGGATACCAACAGTTCGGAAAAACGTTCTTTCCATATCCTCAGCACATTACCTGCCTCTGTCACCAGATTACCTTCTTTGTCTTTGCAGGAGGATGTGCCTGTACCAAAGCCCTCTGTCTAGTGTTTCACTCTTTGGTAGAATTTTCGGACTTCATTCTGACTCCTGTGCATCTCGATTCTCTCACACTCACGCCTTTCCATTTCTCTCTTTTTCCTGCGGAATAGACGCTTCTCCTCTCTCCTTTTCTCCCGATACCTCTCCGTTGCTACGGACTGCAGAGTTGCCCTGTATGCCGGTTCCTTGGGGGAGGCTTCTGGTACCCAAGTACGGATTTTGCGGCGTTTTCCATAGTGTGCAATGTTTTGCCATTGCGCAGCAATATTATCGGGACAAGGAGTGCTTTCTTCAAGCAATTGGGTCAGTCGAGTGGAGTATGCCGTTGCTTTCTGTTGTGTCTGCAGCTTTCCGACGTCCAGCTTCCGCGTCAGATCGTATGTTTCTCGCACATTTAGGCGGGTTCGTACCTTTGCTGCAACAAGGTAGTGATCCGAATCGATGTTTGCACCTCGGATCGATCGTACGTCTAACACACTGCATTTGTATTAATATCTGCAAAATAAGTGAAGCGGTTAAGAAGATATGACAGTTTTAACAAATTGTAATTTTGTGAAAGAAATCCCAGATATAGGTTATTTTTGTAGTTTTGTTCCACAAAAACTATAATACACTTTGAAAAAATAAAAACGCCAAAACAAAAGACAAATGTTGAAAAATTCTCGTCTTATTACAGGTGTTCGTCGCAAAAAGCAACAAATTTATATTTATAAATATAGAGATTTATTCAGGAATTACAATATTTATTAATTATATCAGCACTTTCACAACGTTTTTTTTTTTTTTTGGTACCATCGACAATATCTGGCTGGGAAGGAAGTCTGTGATTCCTTTAAAAATGCCTGTACAGAACGATGGTATCCTTCCGATCATCATCAGAAAAATCATCAAAGGCGGCACATCTGAATTTCTTGGCGGCCATTTCGAAATTCCTCATAAAAAGTCTACAATCTAAAAATAAAAAAAAATACAAAATTTATTAATTAATATTATTGATATTTAAATAAATTAGCTTCGCCTTAGAATAGGGATTAACAGAAAATATATTTTTTAAAGAAATTTTTGTTTTTGACGGCAAAAAAATCATAAAAATTTATTTGAGACCAGTAAGGAAAGGCAAAAGATGGAGCGAGCCGACTAAGTGATAACTTACACCATCCATCATATTAGGGCAAAATAATAACATATATTATTGCTCTAAATCTGGAATAATTTCCAATTGACTTACTGCCCGCAAAGAAAAAATTCGTCACTCCCAAACGAAAACTGAAACAAACGAATTTCTTTTGTGGTCTATGTTTGTCGCAAACGATTTATGTTTATCTCAGAAACCAAAGAAACGATTATAGCAAACGGTTTGTGTAATTATAGTAAATGATTTATATTTATTATAAACCCTTTGAAACGTTTGCTGCGTGTGTCACAAACAATGTCAGTATATCAAAAAATGAGAAAACGGAAATAAAACGTTTGAATTATGGTATTTAATATGTTTTATAAAATTTTGTTTATAATGAAAAATTTCACAATTGTTGGTAAAATGTACCCGAGAGCTCGCCGGCAAACACATCTGCTATTAATTGGCTGATATCTTCTAATTGAGTTTAGACAAACTGTGAATATATCGCATATATCGAAACCTCCATTCTAATACATGCTAAGTCGACTTAGCATGTGTTTAGTGAGATTGCATTTTGAATTTCTAAATATTCCAAATTATATTCAGGCAAAATTTGGTGTTTATCCGTCAACCCAATTAAAAGTAATTTACAAAACAGTAGAGGTCATACGATTTGCATAGTTTAGAATGGAAATTTCTCAGACATTTTTTATAAATACAAAATTTTTCAGAAATTTTCTATAAATACAAAATTTCTCGGAAATTTTCTATAAATACAAAATTTCACAGAAATTTTCTATAAACACAAAATTTCTCAGAAATTTTCTATAAACACAAAATTTCTCAGAAATTTTCTATAAATACAAAATTTCTCAGAAATTTTCTATAAATACAAAATTTTTCAGAAATTTTCTATAAATACAAAATTTCTCAGAAATTTTCTATAAATATAAAATTTCTCAGAAATTTTCTATAGATACAAAATTTTTCAGAAATTTTCTATAAATACAAAATTTCCCAGAAATTTTCTATAAATACAAAATTTCTCAGAAATGTTCTATAAATAAAAAAATTCTCAGAAATGTTCTATAAATAAAAAATTTCTCAGAAATTTTCTTTAAATACAAAATTTCTCAGAAATTTTCAATAAATACAAAATTTCTCAGAAATTTTCTATAAATACAAAATTTCTCAGAAATTTTCAATAAATACAAAATTTCTCAGAAATTTTCTATAAATACAAAATTTCTCAGAATTTCTAAAAATACAAAATTTCTCAGAAATTTTCTATAAATACAAAATTTCTCAGAAATTTTCTATAAAAACAAAAATTTCTCAGAAATTTTCTATAAATACAAAATATCTCAGAAATTTTCTATAAATACAAAATTTCTCAGAAATTGTCTATAAATACAAAATTTCTCAGAAATTTTCTATAAATACAAAATTTCTCAGAAATTTTCTATAAATACAAAATTTCTCAGAAGTTTTCTATAAATACAAAATTTCTCAGAAATTTTCTATAAATACAAAATTTCTCAGAAATTTTCTATAATACAAAATTTTTCAGAATATTTTTATAAATACAAAATTTCTCAGAAATTTTCTATAAATACAAAATTTCTCAGAAATTTTCTATAAAACAAAAATTTCTCAGAAATTTTCTATAAATACAAAATATCTCAGAAATTTTCTATAAATACAAAATATCTCAGAAATTTTCTATAAATACAAAATATCTCAGAAATTTTCTATAAATACAAAATATCTCAGAAATTTTCTATAAATACAAAATATCTCAGAAATTTTCTATAAATACAAAATATCTCAGAAATTTTCTATAAATACAAAATTTCTCAGAAATTTTCTATAAATACAAAATTTCTCAGAAATTTTCTATAAATACAAAATTTCTCAGAAATTTTCTATAAATACAAAATTTCTAAGAAATTTTCTATAAATACAAAATTTCTCAGAAATTTTCTATAAATACAAAATTTCTCAGAAATTTTCTATAAATACAAAATTTCTCAGAAATTTTCTATAAATACAAAATTTCTCAGAAATTTTCTATAAATACAAAATTTCTCAGAAATTTTTTATAATTACAAAATTTCTCAGAAATTTTCTATAAATACAAAATTTCTCAGAAATTTTCTATAAATACAAAATTTCTCAGAAATTTTTTATAAATACAAAATTTCTCAGAAATTTTCTATAAATACAAAATTTCTCAGAAATTTTCTATAAATACAAAATTTCTCAGAAATTTTTTATAAATACAAAATTTCTCAGAAATTTTCTTTAAATACAAAATTTCTCAGAAATTTTCTATAAATACAAAATTTCTCAGAAATTTTTTATAAATACAAAATTTCTCAGAAATTTTCTATAAATACAAAATTTCTCAGAAATTTTTTATAAATACAAAATTTCTCAGAAATTTTTTATAAATACAAAATTTCTCAGAAATTTTCTATAAATACAAAATTTCTCAGAAATTTTTTTATAAATACAAAATATCTCAGAAATTTTCTATAAATACAAAATTTCTCAGAAATTTTTTATAAATACAAAATTTCTCAGAAATTTTCTATAAATACAAAATTTCTCAGAAATTTTCTATAAATACAAAATTTCTCAGAAATTTTCTATAAATACAAAATTTCTCAGAAATTTTCTATAAATACAAAATTTCTCAGAAATTTTCTATAAATACAAAATTTCTCAGAAATTTTCTATAAATACAAAATTTCTCAGAAATTTTCTATAAATACAAAATTTCTCAGAAATTTTCTATAAATACAAAATTTCTCAGAAATTTTCTATAAATACAAAATTTCTCAGAAATTTTCTATAAATACAAAATTTCTCAGAAATTTTCTATAAAAACAAAAAATTTTCAGAAATTTTCTGTAAAAACAAAAATTTCTCAGAAATTTTCTATAAATACAAATTTCTCTAAGATTTTCCATAAATACAAAATTTCTCAGAAATTTTCTATAAATACAAAATTTCTCAGAATTTTTCTATAAATACAAAATTTCTCAGAAATTTTCTATAAATACAAAATTTCTCAGAAATTTTCTATAAATACAAAATTTCTCAGAAATTTTCTATAAATACAAAATTTCTCAGAAATTTTCTATAAATACAAAATTTCTCAGAAATTTTCTATAAATACAAAATTTCTCAGAAATTTTCTATAAATACAAAATTTCTCAGAAATTTTCTATAAATACAAAATTTCTCAGAAATTTTCTATAAATACAAAATTTCTCAGAAATTTTCTATAAATACAAAATTTCTCAGAAATTTTCTATAAATACAAAATTTCTCAGAAATTTTCTATAAATACAAAATTTCTCAGAAATTTTCTATAAATACAAAATTTCTCAGAAATTTTCTATAAATACAAAATTTCTCAGAAATTTTCTATAAATACAAAATTTCTCAGAATTTTTCTATAAGTATAAAATTTCTCAGAATTTTTCTATAAATATAAAATTTCTCAGAATTTTTCTATAAATATAAAATTTCTCACAAATTTTCTAAAATTTCTCAGAAATTTTCTATAAATACAAAATTTCTCAGAAATTTTCTATAAATACAAAATTTCTTAGAAATTTTCTATAAATACAAAATTTCTCAGAAATCTATATATATAAAAATGGTGTGAAAAATGTATAGTAATTCATCAATTGAGAACGGCTGGACCGATTTGGCTCAATTTTTTTTTTCAGTTGTTCGTATTTGCCAGGAGAAGGTTGTTACGAAAGAAAATTTTGGGAAAACCCTCCGGAAAAGTCGGAAAATTGGGAAAATCGAAAAATGCTATTTCTTGCGAGATTCCTACTGTTCCTATCTACTGCTCTCTTTTTCAATCCAAATTTTTTTTATTAATTTTCTATTAAACAAAAAAGTTTTCTAATAAACATATGTACGAGTATGTGCTATTTTTCTTGCTGCAATTCATTCGAGTTTTGCGTATTGTTGCACTGATTTCGCGTATCACATCGGCAAACGGTACAAGCATTACGATCAATTAAAATTCAACGCGATATTTATCAATTCGAACATTTTTTCAGATAATAAGATTGAGTATAAGAGGTAAGGTTATCTTATTGGATTGCGGGCATTGCAAAATCATAATTTCGGATGAATGCACGATGGCGCATAAACGAGCTCTGGAGGCAGTTGACCGAACGATGAAGGATTTACGACGTGATTTGAGACAATTTGGTGAGTCTATGATATTGCTGCCCGGAGATTTTCGTCAAACGCTTCCCGTCATCCCGAAATCTACTGCCGATGAAATTAATGCATGCCTGAAATCGTGGTCTTTGTGGCGACATGTCAAGAAGTTGAAATTGACCACGAACATGAGAGTCGCGTTGCAGAACGACTCATCGGCTCTTGAATTCTCGAAACAACTGTTGGCGCTTGACAATGACCAAATTACTGTTGATGTTTCCACTAGATTGATATTGATCCCGGCAAATTTTTACGAGTTCACATCGTCGAAGGAGGAACTCATCACAAAAGTGTTTCCAAATCTCGATTAGATTAGTGAACGGGCAATATTAGCAGCAAAGAATAAGGACGTCGATAGCATGAATTTTATTATTCAAAGTAAAATCGACGTCGCTTGATGTGCCTGGAGCTCCGCCGCATAATTTACAGCTGAAGGTGGAATCGATCATAATCATGTTGAGGAATCTGAATCATCCGAAATTGTGCATAGTTCGCGGTTGTCTATTATGAAACTGATGGACAATGTGATTCAGGCGACGATCATCAAGGGAAAATTCAAGAGAAAGTCCTTATCCCACGAATTCCGATTATTCCAACTGAATTCCAATTCAAGCGGATTCAGTTCCCTGTACGATTGGCTTTTGCGATGACAATCAGTAAATCTCAAGACCAATCGTAGGAAGTCTGTGGAAATAATCTCGAATTTCCCTGTTTTTCGCACGGTCATCTGTACGTTGCCTGTCTTCCGTCTTCGTTGTTTATCACATCGCTCTCTACTGATTTCGATTCCTTTTAAACAAATCGCATTAAAATTTTAACTATCTGTATTTTATTATCACTCTGGAGTTTATCTGAAGGCGTTAAATTGGGGCGAGTCGAAGTTCGCCGGGTCCGCTAGTTTTCTATAAATACAAAATTTCTCAGAAATTTTCTATAAATACAAAATTTCTCAGAAATTTTCTATAAATACAAAATTTCTCAGAAATTTTCTATAAATACAAAATTTCTCAGAAATTTTCTATAAATACAAAATTTCTCAGAAATTTTCTATAAATACAAAATTTCTCAGAAATTTTCTATAAATACAAAATTTCTCAGGAATTTTCTATAAATACAAAATTTCTCAGAAATTTTCTGTAAATACAAAATTTCTCAGGAATTTTCTATAAATACAAAATTTCTCAGAAATTTTCTATAAATACAAAATTTCTCAGAAATTTTCTATAAATACAAAATTTCTCAGAAATTTTCTATAAATACAAAATTTCTCAGAAATTTTCTATAAATACAAAATTTCTCAGGAATTTTCTATAAATACAAAATTTCTCAGAAATTTTCTGTAAATACAAAATTTCTCAGGAATTTTCTATAAATACAAAATTTCTCAGAAATTTTCTATAAATACAAAATTTCTCAGAAATTTTCTATAAATACAAAATTTCTCAGAAATTTTCTATAAATACAAAATTTCTCAGAAATTTTCTATAAATACAAAATTTCTCAAAAATTTCCTATAAATACAAAATTTCTCAGAAATTTATAGAAAATTTCTGAGAAATTGTGTATTTATAGAAAATTTTGTATTTATAGAAAATTTCTGAGAAATTTTGTATTTATAGAAAATTTCTGAGAAATTTTGTATTTATAGAAAATTGCTGAAAAATTTTGTATTTATAGAAAATTTTTGAGAAATTTTTTTTTATAGAAAATTCTGAGAAATTTTGTATTTATAAAAAATTTCTGAGAAATTTTGTATTTATAAAAAATTTCTGACAAATTTTGTATTTATAAAAAATTTCTGAGAAATTCTGTATTTATAGAAAATTTCTGAGAAATTTTGTATTTATAGAAAATTTCTGAGAAATTTTGCATTTATAGAAAATTTCTGAGAAATTTTGTATTTGTAGAAAATTTTCTATAAATACAAAATTTCTCAGAAATTTTTCTATAAATACAAAATTTTCTTCAAATACAAAATTTCTCAGAAATTTTCTATAAATACAAAATTTCTCAGAAATTTTCTATAAATACAAAATTTTCTACAAATACAAAATTTCTCAGAAATTTTCTATAAATACAAAATTTCTCAGAAATTTTCTATAAATACAAAATTTCTCAGAAATTTTCTATAAATACAAAATTTCTCAGAAATTTTCTATAAATACAAAATTTCTCAGAAATTTTCTATAAATACAAATTTTCTCCAAAATTTTCTATAAATACAAAATTTCTCAGCAATTTTCTATAAATACAAAATTTCTCAGAAATTTTCTATAAATACAAATTCTTTTAGAAGAATTCTATTAATACAAATAACAACAAAGTTTCTCACGCGGGCAAGGCCGGGTATTTGAATGCAAGTTTTTTACATGTACATAAAATACGCATTTCGTAGCATTCATTAAGCGGAATCCCGGGAACGGTTAACAAAAAGCCCGCTTTTCTGGGAATTGAAAAGTTCGGCAAAATAGTCCTAATTAATACCATCCATCATAATTGGAATTAAAAAAAATCTTTACTATAAAAATTTGGTGGTTTTGCTTAGATCTACATAAATATGCTTTTACTTACTTATTTTGAAGTCACAAACTTGAATAATTTCCAAATCATTGGGATATTTCTTGTGATTTAACAAAAACATCAAAGATTCCTTCCAGGCCCTTCTTCTCACTGCGAATGCCAGTTTCATGTCAGGGTTTTGACTAAATAAATCGAGGAAAAAATCAAAAGCAGAGCCGGGAATAGTAAAAAATTCAACGTTTAAAGTGGTTACATCGGTTGGAAAGCCTTTTATTGGTTCTATCTTTTCTTCCTCTATGAATTCTGAAAGGTGCAGTTCCCTTAAGGGTGGATGTTTCAGAAGATCGTTGAGGTAACACCAATCCGTTAGCACACCAAAACTTATAGATAGCTTACGGAGATGTTTCAGATGTAATTGAAACTGGAATTTCGACATGTCGATTTTATCAATTGCAATAGTATGTATTTGTGGAGAAATTTCGAATGGTTCGAAATTTCCACGGAATTCTGTATCTATTGAAGTGAATACTTCGATTGTTGTTTGGGTGAGTATTTGCTTCAAGTGATCGTGGTTTATAATATGGCAAAATTGCAAATGTAATTCACTCAGTTTTGGAGGCAGATTAAGAAATTCAATGGAACTGAAGTCTGCTTCGAAAAGCGTCAATCTCTTAAGATTTGGACATTTTGTGGACATTTCTTGCAATTCTCGATTATCTATACTCTGCCAGGCAAGACGCAATCGTAGGATTGTAAGATTTTCAAATTGGCCCGTATGCAGTTTCGCAAAATCATCTGGCGGACATATATCCAATTCTTTCAGTTGCACAGCATGTGTGCATTTCGAATCAAATCGGTAACAGTTTTCGTTCTCTGGAGGATATATACGTATTTTTTCCAGTTTCAAAACCTCAAATTTCATATTGTATACAAATTGGTGGAAATCTTCATAATCCATGGTGGCAGAAACTTGATTTGCACAGAAATGTAGTTGCTTTAAATTCGTCATTTGGCTGAGACATTTTAGAACCTCTGAACCAATGACTATGTCTGGCCAATCATCTTCAAAATTGGTAGCTCCTTCCCACTTTAGAATTTCCAGCTGTGGTAGGCTCTTGACCAAACATTTTAGACATGACATCATTGTTGACCACGGGAGGGTACATCTGAGACTAGTGAGATGTGTAAAGTAATTCAAAATTGGCACTACACTATCGGTGTACAATTCTTGCACTTCTTTGCCATAATACAAGAGGAACTCCTGAAGGGCTTCTTCGGTAAGAAGTAATCGATTTGCACCGACTTTATTTGTTACTTCAAAACAATTTCCGTCGGTATAAATTGCTAAAATTCGATAGTTCTCCATCCATATGAAGTTTTCAAAAATATGTCTCGTATTGTAATTAACTTGTGCCATTCTTAGCTGATCTTCAATGTCCAACAGATTGAAGATATAAATTAGAATATCACTGCTGGCTGCAATTTTATCAAAACTATGAGAATTCATTTTTTGCTTATTACATTCCCGTATTTATTTGTGTTTTTGCGTTCTAAATAGCCGCTGAGCCATGTTTGCACTTAACTCGGGAAACAAGTACTGACTGACTCACAGTCAGCAACAACCTGAACAACAAACCATGCTACTCATTGTAATAACACTCTGGGAATACGATATACGAGTATTTCTTTTATAAACTCTCATGGATGGCTGAATTACACTATACAACAATAAATTTTTGAGTCCCTGCCTTGAGGGGTACTATTCTATGTAATCAAAACCAAAAAATGTTCTTATTTTAAAGTTTTTTTATACCCTACACCCCACTGTGGTACAGGTTTAGAATCACTTTCTGAATTGATTTCGCTATGTCCGTCCATCTGTAATCAATGTACAGGTCGCAATTATGGTCCGATCTCAACGAAACTTTGAACATATCTTTCTTTTAGCCCAAGGAAGATCCCCTTTGAATTTGGCTAAAATCGGTTTAGATTTACATATAGCTCCCATATATATGTACCTCCGATTTGGCATATATGCAACATTTTTGCACCGATTTATACGATCAGTACGAAATTTGGCAGAACGAGAAACCTATTACATGAATGAACACTCTCAAATTTGGAGGAAATCGGTTCATAGTTAGATATAGCCCCCATACATATGTTACATCCGATTTCAGCGGCGTAGAGTCTGTATTTTATATCCGATCAGTAAGAAATTCTACAAAAAGTTCAGATTTAGGAACATATAACCTCCATATATATGTTCCTCCTGATTTGGTATCAAAGCGCTATAGAAGTTGTACTTTACGTCCGATCATTACAAAATTTCGCATAAAGATGTTTCTCAATTTAAGATTAAGATTTAGATATAGCCACATATGTATATATCAAATATTATCGCAATGGTCATTATTAGGGAGGTGTAGGGTATTACATAGTCGACCACGCCCGACTTTCTGCCTTTCCTTACTGGTTTGAGATAAATTCTTGCCAAAATAGAATACAAACTGCAAAGTTTCAGCTAAATTGCTTTGTGGTGTTTATGGCTTAAACAAGAGTTTTTGGGAGCGACATCTATAGGTGGACTACAACAAAATATCAACTAATTTAAAAATGTTTGCTGTGATGAATTCTTGTCTAAATAAAACACAAGCTGCATAGATTCGCTTAAAATGCTTAGAAAATGTGGTATTTATGATTTAAATAAGCCTATTTTGGAGCGACCTTCTATAGGTTGACTATAACAAAATATGAGTCGATTTGAAAAATTTTTACTGTGATGAATTCTAGTCAAAATAGAATACAATCTGCAAAGTTCAGCAAAATTGCTTTAAAAATGTGGAATATATGGGTCATAAACCAAATTTTGGAGGGACCTCTATAGGGGAGCTATATCAAAACATTGAGCGATATGGCCCATTTGCAATCCCAAACAACCTGCAACTATAAGAAATATTTCTACCAAATTTGATCAACCTAGCTCTATTACAACGGAGTGTAGCGTGATTGCAACACATGGACGGGCGGACAGACGGACATGGCTAAATCGTCTTGGAATTTTACGACGATTAAGAATGCACAGGGTTTTCCAATAAGATTGATATGATTTCTTTGAAAAAAAAAACACACTAATTGTTAAGGAAATTCAAAAGTTTTTTATTTAATGTGAAGTACAATCGATACAATTAAGTTCTAAATAAAACGTCATTCAAATGCCCTCCACGACTTCTTCTGCAGGAACGAATTCGATGAACCCAATTTTCGAGCACTTTTTCCACTAAATCAAGTCGTATGTCATGAATGGCACGTTCAATATTGACTTGTAAAGCTTGAAGAGAGTCTGGTTTATTTCGAAAGACCGATGACTTCAAATAACCCCTCAAGAAATAGTCTAATGGTGTTAAATCACAACTTCTTGGATGCCATTCAATATCACAATTTCTTAAAATAATAGAATCTCCAAACTTTTCTCGCAACAATTCAATTGTTTCATTTGCTGTGTGGCACGTAGCCTTAATCGGTCAATGGCAAAAAGATAGCTCTTAACGAGAGCTAAATTATTGCTCATGGGTGTCAAGGTCGTAGGTCGATTGGAAAGTGTTATTTTTTTTATTTAAAAAAATGGACTTAGCATAATTTTCAAATCATTTGAACGGAAAGTTTATTTTTGCTCTAGCTCCTTAACGGTACGTCGGATCGGGAATCGGTCAATGGCAAAAAGATAGCTCTTGACAAGAGCTAAAATATTACTAATGGGTGTCAATGTCGTAGGTCGACTGGATTTTTTTGGATTTAAAAAATGGTTTAGGCAAGAAAAGTTGCAATTGGAGAACGATTATTTTCATAATAAAACTGAATAATTTGTAAACGTTGTTCTTGCGTATATCTCTCCATGATGAAATTGTAAACACTATTGAATACAATGAAAAACAAATAACAGATCATGACATATTACAAATGACCGAAACGTCACTTCAAAATCATATCATCCCTATTGGAAAACCCGTTACAAAGCGTGTGGGCATGTGTCCAAACGCCATAACGAGCTACCAGATTTTTCCGATACCGTGTTAGAACGAGGCTTTTACCGTGTTAAATGAAAAAATGTTGCAAAAGGTGAATCGTGTTAGATCGAGGCCGTGCTATATGAAGTACGTGCTAAACGAGGTCCACCTGTATTCATAACTAGGTATACATTCTTACAAGGCCCATAAAATACTGACTAAATCAATAACAGTGCTGAGAATGTACGAAATGATTTTTAGAAATTATCTTTTCAAATGTTAAACATGTTAATATTAATTGTTTGGAATTTGCCATATACCAAACATGCATTTTGCAGTTTCACAATATATGATTTTTAAAGAAAAAATTTGAATTTGTGAAAAATATTTGTTATGTTATACACAACTGTCTTATTTTTTAACTCATAAATAAATGGTGTCAGAAACTTTGTATTAACCTCGATTTGTGCGGTAAAATATTGCCAACCAACCCACCACTGCATCACCGTGTAGAATTTAAAAACACAACATATTTATACATCACGTGACAAGAGCTACTGTAAATGCCGCGATAATTGAATGCAGTTGGGTCGCAGCAAAGTCACCTAATTATTTATCTTGTTATCCATCCATCTATCGATCCACAGTTCATATACCGGTACAAGTGAGTAGTATGCTAATTAAGCTGCACTTCAAACGTTCTGAAGTCATTATTCAGACACTAATAGTCCCCACTACACTAGGCAACATTCATTCAAACAAACAAATACTATAGGTACATGACAACAAGACCTTCAATGAAGCCAGTTGCTCACTGACGATTAGCCAACGGAAACGAAACGTAAACGGACGGCTGAATCTGTTGAAATCAGAATTGGACGTTCCGTTTACCTACAATTTGACAACAGCTGATACTACATGTTGTTTACAATTACAATTGTATGTGCACCGAGAAAAGTAAAGAAAATAATTTATTAATTATTTGTTGTTTAAAAGTGCAAATAAACATGAAAGACGAATAATTCATTTCATTGGTGCAGTCCATGAGTATTTATACAATAAATATAATCCAGCATATAGGATATCTGAAAAAAAGCGAGAAACTTGGAAGCAAATTGGCAAGGAGCTGGGCGTTACAGGTGAGTTTTATAAAGATCGCGGCTGACTCCATTACAAATTAAATTTATAATCTGCTTCAGGATTCTTTTGACGACAGTACGAGGCAATCATTGCGCCAATCTTCTTAATTGTGGGTTAATTTGACAGCAATATAAGCGTCTCTACAAACCTGGACTTATTTATAGATAGAGATTGGATTGGATTTGGCTGAGTCCCTCTTCCATGGAAATAGACATAAGTAAAGGGTTTTCCATTAAGGACGTAAGAATTTTATATATTAATAAAACACAGAATATTTAAGATATAGAGTTCAAATTTATTCCAAGTGTTGTGCAAATGTTACATTTTAAGAATGAAATTCAATTTCGGTCATATGACCACCACCAGCCGTCAACAGCGACCTATTCTTTGGACCCAATTTTCCACCACTCTTGGACACATTTCGACCGGAACATTGGCAATTTCGCGTTGGATGTTGTCTCTGAGCTCGTCTAAAGTTGTTGACTTAGACCAAGGATATTCCTCAGGGAAACGCCGCATCGCTGACGATAATGGTTTACTAGGAGGTACAGGTACTGTACCTAAAATAACTGATTGTCCAAAAGGAGAGTACTGGAATATAGCTGTATTTAATTTAAATTAAGAAATGGAAATTGTTTGTATTAAAATAGATTATAAATTAACTGATATGAATGTATAGTTAGCATCGGAGATTCCCACACAATTCGGCATATCCCACATTCGTTGAAAATCATTGGCAATGTGTTTGTACTGCTGTTTGTTCACTTAAATAAATCGGCGAAAGCAAGCGCCACAAAACTTCACTGCATTCTAAAATAATATTTCGAATTGTTGTTTTCCCCACCTTGTGACTCCATGCAATCGATTGTATGGAACAACCGTGACCCAAATATATACAATTTTAAAGAATAGAATGTTAATATTTCCCAACTTGGAATCATAGGATAAAGCAATATTTGACATACAGTGGTGTTATTGCTATTCACTCTACCGGTCTAATCCGTTGCTTTGGCGTAGTTAACTCATATTTTATTAATGTTAACAACAAATTAAAAACTGCCATAGCATTCTAGTGTCCGGCCAGTCATTGTTTATAGGACGTCCACCCCATCTTCTTATCCGACGATATTTTCTTGATTACTTTTATTGTAAATTCTGCACAGATTTAAAAAACACAAATTTATAAACATTCTTTTTAACTTCTTTTTTGATAAACATTGACAAAAAGAAATCGCGGCTTTTTTTGTTTACTTATGTTTTGTTGTTTGTAGAACATATGACTCGTTTTCTCAACGTTGGCTAATCGCTCAAACGGGCAACGTTACAGCAACGGTAAAGATAAATTACGGTTACGTATGCCTAACCCGGCCTTAACTCTCAGTTGTGGCCGAATGCTCCCAATGATGTCAATGGTATTCGTGAAAATGCGGCTGTTGATAATATGAATGCCAGCTTATTAACTTATAATGCTGCTCCTCTGTCTTCGACTCTTTTTAATGCTGCTATGGATTGCCAAAAAGCGAATACGAGAGCTCAATTGTCAGTTAATGCTCTTTTCAAGCTCACTTTTGAAGCTTTTATTCTTTGACATTTGACAAGTGGAAACTACGCCATTACTAAAAATGGAACGATACATGATTCAACAAGGCATTGAAATTATTAAAATTTGAAAAATCGAAAATCATCGAAAAATCATCTTGACTGATGAGGCCCATTTCCACCTCGGTGGCTACGTCAACAAGCAAAATTGTCGCATCTGGGGCTTGGAAAACCCAATAACCTCTCCATCCTCAACGTGTGACAGTTTGGTGCGGTTTATAGTCCGGCGGGGTCATTGGACCTTACTTTTTCGAAAATGAGGTTGGATCAACAGTTACGGTGAATGGATTGCGCTATCGAGAGATGATTAATGATTTTTTATGGTCGGAGTTGGATGGTATTGATCTGGACAACGTTTACTCTCAACAAGACGGCGCTACGAGCCACACAAGCAACGAAACCATTGCTCTGTTACGGGAAAAGTGTTCGGACCGTGTTATCTCTCGAAGAGGTGATCACAATTGGCCACCGAGATCTTGTGATTTAACACCTTGCGACTTCTTCCTTTGGGGCCACGTGAAAGAAAAGGTTTACGCCAACAGCCCAGCGTCGATTCAAGACCTTAAATTTGTGAGGCTATCGAGGACATAGGGCAGCCACCTTGCGATTTGGTTATGGAAAATTTCATGAACAGAATATGGTCCTGTAAGCGTGGTAGTAGTGGCCATTTGGCTGATTTTCTTTTTCATTATTAACGGCATACCTTCCTCTTTATTATGAAAGAGACATGCGATCATTTATCTAAAAAAATGGCATTTTTCTTTGATCACCAAAATAACACCTCTTGTTGGAAACCCCTTTACTTTGATTTCCACAGAAAGGAACAGTTGCAGTTCAACAAAATCACATATTTATAAACTCACTATTGTGAACGATATATCAGTTGCTGCAGTCCAAATGTGTAACACATCGAGGGACTAGTCTAGTCCAAAGGTCGTCCTCATCAACATCCTCCAACTCAGGCACGAAAAAGTCATTCGGCTATATAGCGTTCCCCATTGACTGTAACATTATGGGCGGCTTCATTTTTGAAGACATATGGACCAATTATTCCCTCTGCCCATACACCACACCAAACAGTGACTTTTTGCGGATGTACAGCGTCTGAACAATGGCTTGTGGATTATTATTATTATTCCCAATCTGACAATTTTGTTTATTAACGTACTCATTCATCCAAAAGTGAGCTTAGTCGCTGAACAAAATTAAAATAAATGCGTCACGCGAACCGAACTATTATTTTGGTAATAAATTTGCACGATTTACAAACGTTGTTCTGGAGTAAGTCTATTCATTATGAAATGACAAACCAAACTGAGCCAAAAAAAGTATTGCCAGATTGAAAACCATACGTCAAAAAACATTTCGTTAATTAAAAAGGTCCAAATTAATTAAAAAAAATTAAAAAAAACTTTACTATAAAAATTTGATGTTTTCGATTTTATCGAATAGTATGCCTAAATCTACAGAAATATGCTTTTACTTACTTATTTTGATGCCGCATGCTTGAATAATTTCCAAATCATGGGGATATTTTTTGTGATTTAACAAAAACATCAAAGTTTCCTTCCAGGTCCTTCTTCTCACTGCGAATGCCAGTTTCATGTCAGGGTTTTGACTAAATAAATCGAGGAAAAAATCAAAAGCGGGACCGGGAATAGTAACAAATTCAACGTCTAAATTGGTTACATTAGTTGGAAAACCTTTTATTGGTTCTATCTTTTCTTTCTCAATGAATTCTGAAAGGTGCAGTTCCCTTAAGGGCGGATGTTTCAGAAGATTGTTGAGATAACACCAATCCTTTAGCACACCAAAACTTACTGATAACTTACGGAGATGTTGTAGATGTAATTGAAACTGGAATTGAGACATGTCAAATTCATCAATTGCCAGAGTATGTATTTGTGGTGAAATTTGGAATGGTTCGAAATTTCCACTGAATTCTGTATCTACTGAAGTGAATACTTCGATTGTTTTTTGGTTGAGTATTTGCTTCAAGTGATCGTGGTTTATAATATGGCAAAATTGCAAATGTAGTTCACTCAGTTTTGGAGGCAGATTAAGAACTTCAATGGAACTGAAGTCTGCTTCGAAAAGTGTCAATATCTTAAGATTGGGACATTTTGTGGAAATTTCTTGCAATTCTCGATTATCTATACTCTGCCAGTCAAGACGTAGTCGTAGGCTTGTAAGATTTTCAAAAAGGCCTGTATGCAGTTTCCAAAAATCATCTGGCGGGCATATATCCAATTCTTTCAGTTGTACGGCATGTTTGAATTTCGAATCCAATCGGTAGCAGTTTTTGTTCTCTGGAGGATCTATACTTATTTCTTCCAGTTTCAAAACCTCAAATTTCATCTTGTACACAAATTGCTGGAAATATTTATACTCCATGGTGGCCGAAACTTGATTTGTACGGAAACAAAGTTGCTTTAAATTCGTCATTTGGCTGAGACATTTTAGAACCTCTGAACCAATGACTATGTCCGGCGAATCATCTTCAAACAGGGTAGCTCCTACCCACATTAGAATTTCCAGCTGTGGTAGGCTCTTGGCCAAACGTTTTAGCCATGACATCATTGTTGGCCACTGGAGAGTACATCTGAGGCTAGTGAGCTGTGTAAAGTATTTTAAACTTGGCACTACACTATCGGTGTACAATTCTTGAACTTCTTTGCCATAATACCTTAGGAACTCTTGAAGGGCTTCTTCGGTAAGAAGTAAACGATTTGCACCGACTTTATTTGTTACTTCAAAACAATTTTCGTCTGTATTAATTGCTAAATTGCGATAGTTCTCAATACATATGAAGTTTTCAAAAATATGTCTCGTATTGTAATTAACTTGTGCCAGTCTTAGCTGATCTTCAATGTCCAACAGATTGAAGATATAAATTAGAATATCACTGCTGGCTGCAATTTTATCAAAACTATGAGAATTCATTTTTTTTTTGGTTATTACATTCCCGTATTTATTTGTGTTTTTGCGTATTAAATAGCCGCTGTGCGATGTTTGGACTTTACTCGGAAAACAAGTACTGACTGACTCACCGTCAGCAACTAACTGAACAATAAACCATGTACGAGTACTCATTGCAATAATAACACTCTGGGAACACGATATACGAGTATTTGTTGTATAAACTCTCATGAGTGGCAGAATCACACTATACAACAAACATTTTTTGTCCCTGCCTTGAGGGATATTATTCCGTAAAAACAAAACAAAAAGTTTTCTTATTTTAAAGCTTTTTATACCCTACACCATACTGTGGTATAGGGTAATATAGGTTTGTTTCATGTCAGATGTTTGTAACACCTGAAAATACTATAGATAGACCTACCTTAAAGTATACCGATGGACTCAGAATCATTAGCTGAGTCGATTTCTGTCCATGTATGTCCGCCAGTCTGTCCATCTTAAGTTGTTCGTTGACTACAGGTCACAATTTCACTCCGATCGTTCTGAAATTTTGCAGTTTGTAGTCTTTCGCAGCTGGAAAGAACCCTATTGAATTTGGTTGAAATCGGTTCCGATTTAGATATAGCTCCCACATACATATATATCTTTCGTCCGATTTGGCCCTTTAGGCCTATAGAAGCTGTATTTTACATGAAATGGCTTTGAAATTTAGAATGGTAGAGTTTCTTGATCCATGGACAAACATTGCCGAATTTGAAGAAAATCGGTTAAGATTTAGCTATAGCTCCCGTATATATGTTTCGTCCGATTTGGCTCTTTAGTCCTGTAGAAGCTGTATTTTACATCGAAGTTTTTTGAAATTTAGTATGGCAGAGTTTCTTGGTCCATGGATGAACGTTGCAAAATTTGAAGAAAATCGCTTCAGATTTAGATATAGCTCCCATTTATATGTTTCGTCCGATTTGACCCTTAAGCGCTATAGAAGCTGTATCTAATATCCAATTGTTTTGAAATTTAGAATGGTAGAGTTTCTTGATCCATGGACCAACATTGCAGAATTTGAAGAAAATCGGTTCAGATTTAGCTATATCCCCCATATATATGTTCGTCCGATTTGACCCTTTAGTTCTATAGAAGCTATATTTTACATCCAATCGTTTTGAAATTTAGAATGGTAGGGTTTCTTGATCCATGAATCAACATTGCCGAATTTGAAGAAAATCGCTTCAGATTTAGCTATATCCCCCATATATATGTTTCGTCCGATTTGGCTCTTTAGTCCTTTAGAAGCTGTATTTTACATCCAAGTTTTTTGAAATTTAGTATGGCAGAGTTTCTTGGTCCATGGATGAACGTTGCAGAATTTGAAGATTTAGATATAGCCCAAATATATGTATAATATATATATATTTATAATGTATATAATATATATAGCTTTCAGCGTCAGCTTTTTTTTGTCAAAAATTATTTTACCTAAATTGTTTAAAAGAACTTGCGAGATTATATGTACGTACATAATTAACAGAAGTTAATAAATTTTACCTCAGGAACAAATAAACGATGAAACCAATCTTTAAATATGGCACCTGTCATCCATGCTGACTTAGTATTTGTATAATGAACAGGGCGATTACAATTCTGAAAACAGTGGGGCTTTTTAGCCTTTCCAACTACAAGAAGTTTAAATTGATGAGATCCTGCAGCGTTTGCGCAACACAAGAAAGCCACTCGCTGCTTTTCAGTTTTTGTACCAGGAGTTGTTTTTTCCAAAGTCAATGAATATAGAAGATGTGCCATCGCATGTTTGTTTACATTTTCTCGAGTTACGAACGAATAGAAATGATTTTTCAAACGCATAAAAATAGTTTGCCGCTGTCTTTTCTTGAACTTTTTTTGCACGTATTGATTGATATTGATCTTCTAATCGTGGTAATTAAAAAAATCAGGAAAATCTATCTGAAAATACGAGAAAAACCATGCTCGTTGAAATCTAATTCCTATTCGTTCGTCACTCTCAGCTACTCGTTATGCGACGGCACATCTTCGTAGTTGACTGACTTTGGTTTTTTCTATTAAAGACACGTATGTCTTTTGTGGTAACAATTTCCAAAATAAATCCGGATTCGTCAGCGTTATAGAGATGATCATTGATTAGTCCAAGCTCTTCAATTTTCGTCTTCAGCTTCATTTTGAAAGGATCCAACAACTGGGGCTGTGTAGAAGGTTTTTCTCCAGATATGTGAAGCAAGTGAACGCCGCACAGTGGTTCAGAATCGTTTTTTACTGGCCAAAACTCTGTAACTTTGGAACCGATAGAGATATTTTATTTTTTTTGTTCGACAGGCAACTCCTTAAGCTTTTCGCCAGTTTTTATCTCAATGAAATCGGGTCAGCAGTTACTGCGGAATTCAAGGTCAAAGTTGAATTTTTGAATTTTTTTAATATTTAGCATGGAAATGTGTCGTATTGTTTTCATCTTCTTTATTTATTAAAAGAATGTCATACGTTGATAAATAAACCATTTTAATAATAAATTTTGTAAAACAAAAAAAATTTTTTTTTTCGACAGAAATGTCCTCGATATTTAAAAAACCTTGCATATCAAACATATTTTATATTTTGTATTCGAACAACATAAAGGAAAAGCATTTATTTTTTACTTATATATGTAACAAAAACAGTAAATTATTATTTTTATTCGTTCGGTTGAAAAATTGCCTGCAAATATTCCATATTTAATTCCGTATTATTTCTATCCTCTAGCAGCCCTCTTGCATCTTCATCTATGTAAGTACCGATGTTCTACTTTCCAATTATTTCGAATGCTGGTGATGAGGGGATCTGACGCTGCCAAAAAAATATTAAATAGATCTTCGTTTCGAGATATTTTTCTGGTAGTGTGCTCTCTATAAAACCTGTAATCCTTATTTCTTTTTTCCTGGGCTTTCTCTGATAGATTTCCGATTGGTACTTAATGATGCTTAATGACATCTCCTCCTTTGTGAACTGTTGCAGACATATTTATATTATATATTCGTGCAGTTTCCTTGGCATATTCATTACATTTTTAAGTGGCACGCAAGTACATCGATAATTGTCTTAAATCTTGAAATGAAATTTATATCAACACCAGTTATTTCAGGTACTTTTTCGGAATCAGAAAATAACCTTCTTGCTGTATTCCCATCATTGGTATTGTCTGGTCCTTGTTTTGGTTGCTCTATAATCAACCCACATTTGAGAAATTCATCCTGAACATGTTTCTTTTTAAAGTTTCTGAAATCCTTGCTGGTATCATTGTATCTTTCTGATCCTGTAGGTCCAAAATCCAAATCATAATTGATTTTAAGTATATGTTCCATAAATCGTATTCTTGTATGTAGTGGCGATAATCCAAATTCATATGCATCAGTATTATCTGATTGATTGCATCAGTATTGCTTGATGTAGATTGCCATATAATGCAGCTGGATGAAGCCTTTGTGTCAGTCAAAGCCTGGCCAACTTTTCCATCTATCATCGTTAGCACTAATTGGTAGTTAACTTCAATTGTATGTCCTTCAATTTCTACTTCTAATGGCTGCAGACTTGCAATTTGGGCTCATTGACTTCTTTTCTAATGGTATCATGAGTTTCTTTTTTAAATTCAAATTTGATTGGTCTGCAGTATTTCGTTGAAGATGGTGTTTGATTTTCTCAAATATCCTTTGTCTGCATCGTACTGGTCGAAGGTTCCGAGTCTTCCAAATTCTTTATCAATCGCAATGGCACAAATGACACCATGAACATATCTACGTCTGAAGTATTTTCACATACAGATTGTTTGTACTATTTTTGTCCAGAAGAACCATCACATCCCCATTTGCAAAAGAGAGTTAACTTGCAGTTCCCATATTTCTTCAAATCATGTCCTTTAAATGATTGTAGCAAGCGTTGTGCTGTATGATTAAGTAGGTCTTGTGGTTTTACCTCTGTCGAACTCGATGTGATTTTAATAGTGTCCGTTAGTGGCAAACAGTCCTTTTTAGCAGCAAGTATGTGATGATATGATGGATACAGATTTGAGCCTTTTTCATTCGCACGCAACCTGTGCTGTGTATATTTGGTTTTGTTAACTTCAAATCCAAAAATAATGACAATGCCTCTTCATTTGTGAACTGTTTTTCATCGCTTTTGAGTAGCAGAAAATAACTGGATTACAAATCCACAAATATTCTGTTTTTTTTTCTTTATAAACTTTATTTTGCATAAAAGTTATGATTCATATGTATTACAGCTTTCTTATACAGAAAATATGAGATTTTTTTAAGTTATCTATGCATGGAAACAAAATTTAGAACATTTTAAATTATTGTCAATATCTATCCTCGTTGAAGCTGAAGCTTGTGGTTCTGATGATCTTGTTTTCTTCATAGGTTGTTCATAATCATTTTCTGAGTCTGCATCATCATCGAGTTAGACAAAATATTCAAGGGCATGTTTTGTTCAGTATGTCCACCAATTTCAGGGTCATCTTCATCTTCAGTGCTTTCAACTTCAAACTGCATAATTTTTCTATGTTCCACATTTTTATTATACCATTTCCTGTAGAAAATGGACCAAATGTCCCTACGGTATTGTAAATAGACACTTAAAAAAACAGCATATTTGTGGATTTGTAATCCAGTTATTGAGCAAAAAAAGTGAAAAATGGGGGAAAAAAGTGTAACACTTCGAAGGAGTGACCTAAGACCCCAATTATGTTCGGCGGAAAATTAAATCGATCATTAACAAAAAAACTTCTAAAATCATTTAAATAATAGGATCAGCCCGCCTAAATACAATTAGAAAGAAAGCTGCTCATCTTCAACACGTAGTGTTAATGGATTCTAAATAATAACATAAAATATTTGATATTCAACAAAAAAATACTATGCTTACTGAAATGTAGTAAAGTCTTTCTAATCGTCCAACTAATCTCAGAATCCACGCCATCTACCTGGCGATTGGTGTAGAGACAACTGTGTCGAACTGGCAACCCTTACCAGTCACATGGGTGGTGAAAATGGTGAATTTAAGTCTCGCTTAAAGCTTTGGCTGTGTGACTTGTACGCTTTCTTCATAGGTATATAATTCCCATATGCAAATTTCATTGTAGAAGCTCACACTGTGTGTCATGTATAAGACCCTCTGATGATATCCCCGCACAGGATTGAAATACGTATAAGGGTATGTGTTTACATGGCTTTCAGAGCGCAGTGTCTTATCTTTTCCAATACACCACAAAAACCTCTCGTTCGAAAGGAAGAGTTGAACGAAAATGCTGAACAATTCGAATGTGACAACATTCAATAAATAAATCTAATTGGAAATCAGTTTTGTCTGGCTGTAACGCACGATAACTCTCGAAAGGAGTAACCGACTGACTTTAAGTTTGGTGTATGATAATATTTTTTCCTATCTCAGGCTAAGTTCGAAGATGGGCCATATTGGTCCTTTCCTTCTTGTACCTCCCCCACAAGGTGTTAAAATTTAGTGAACTATTGATTCTCTAATAACATCTATACTACTTATCCGAATCGTCTGTAACTGTAAATCGCCAAATCGTATCAAAATTTAATGGCTCAAAACGTTAATACCAGAGCACATAAACGCTTATAATTTAGTACAGTGCAATCAATGTCTTTGAAGTATCTACTGTTCTGCGGAAAATATGCGTATGCATCCAGCTATTTCTGTTACCTCTCTCAACGTTCTGGCGTCTCCCAGCCGGTGTACACTGTTACATTACTCACGTAGTGAGGGTGTACCTAGTCGGTTTACCCGACTGCAATTTTCTTACTTGTTTACATAGAATTTGTTTTCTTCGTTAGATTGCTAGCTTTTGAAAATTGGAATATACTATATTTTGCGTTTTCTCCCATTTTTATATTTTTTTCGTGCCAGTATTTTATATTTTTTTTAAACGACTGTTTCTACATAAACAGGATATTTCCAAAATTTTTAGACCTCATAATTTTCTTAAATTTAATACGTATCCTAGCTCTATCGGGCTTATACTTAAAAATGGTCCAAATACTAAAGATAGGAGCCATGCAAATTTAAATTAAAAAAATTAAGAAATCTTTATCAAATCTCAAACAAATTGTTGTTTTGATCTACACAAAAAACAAATTTATAGGTTTAGGACAAAAAGAGGAGGTTTTACAAACGGAGTGGTGAGGGGTATACAACAAATAAACCTGTACATGTCGTAAGTTTCAAATGTACAGTCACTTTGAACGCGGTTGCAATTTAAAAACGAAGTGTGTTCTGACGGGTATATGGAAACTGCCGAATAAACGAATGTACTCGTACGTTGCAAACTGCAGTGAAAGTCACAAAGCAACTGAACGCCAAATGTCAAATCGTGAAGCATTTATTGAAATGAGACAAACATTTGATGAGTCAATGAGAATAGTGCAAAAAAAAACAAAAGTGCTCATTCATCAGCTCCTCACTCTCCCTCAGACTTCTCAACAACATCTTGTAGCCACTCTCGTTCAAATAGAATTACTCAAAGCAGGGATGGAAAATTTAGTACTGTAGTACTTTTTTCTATACTTATCCACTTTCAAAAGTACTGAAGTACCCCCACAACTATTTCAGTATTTTTTATTTTATTTATTTATTATTTATAATTTAATTTTATCCGTTTGTTTTTATAGAAAAATTGATAAGAGATGATAGCATATTCTTTTTATGTCAAAATCAATTTTTTGTAACAAGTGATTTTTTAAGAGCTTTCGGATATGATTTAAAAAAAGCTCATAAAATTTAGAGAAATATATGAAATCTTTATTTGAGTCGACAAAACGGTCTATATAATAATGTTTAAAGATAATTTCATGTGAATGTCGACCGCGGCTGCTCCTCAAATGGTTCATACGCTGGGTCCAATTTTGGCATATTTTCTCCAACATATCGGCGTGTATTTCACGAATAAATTATTCAATATTGGCTTCCATTGCGTCAACTGTTGCGGACTTGTCCCTTAAGGTATGAGACTTAACATAGTCCCACAAAAAAAAAATCTAAAGGCGATAAATCGCACGATCTAGGCGGCCAATTGACCGGCCCCAAACGAAAATTCAATAAAAATATAGGGGATTTCATATCAAGTGAGTGAATTTTTATAATTGCTGTCTTCTGATTGATATGATTGCACCAACTTAAGTCCTATTGGATAGTAGTTATGACACAAATTTTAAACCCGATCGGTTAAGGACTGTCCGTCTTGAATTTTGACATTTTGGTCAATCGGCCCTTTTGTCCCATCCAAATAACTTTTTTACCTATTGCATTTTAAAAATGTTGCCCACTGTGTCTTCCATAGCTTTTTCTTCAATCTTTTTTTAAAAAAATTCGCAAAAATATTTGTTTGCAAAATTAAAAATTGTTTTTGCATTTTTATCAAAAACTACTTTTTTATTTCAATTTTTTTTGCTCAAGCGAAAGCTTATGCCATTTGGTGTGACAGCCTAAAAGGAATTTATGGGATGGGACCTGCCAATATATCAAAAAAAAGGTTTGGTATTTCGAAATCACGTTTATTTTAAAATTTTTATTGCAGTTTATGTGGTATGTGGCGAACGTGTTTGTTAAATTTTAAATTGAAACTCTTACTCAAAAACTTGATAAATTTACCTTTCCAACGTTATATAATATGGCTAACTAAAATTATATATACTCGATACTATAAAACCCACAATATGTACCCCTCAAACATAAAATCACTGTTTTTCTAAAGAAATAGTGAAAATTTGTATTTTTCTAATTTATTTGTAATTATAGTTAATTAAATATATAATAATATATAAAATATTAACAGAAAGTAGCAAATGATTCTTGTTTTTAAAATGTTTCTCTACTGTGAATTTCGGTGTTAGATAATTTAGTATTATCTTCTGGTACTCGTAAACTGAAACGGTATCATGCTTTAAATCGTCGGAAATGATTGTCATACTTTTGTGTTCCAGTTTTCCATCTTGCATGTAGTAGATTGCTATTGTGAATACAGTTGTATGGTCGTTATTGAAATGGAAAGCTTGTATTGCATCCTGTAAAACATACTTATAATTCTCCGCGAAATCATAAGAAATTACGAATTCATCAGTCTTCAAATGTGTTTTCAAGTCTTTGAAGAATGACCATTGCTCTCTGACTAGAAAGTCGTGGTTTCTCAAGTTTAATAGTTCGGTACACCTTTCATCCACATTTAAGATCAATTGCTCAGACTGCAGCCAGGATTCATATTTAACATCCTTAATACGTTCTCGATCAAATGAATCGATCAGGTTCTGTTTGATACATGTGGTTCCAGGGCAAGTTGCACATTCGCCTATTGGCAAGAAGTTGTTGATTAGAACACATAGTCAATTTAAGGCAATCTCGGTAATTGTTCAATTGTTGTTCTGGCGAATAATTTGTAAAATACTTCAAGTCGATTTCTTTCAACATCAGCTTCACATTTTCATGATATATACAAACTAATACAGTGTGAGTTCCGCTGCTTCCTGCCAAAACACAATGTTTTGTCCTAAGTTGGGTAAATTTTGTGAAACCAATTATAACATCTTTATGTTCGGATCGAATTGTTGCGTATAACCCATTCAAGTTGCACAGAATTATTCTCTTCCGCATTTGAACTTTATTACCGCCAACTCGTACTGATGCATAGTCTTTCATCCTCATATCATCGCGCTGGTAAAACTGAGTCACAACAGTTTCAGTCTTGCAATCTATGGGTTTTCCTTACTTTGTGTTTGGGAGTGCGAGAATTCCATGCTCTGCAGAAAATTTTTTAGCAATCGTGGTTTTTCGCATAGATGTTCCAAATGTTTTTGCGCAACTCCATGTCGATGGGACAAGCGTGAAAAGTTGAATTCTGTCAGCTCTACACGTTGATGTTTTGTATTTCTCCTTTATTTGTTCAAGAACTTTAACTGAATCCTTATGGTACACGTTTTGGCACTCATGCACATCTTCTTGTGAAAGCGATGCGAACGAAAAAACAGCTTTTAGACGAAAGACTCGATATATAAACCTCAACAATATTTGTACCTGTTTCCTTGAGACTTCCGATAGTTCACCAATAATAATCACATTCATAAACTGTGCACTTGAAACTACATACATTCAATATGACAACAAAAATGGCAAAGTGAATCAACAGCAGAACGCAAACAAACGATAAGCGAATATTCGAATATTATTTATTTGTTTATTATTATTTACTACTTTATGTTAAAATTTTATTTATTATTGTACATTTAATTTATTATAATTACAAATAAAATAGAAAAATAAAATTTTTTACAATTTCTTTATTATAGTATCGAGTATATGTAACTTTAGTTAGCCATGTTATATAACTGTGGAAAGGTAAATTTGTCTAGTTTTTGGGTATGAGTTTCAATTTAAAATGTGACAAACACGTTATAATTAAAAAAACGTGATTTCGAGATACCAAACCTTTATTTTGACATATTTGCAGGTCCCATCCCATAAATTCCTTTTAGGCTGTTACAGCAAATGGCATAAGCATAAAAAAGTATTTTTTGACAAAAATGCAAAAACAATTTTTAATTTCGGAAAAAAATATTTTTGCGATTTTTTTAAATTTTTTTTAAAAAGATTGAAGAAAAAGCTATCGAAAACACTTTGCCAAAATTTTCAAAATGCAATTCAACACCCTCCAACTCGGACAGTCCTTAAACGATCTGATTTAAAATTTGTGTTATAACTATCTACTATCCAAATTAAAATACTACGATATGAAATCCCCCATATATAAGATTCAATAATCTGCAAGCGTGTTTCGTTTGTAAGTCGATACATGGTTAAGTTATAGACGAAACTGTACTCGTTTAACATTAACACGAAAACAGCTGAGCAGCCAAAAGCAGTGTTGCCAAAAAGAATGTTGCAAAAAAATCATCCATTACATGCTTATGAAGTTATATAGAGTTAATGTTATTTATGGTCGCATTTTCTAAGGAATATGAACTGTGAGAATTTGTTGGACATTTTGTATAACGCTTAAAATAATTAAAATTATTATTCTAAAATTAACTTCGAAAATTTGTATTAGAAAGAATTTGCAGTAACAAAATGACAATTTTAGCTCTCGTTAAGAGTAAATTTTTGCTATTAACCGATTCCCGATCCGACGTACCGTTAAGGAGCTAGAGCAAACATAAACAAAAAAAAAACAGTAAGGAAAGGCAGAAAGTCGGGCGGGGCCGACTATATAATACCCTACACCTCCCTAACAATGCGATAAGCGTCATTGCGATAATAATTTGCAATAATTGTAAATGGGTAGGAACACTTTTAGTTTAGCACTTTGCAACGAAAACAACTGACTTCCACTAACTGGCACATAAGCAATAAGTGGTGGATTTTCACTATCTGGTAGCAATCGTGTCATGAGTTGCGAAGAAAGAACAGTGCGAAACAGACAAAAAAATCGTGAAAAGTATTTATAAAACATATATTTACTATTCTATGTTCAATCGTTTACACTCTTTTGCAAATATTAAAATAATTTCCCATTTGTGTTCTTCTTCTTCCCGTTAATTCACAATAATTGATAAAATCTCTCCAAAAATGGGATGCCATATTGCTAAATATAGGGTGCCCAATCTGGCAACATCATACTCGATTAAGACATGAACACAAGCACCAAACTTCATCGGGAACTAATAGTGCTTAAAAGTGCTTAGCTCCCCATACAAATTAAGCACTTACAGTGTAACGAAAACACGCCTATTATCTAATTCTGAGCCGATAATCGCTAAATTAAGCAATATTTGTTCCTAAATTGAGAAACATCTTTCCGGAAAATATTGATGATCGGAAGTAAAGTACAACTTCTATAGCGCTTTGATACCAAATCAGGAGGAACAGGAGGAGGTTATATATAAATTTGAACCGATTTTCCCTGAATACTCATTCATGTAAAAAGACCTCTTTCCGTAGAATTTCGTACTGATCGGATATAAAATACAGTCTCTACAGCGCTTACATGTCAAATCGGTGGTAACATATATATGGGGGCTATATCTAAATCAGAACCGATTTCCCTCAAATTTGGCAGTGTTAATTCATGTAATGAGAAACCTCTTCTGACATTTTCTTTTACTGATTGGATTTAAAATACAGTTCTATAGCGCTTACATGTCAAATCGGGGGTAACATATACATTAGGGCGGGTCGATTTAAAAATCGCCCATTGCTCAGTGAAAATCGTATTCTAGGGATCAAAATAAGAAACTTTGCCGAAGGATCCATATCTCTACAACGAATTCTGATGTCCCGGAAAAAATCCCACTTTGACCCATTTAGAGTGCTCCAATCGAGTCCAAATGTATGACCGACCCCCACTCAGTGAAGTGGTCAGTGAAAATCGTATTCTAGGGATCAAAATAAGAAACTTTGCCGAAGGAACCATACCTCTAAATCGAATTCTGATGTCCCGGAAAAAATCCCACTTTGACCCATTTAGAGTGCTCCAATCGAGTCCAAATGTATGGAACCCCCAGGGGGTTCCAGGGCGTGTGCCACTGGCATGGGTGGGTCGGGCCTCCAAAGTTAGTGGAGGTCGGTCATACATTTGGACTCGATTGGAGCACTCTAAATGGGTCAAAGTGGGATTTTTCAAAATTTGCCCCTACCCAAAAGTTCGACCCAAATTCCGGGACATCAGAATTCGTTTTAGAGGCATGGTTCCTTCGGCAAAGTTTCTTATTTTGATCCCTAGAATACGATTTTCACTGAGCAATGGCGACTTTTTTTGCCTCCCCACAAATCGACCCGGCCTAATATACATATATGGGGGGCTATATCTAAATCTGAACCGATTTCCCTTAAATTTGGTAGTGTTAATTCACGTAATGAGAAACCTCTTTCTGCCAATTTTTTTACTGATCGGATATAAAATACAGTTTCTACAGCGCTTACATGTCAAATCGGGGGAATCATATATATGTGGGATATATCTAAATTTCAACCGATGTAATGTAATAAGAAACCTCTTTCTGCCGAATTTCGTACTGATCGAATTAAAAATACACTTTTTACAGCGCTTACATGTAAAATCGGGGGTAACATATACATATATGGGGGCTATATCCAAATCTGAACCGATTTTAACCAAATTAAATAGGGATCGTCCTTGGGTCAAAAAAAAGATATGTGTAAAGTTTCGTCAAGATCGGGCCATAATTGCGACCTGTACTTTGATTACAAGAATACATCTACAGACGGACAGACAGACGGACATAGCTAAATCGACTCAGAAAGTGATTACAAGTCGATCGGTATAATAAACAATGGATCTATCTCTTCTCCTTTAGGGTGTTACAAACAAATGCACAAAGTCATAATACCCTGTACCACAGTGTGGTGTAGGGTATAAAAAACACTTTCCAGTCCACCTACGATCTTGAGATCCATGAGCAATATTTTAGCTCTCGTTAAGAGCTATCTTTTTGCCATTGACCGATTGTGGCTACGTGCCACACAGCAAATGAAACAATTGAATTGTTGCGAGAAAAGTTTGGAGATTCGATTATTTCAAGAAATTGTGATATTGAATGGCCTCCAAGAAGTTGTGATTTAACACCATTAGACTATTTCTTGTGGGGATATTTGAAGTCATTGGTCTTTCAAAATAAACCAGACTCTCTTCAAGCTTTACAAGTCAATATTGAACGTGCCATTCATGAGATACGACATGATTTAGTGGAAAAAAGTGCTCAAATTGGGTTCATCGAATTCGTTCCTGCGGTCGTGGAGGCCATTTGAATGATCTTTTATTTAGAACTTAATTGTATCGATTGTTCTTCACATTAAATAAAAAAACTTTTGAATTTCCTTAACAATAAGTGTGTGTTTTTTTTTTCAAAGAAATCACAAATCACTCTTATTGGAAATTTCCTGAAAATGTTTTCCCTACTTATGGCCATATGAGTCATTCCATGCCAAACGGGACGATTTTTGACATCACTATTTTTGATTGCTTCGAAATTTTGTGTATGCATTATTTACCTAAAAATATCTTATACGTAGTTCAAGAAAAAATTTAAAAAAAATTTCATTAAGAGTTATGAGCAATTTAAAGTTGAAGAAATTAAGTTTTTTTCTAAAAGGTGTGTTCATTCTTTAGCGTGTATCTCCTGAAATACTTGACCGATTTTAATGTGCTATACCTTGTTTTGAAGGTAATTTCAACTACTACAACAAACTTAGAGTAAGCACTGCAACAAATATACCAATTTTTAATCTTTTTTCCCTTTTATACTTTCTATTGCGATTTTCAAAATGATTACACCCTTCGATTTTTTTGAAATTTTAATGTCGTGCTCTTAGATGTCTTTGTTAGATACTGTATGAATTTGGATGTGGTGAATTGATGGGAACTATTTTTTACTATTTTTTATAAAATAAACATTTGCATAATTTCTGGGAATGTGCTTTAAATAATTAACAGAATGATAGATTTTAGCCGTTTGTTTATTAATATAACAATAACAACAATAAATATTATTAATTTTGCAAAATTATTTGCAAAAATCAGCGATGGCTTGATATTTAAACAACAAAACTCATTAAACAATAGCCAGAGTCAAAAGATAAGAAAGTTGTTAAACTATACTCTGAAATGAAAATTTTTTTAAAATCACAGCAACCTGGATTTAACTTTTTGATGTAGAAAAAAAATTCAATAACTTTGTTAGTCCGTTTTTCACATTCAATTCGACAATCCAACAAAAAAAAACAAAGCAATAATAAAGCAAAAGTAATTTCTTGAACTCAAAACTACCACGCATACATTCCATTGTCCGATAAAAAAAATTAGAGCTCAGACAACATCAACTTCCGAAAAGTACTTGTTAAGACGGTGTACATTGATTAATATTTTTATACCTATTTTCTTCATTTTTACTGTATATAGGTTGATTCGAATCATTCTCATGATTATTAATAATTGTCATTATTTTCTTAAATGTTTTATTGTTCTTACTGTTTTAATAAATTAATGACTAAAAAATAATCATTCTGTTAATTTTTTAAAGCACATTCACAAAAATTATGCAAATTGTTTTTTTTATAAAAAATCGTAAAAAATAGTTCCCATCAATTCACCACTTCCAAATTCATACAGTATCTAACAAACACATCTAGGAACACGACATTAAAATTTCAAAAAAATCGAAGGGTGTAATCATTTTGAAAATCGCAATAGAAAGTATAAAAGGGCAAAAAGATTAAAAATTAGTATATTTGTTGCAGTGCTTACTCTAAGTTTGTTGTAGTAGTTGAAATTACCTTCAAAACAAGGTATAGCACATTAAAATCGGTCACGTATTTAAGGAGATACACGCTAAAGAATGAACACACCTTTTAGAAAAAAAACGTAATTTCTTCAACTTTAAATTGCTCATAACTCTTAAAAAAATTTTTTTTAAATTTTTTCTTGAACTGCGTTTAAGATATTTTTAGGTAAATAATACATAAACAAAATTTCGAAGCAATCAAAAATAGTGATGTCAAAAATCGTCCCGTTTGGCATGGAATGACTCATATGCGGATAATGGAAATGTTTCCCAAGCGTATATTTTCCTATGAAATTAATTCTCTTTATATATTTCATACTAATTTCTTTCACATAAAATTAAGAGGTTTCTTAAAATTTTATGTTAAGCCTTTGAGTAAGTTGCCATTATTGCTGCGTTTTAATCCTTTTTGCACTCAGGGTTCTCTGCACTCAAAAAAAAAAAACAAAAGCCAACACTGTCAGCAAATTAATTAAAATCCTTCATCTTTTTAATTTTATTAGTTTTAAAAGTGCAGCAGTAGGAACAGAAACAGAGCCGCGCAAAGCGACACGCAATGCAATGCAATACATTCCCGTCTTTTTTTCCTTTCTTTCAAAGAAACGGGTGAAAAGAATTTCCTGAGACCATTAAAAATGGCTTAAAGGCTTTTGTCACAGTGACTGCAATTCATGGCAAAATTCCGGTGAATCAAGCGCAAAAGGATGTGAAAATTGTAGAGAACAAAAAAAATTGAATGAATGAAGAAAAGTCTCTCAAAAAACTGCTCTGCTCAGTTCAGTTTTGCTTTGAAGATAAGAATGAACTATAAGGATGAACGATAAGGACGAAAGATAAGAACTGAGTGGCGATAATAAAGTAACGAAATGCAATTCATAAAAGTTGAAGAGACAAACAAAGCAAATTCAAGGAGTCATTGTGTATTTTGTCGAAATGACAATTTCATAACTAGAGGGCAAAATGCTGCCAAGGAATAGGGTCAGAAATAGGACAGTGGCCTAGATTAAGAGGACTAGTCGCAAAACGCTGAAAGGCAAAAAATGTACACTGGAAAATTTTTGTTCATTAAATCGAAGGAACATTCTGTCTTACCTAAGGACAGTGTACCAGGATGAACTGGACAGGCGGTTTCTGCTGGAAAATTTCGTCTCTTCTTAACTATAAAATCTATGTCTGGTTACGGCGGCAGCATGGCCCGTTAGGTTAGGTTAGGTTAGGTTAGGTTAGGTTAGGTTAGGTTAGGTTAGGTTAGGTTAGGTTAGGTTAGGTTAGGTTAGGTTAGGTTAGGTTAGGTTAGGTTAGGTTAGGTTAGGTTAGGTTAGGTTAGGTTTTTTAGGTTTAGGTTAGGGTGGCAGCCGTATTTTTTTTACAAGCTCACATAGACCAGTTTAGGTCCCTAGTGTTACCACGGGCTGAAATGCCCCTCATCGAAACCAACCTGTTTGATATATAAATTTATCGATAGTACGAATATCAGTACTGGAAAGATCTGTTAGGCTGCCTAAAAAGGCCGACCCCAGTATGTCCAGTCGTCGTTTACTCAAAGCGGGACAGTCGCAAAGCAAGTGCTCAATGCTCTCCACTTCTTCCTCATCTCCACAGCTTCGGCAGAAGTCATTGGAGTCAATACCCAATCTTTTGGCGTGTTCGCCGATCAAGCAGTGTCCCGTCAGAACCTGTACTAACGTAGACAATCGTTTCCTCTCTAGTGCGAGGAGATATTTTGACCTTCTCAGGTCATACCTTGGCCAGATTTGTCTAGCTACCCTGCAGGTGCCGATTTCTGTCCATCTTTCGTTGGACTGCCTGATTGCCTCTTGCCTAAGCCAAAGCTTGCACGTGGATAGTGGCGCACCAATATATGCAAATTCTTCGAGAATTTGTAATGTCGTCCCTTTCCTAGCAAGTTCATCGGCTTTGCAGTTCCCCGGGATATCCCTATGCCCAGGCACCCATATGAGGTGTATATTAAACTGCTCAGCCATCTCGTTAAGAGATCTGCGGCAGTCGAGGGCTGTTTGTGAATTTAGGGATGTTGCCTCCAGAGAATTGATGGCAGCCTGGCTGTCCGAGTAAATTACAACGCCAGTGTTGGTTACTATGTTGCGACTCAGCCACTTGGCGACTTCCCATATTGCCATTATTTCGGCTTGATAGACACTGCAGGTATCTGGTAGTCTGTGAGCTATATCCAGACTGAGTTCTTCACAGTGTACTCCGAAGCCAACCTTTTCATCAAGCTTCGAACCATCCGTGTAAAAGTGGAGATGGTTTCTATTACCTGGTATTCTGCCGACCCATTCATCTCTGGCGGGAATCATAGTGATGTAATTTCTCTCGAAGGTGTACACAGTTGGTATATAGTCCACTCGGTCGGTTACCATAGCACTACACTTTGATATCCTCATGTGACCATAGTTTTTGTACCTCCACATTGATAGGCAGTTTAATCTTATTGCCGCTTTGGTTGCAACTTCTCTCGCCACAATATTAATCGGCAGTATATGGAGTAGGGCTTGTAGAGACTCGGTCGCTGTAGTCCTTAAGGCTCCGCTTATGCTCAGGCAGGCTGTTCTCTGAACCTTTGTTAGTAGGTTGGTAATGGTTAGTTTGTCAGTTGCCGTCCACCATACCACAATACCATATAACAGTATTGGACGAACTACTGCTATATATATCCAGTGGACGATTTTAGGAGAGAGTCCCCACCGCGACCCTACAGCCTTTTTGCAGGAATATAAGGCGACGTTGGCCTTCCTTACACGTTCCAATACGTTAAGTCTAAATAACATTTTCCTATCTAGAATTATTCCTAAAAATTTTGCACTTTCAGAAAAGACTAGATCTGTTCCATTTATCCGAGGTGGAGGGTCCACATGTGGGACATTATTCATCCTAGTAAAGAGAACCAATTCTGTCTTGTTGGGGTTAACGCCCAAACCGCTGCTTCTTGCCCATCTAGCCAACTTGTTCAGAGCCACCTGTAGGATGTCTCTGAGGACGTTTACGAATTTGCCACTCACTGCGATTGCCACGTCGTCCGCATATGCCACGACCTTGCAGCCACAACGTTCTAGATCTAGCAGGATTTCATTCACCGCTAGGTTCCAAATTAGTGGAGACAATACTCCTCCTTGCGGGGTCCCTCTGTTTACATACCTTGTTAGAGTTGTGGACCCTAGACATGCTGTTATGCGTCTTCTGGTGAGCAGACTTTGAATTAGTCTAATCAAACTAGTGTTAACTTTTAGATGTGAGAGTGCCGCAATTACCGCATCTGAGTGAATGTTGTTAAAAGCCCCTTCTATGTCAAGAAATGACACCATGGTGAATTCCTTGAAATGCAGGGACGATTCGATAGTGCTCACAAGTTCGTGCAGGGCTGATTCTGTAGACTTGCCCTTATTGTAAGCATGTTGGTTCCCCGACAGGAGTTTTGTATCCAGGTTTTCCCTAATGAAATGATCTAAAAGTCTTTCCAGACCTTTCAATAGGAAGGAGGATAGGCTAATTGGTCTGAAGTCTTTTGGCCTAGTGTGTGATATCTTTCCCGCTTTAGGTATGAATACCACTTTGGTATCCCTCCATCGATTCGGGACGTATGAAAGCCTGATACAGCCTACATAAATTTTCTCCAGCCAGGGGATAATGTACTTTAACATTTTCTGCATTTCTGCTGGAGTGATGCCATCTGGTCCAGGTGACTTGAAGGGCTCAAAGCTGTTAATAGCCCAGCTTATTCTGGATCTCTCAGTCAAGAAGCTAGCGACGCTCGCAGTCCACTCGCACTCTTGTTGGTCCTGCTGATCCTCGGGTTCTGTTACAGAGTTCCCCGGGAAATGTGTGTCGAGCAGTACATTGAGCGACTGCTCGCTGTTTTTGGTCCAGTTATTTGCCTCATCCTGTAAATATCCCACTGTACATGGTGAAGCAGATAATATCTTCCTCAGCCTAGCGGCGTCGGAGACCTTTTCCACTTCACCACAGAAGGTATACCAAGAGCGCCTTTGTGCCTTTCTAAGCTCCTTCTTATAGATCTTGAGTTGCTCTTTATAGGCATCCCAATCATTACCGACCCCAGTAGATTTAGCCTTATTGAATAGCTTGTTGCAGGTCTTTTTCATAGCCGTTAGCTCAGAAGTCCACCATTGGGGTTTAGTTTTACCCTTGTACCTTGTTTTTGGACAGGCTTCTTCAAGGGATCTATTGAATGATATGGTGATATGATCGACCAGATTATCCAGACCGGCTTTGTCATTCGGTTCGTACAGAAGTTTAGAGTTGAGGACTTTCTTGAAATTCTTCTCATACAGATGCCACTTTGTTTTCCTTACATTTCTGTGGACGGCGGGTTTAGGCGCTTTTTCCGCGAGTTTGAACTCAATATAATGGTGATCTGAGAATGAGTGGTCGTCCAGTACATTCCACCCAATAATTTTGTCTGACAGCCGGTCAGTAGCAAACGTTACGTCGAGTACTTCTTGTCTGTCTTTAATTGTGAAGGTCGGTTTATTACCTATGTTACAAATACTAAGGTTGGTAGTTAGAATAAAGTCAAGAAGCGAATCACCCCTATTGTTTATATCCGTACTACCCCAGATAGTATGATGAGCGTTCGTGTCTGCGCCAATAATCAGCTCGAGCTCGTCAGACGTTGCTTCTTCTACTACTTCCCTGAATAGAGCAGTCGGTACTACAGATTCATAAGGCAAGTAGCTGGAGACCACCCAATATATGCGATTACCGATCTCCAGGCTAGCAGCTGTTTGGTCTTTACCACTTAAATTAGTCAGGAGAAATATACTTAGATCTTTCCTGGCCAAAATGCAGGTTCTTGGAGTGCCTTCACAGTTGGCCACAAGCAGTTTAAAGTTGGGTGTCCTAATACCGCACACCCTTCCTCCCACTACGTAGGGCTCCTGTATCAGGACGATGTCTACTGCGCCTGTGGACAGGCGCAGCAATAGAGCCGCTGAGGCTGCTTTAGCGTGATGGAGGTTAATCTGTAGAATTCTTACCATCATTGGTAATTGACAGATTAACATCCACCCCGACAAGGGTGTTATCGAACTCTTCGTCCGTATCGTCGAGAAGCATGTCCTCGCCAGATGCGTCAAAGAGTCCGGAGACTCCCCTCAGCCTCTCTGTGTCCGAAGTAGAGCTTTTGTCCTCAGAGAAGGACGTTACAGATATTCTGTTAGAGTTGGAGTCACCAGAAATAATAGGCGTGGGTACCTCCGCACTTCCAGAAAGTGCCACGGTGGACGACTCACCTTCTGCAGTGGGAGCTATATCCTGCTTGTATATCTTCAAGACTATAGTCTCGAAGCCATATTGTAGGGTTGCACTCGCACTTTGTATATGGGAGGTGGATTCAGCGTTTAGGATAAGATTGACCTGCCGCTTTTTACCATCCGCCTCACCCACCTTGCTGATTCTCCAATTATGGGCCGGCAGACCAGGATTGGAATCTTTTATTATTTCTAAGATGTCAGCCGGGTTGGAGGGTTCTTCTGTAACCCAGGTGATGGCTCTAGGGTGACTAGGGATGTTGTTTTTTTCGACAACATCCAACTGGGCACCCGGCCACACCTCACCCGCTCGACTCAGAGCAGCCTTATACAGGTCTACTGATCTGGCATCACCGAAATATAAGAGCTTTACTCTCCCCTGATGCCATCCTGCATCGTTGCAGATTGGTGGTTTGCCCGGCATTTCTCTACGGACATCGAGGTAATGAGCCATAATGGCTGATTGTACATGACTCCATTTGTCCTTGAGGATGGATCCATCCTCACTACTTCTGTCTATAACAGCCATCACTAGACTCTCCTTCGCCACTTCATTGAAGGGGCTTGGTGAGTGTCCTGTTGATGGTGACATTAGGGCCTCTTGCCTTTTTCGAAGGCAGTGGTTCATCAGGTGATCTGATTCGTTTTACTTAGGTTAGGTTAGGTTAGGTTAGGTTAGGTTAGGTTAGGTTAGGTTAGGTTAGGTTAGGTTAGGTTAGGTTAGGTTAGGTTAGGTTAGGTTAGGTTAGGTTAGGTTAGGTTAGGTTAGGTTAGGTTAGGTTAGGTTAGGTTAGGTTCGGTTAGGTTAGGTTAGGTTAGGTTAGGTTAGGTTAGGTTAGGTTAGGTTAGGTTAGGTTAGGTTAGGTTAGGTTAGGTTAGGTTAGGTTAGGTTAGGTTAGGTTAGGTTAGGTTAGGTTAGGTTAGGTTAGGTTAGGTTAGGTTAGGTTAGGTTAGGTTAGGTTAGGTTAGGTTAGGTTAGGTTAGGTTAGGTTAGGTTAGGTTAGGTTAGGTTAGGTTAGGTTAGGTTAGGTTAGGTTAGGTTAGGTTAGGTTAGGTTAGGTTAGGTTAGGTTAGGTTAGGTTAGGTTAGGTTAGGTTAGGTAAGGTAAGGTTAGGTTAGGTTAGGTTAGGTTAGGTTAGGTTAGGTTAGGTTAGGTTAGGTTAGGTTAGGTTAGGTTAGGTTAGGTTAGGTTAGGTTAGGTTAGGTTAGGTTAGGTTAGGTTAGGTTAGGTTAGGTTAGGTTAGGTTAGGTTAGGTTAGGTTAGGTTAGGTTAGGTTAGGTTAGGTTAGGTTAGGTTAGGTTAGGTTAGGTTAGGTTAGGTTAGGTTAGGTTAGGTTAGGTTAGGTTAGGTTAGGTTAGGTTAGGTTAGGTTAGGTTAGGTTAGGTTAGGTTAGGTTAGGTTAGGTTAGGTTAGGTTAGGTTAGTTTGAAGAGAGGTATGTGTGGATGGTTGCTATATGGGTGGAGGTTACGGTTGGGTTGGAGAAAATGGCTGGTTTACTCTGCGAGAGTTTTGGGTTGAAGATGAGGGGCGGGGGTGGGTAGCTACAGGTGGATGTTGAGGCGGAAAGGTTGTTACCTGGGGCGATGACATTAATCTTGGCATTACACAAGCGGGAAATCGCAAAGTATCGGAGGCGAGACATCGGAAGTTTCCGTGGTGGCCAACTTTGAGGCGCTGTAGCTCAGTCGGAGAGCTTTTTCTTTCATTAAATGACGAACAATTTTTTTCCCAGTGTAAAAAATATGAAGTCAAGCCTAGTTATGATGACACTACACAAATTATGGTAGAGCTTTCTTTAATGAAAAGGATATATTTTTCGTAATTTAAAACTACTCAAATAAAACTTTTCAAGCAGATTTGCTTTAAGTAACGAGAACTATCATTTTATTTTGTACATTCTTTGATACACACACACCCATATATTATCTAACAATCTCTATAGTTAATTTATTTTCTTTTGCTCTTTTTGCAATGGAAGTGTTTAACTATCAAATATCAATGCATTTTAATGAATTCCCAAAGAGTATATGTTTGGACTGTCAAAGAATCTTCTTCTTCCTTTGCCTGACAATCTCTACTCGGTAATGCCTTTTGATTTGGTTATTTGAACATTGACACGTTTCAAGAGACACATAAAATGCAAACATGATTTGAGTCTTAAGTGATCAACTGAACAATGATGATTCCTTTGCCAATCAATGACAGTAATATTGGGGACAGTTTTCAGATGCACCGAAGGGCGGTGCACAACACCACATTGACCCGAAATGCATTGAACTTACACATGTTTCGCTCGCACATTCTATAAATGACCTATTCACATACACACACATATGTGGATCTGAACATAGGATACTTGCTGCTCGGGACCTATTCTCTGCCAAAGGACATTAAAAACATTGACATTATATTACCTTAGGTCATGACATGCATTCGCAAAGGATGGAAATGTTATTGTCTAACCTTTTATGTTGTGAAGTACACTGAAAGAAAACCCAAGCTATTTTAAGAAATATGATAAGACTGACGATCTTACAATGAACGCTATAATACTATGTATATATATATATTTCCTGGAAGTTGTGTAGGAGCACCAAAATAAAAATTGGTTTTATGATCTCTACAACTTAAACTATTAGGGGTGAGCAATGGAAAAGCTAATTTTTACAAAAGCTGTAGGTCAGCTCTCCCCCGTCGCGATGCGGGGGCTTACGGGTTCCAAAGGGTTGTTGAAGTGTCCAGGTAGCAGTGCAAAAGCTAAAGCTAATTGTCAAAGCCACTCCTGTAGACACTGACAATCCGATGCAACCTCAACTAAAGGTTACACACCCATAATCCACACACTGGTAATCCACCCAATTCATCATCTGTCGATGATGCTTTGGCAGGGGCATAATATGTGCGTGCCCCAAGCTTATATCACCCAACAACAACAAACAAAAACAACAACAATCACTCAAAACGCTACAGATACACAAACAACCTAACTAATCAGACAAGACAGCATAGAACTCTACCTCAGCGACGAAACAAATGTCGGACTTTCTGCACTTGGCAAAATCCAGCTAGCTGAAACCGGTGAAGATGACATCACGACGATGGAATCGAATAGGTCTGGGCTGGTAGCAAATTCAGACAAGGAAAACATGGGTACCGTCGCGGGAAGAAAGTTGGCCAGGACGGACGAGCAGAGAATGGAGGCAGGATACAAGCGCTCGCAGCGCTACCTGAGGGACATGCAGTCTAAAGACGCAGCTTCCCTCTCAGTACGCGACAAGCGCTTAATCCGGAAGCATAAATTCCACGTCCGGAAGTACGAGTCTCTCGTAAATACTACTCAGTACAGCACACAAAAGAACATACGCGACGAAACTTTTTAAAAAGGCCTTAATCCACCAGCGCCGGCAGCTAAGGATGGTGGCAATAACATTTATACAGGCCCTTCCAAAGGCAAGAAAGCCGGCCACAAAAGAGATGTCCAACCTGCTACGGCACCTCTGGCCTGTTGATGGTGACATTAGGGCCTCTTGCCTTTTTCGAAGGCAGTGGTTCATCAGGTGATCTGATTCGTTTTACTTAGGTTAGGTTAGGTTAGGTTAGGTTAGGTTAGGTTAGGTTAGGTTAGGTTAGGTTAGGTTAGGTTAGGTTAGGTTAGGTTAGGTTAGGTTAGGTTAGGTTAGGTTAGGTTAGGTTAGGTTAGGTTAGGTTAGGTTAGGTTAGGTTAGGTTAGGTTAGGTTAGGTTAGGTTAGGTTAGGTTAGGTTAGGTTAGGTTAGGTTAGGTTAGGTTAGGTTAGGTTAGGTTAGGTTAGGTTAGGTTAGGTTAGGTTAGGTTAGGTTAGGTTAGGTTAGGTTAGGTTAGGTTAGGTTAGGTTAGGTTAGGTTAGGTTAGGTTAGGTTAGGTTAGGTTAGGTTAGGTTAGGTTAGGTTAGGTTAGGTTAGGTTAGGTTAGGTTAGGTTAGGTTAGGTTAGGTTAGGTTAGGTAAGGTTAGGTTAGGTTAGGTTAGGTTAGGTTAGGTTAGGTTAGGTTAGGTTAGGTTAGGTTAGGTTAGGTTAGGTTAGGTTAGGTTAGGTTAGGTTAGGTTAGGTTAGGTTAGGTTAGGTTAGGTTAGGTTAGGTTAGGTTAGGTTAGGTTAGGTTAGGTTAGGTTAGGTTAGGTTAGGTTAGGTTAGGTTAGGTTAGGTTAGGTTAGGTTAGGTTAGGTTAGGTTAGGTTAGGTTAGGTTAGGTTAGGTTAGGTTAGGTTAGGTTAGGTTAGGTTAGGTTAGGTTAGGTTAGGTTAGGTTAGGTTAGGTTAGGTTAGGTTAGGTTAGGTTAGGTTAGGTTAGGTTAGGTTAGGTTAGGTTAGGTTAGGTTAGGTTAGGTTAGGTTAGGTTAGGTTAGGTTAGGTTAGGTTAGGTTAGGTTAGGTTAGGTTAGGTTAGGTTAGGTTAGGTTAGGTTAGGTTAGGTTAGGTTAGGTTAGGTTAGGTTAGGTTAGGTTAGGTTAGGTTAGGTTAGGTTAGGATAGGTTAGGTTAGGTTAGGTTAGGTTAGGTTAGGTTAGGTTAGGTTAGGTTAGGTTAGGTTAGGTTAGGTTAGGTTAGGTTAGGTTAGGTTAGGTTAGGTTAGGTTAGGTTAGGTTAGGTTAGGTTAGGTTAGGTTAGGTTAGGTTAGGTTAGTTTGAAGAGAGGTATGTGTGGATGGTTGCTATATGGGTGGAGGTTACGGTTGGGTTGGAGAAAATGGCTGGTTTACTCTGCGAGAGTTTTGGGTTGAAGATGAGGGGCGGGGGTGGGTAGCTACAGGTGGATGTTGAGGCGGAAAGGTTGTTACCTGGGGCGATGACATTAATCTTGGCATTACACAAGCGGGAAATCGCAAAGTATCGGAGGCGAGACATCGGAAGTTTCCGTGGTGGCCAACTTTGAGGCGCTGTAGCTCAGTCGGAGAGCTTTTTCTTTCATTAAATGACGAACAATTTTTTTCCCAGTGTAAAAAATATGAAGTCAAGCCTAGTTATGATGACACTACACAAATTATGGTAGAGCTTTCTTTAATGAAAAGGATATATTTTTCGTAATTTAAAACTACTAAAACTTTTCAAGCAGATTTGCTTTAAGTAACGAGAACTATCATTTTATTTTGTACATTCTTTGATACACACACACCCATATATTATCTAACAATCTCTATAGTTAATTTATTTTCTTTTGCTCTTTTTGCAATGGAAGTGTTTAACTATCAAATATCAATGCATTTTAATGAATTCCCAAAGAGTATATGTTTGGACTGTCAAAGAATCTTCTTCTTCCTTTGCCTGACAATCTCTACTCGGTAATGCCTTTTGATTTGGTTATTTGAACATTGACACGTTTCAAGAGACACATAAAATGCAAACATGATTTGAGTCTTAAGTGATCAACTGAACAATGATGATTCCTTTGCCAATCAATGACAGTAATATTGGGGACAGTTTTCAGATGCACCGAAGGGCGGTGCACAACACCACATTGACCCGAAATGCATTGAACTTACACATGTTTCGCTCGCACATTCTATAAATGACCTATTCACATACACACACATATGTGGATCTGAACATAGGATACTTGCTGCTCGGGACCTATTCTCTGCCAAAGGACATTAAAAACATTGACATTATATTACCTTAGGTCATGACATGCATTCGCAAAGGATGGAAATGTTATTGTCTAACCTTTTATGTTGTGAAGTACACTGAAAGAAAACCCAAGCTATTTTAAGAAATATGATAAGACTGACGATCTTACAATGAACGCTATAATACTATGTATATATATATATTTCCTGGAAGTTGTGTAGGAGCACCAAAATAAAAATTGGTTTTATGATCTCTACAACTTAAACTATTAGGGGTGAGCAATGGAAAAGCTAATTTTTACAAAAGCTGTAGGTCAGCTCTCCCCCGTCGCGATGCGGGGGCTTACGGGTTCCAAAGGGTTGTTGAAGTGTCCAGGTAGCAGTGCAAAAGCTAAAGCTAATTGTCAAAGCCACTCCTGTAGACACTGACAATCCGATGCAACCTCAACTAAAGGTTACACACCCATAATCCACACACTGGTAATCCACCCAATTCATCATCTGTCGATGATGCTTTGGCAGGGGCATAATATGTGCGTGCCCCAAGCTTATATCACCCAACAACAACAAACAAAAACAACAACAATCACTCAAAACGCTACAGATACACAAACAACCTAACTAATCAGACAAGACAGCATAGAACTCTACCTCAGCGACGAAACAAATGTCGGACTTTCTGCACTTGGCAAAATCCAGCTAGCTGAAACCGGTGAAGATGACATCACGACGATGGAATCGAATAGGTCTGGGCTGGTAGCAAATTCAGACAAGGAAAACATGGGTACCGTCGCGGGAAGAAAGTTGGCCAGGACGGACGAGCAGAGAATGGAGGCAGGATACAAGCGCTCGCAGCGCTACCTGAGGGACATGCAGTCTAAAGACGCAGCTTCCCTCTCAGTACGCGACAAGCGCTTAATCCGGAAGCATAAATTCCACGTCCGGAAGTACGAGTCTCTCGTAAATACTACTCAGTACAGCACACAAAAGAACATACGCGACGAAACTTTTTAAAAAGGCCTTAATCCACCAGCGCCGGCAGCTAAGGATGGTGGCAATAACATTTATACAGGCCCTTCCAAAGGCAAGAAAGCCGGCCACAAAAGAGATGTCCAACCTGCTACGGCACCTCTGGCCGCACTGATGACCAGAACGCAGTCAAAAGACAACGTTCCAACGACTCCCAGGCTCCAGAAGAAAACGGATAAAAAAATCTGCCAGCCTGACATCGGCGCCCGAGCTTCAAGTGGGATTCTCGACCGGAGTAATCCAGAAGGAAGAAACTCTATGAAAAGATGGCTGATGGTGGAAGAAGGCATTCTGCTGAAGATGCATGAAGCCTTTGCTACGGACGAGGATGACGCGTTCACCGAGTTTTACGGGGCCAAATGGCATAGGGGCGTGGAGATTGCTGGATGCGGCAATCTTAGAGCTCTCGAATTCTTATCGGCATGCGTCAACAATCTGAGCGGACTCTGGCCAGATATGAACATCAGAATTGTGCCAATCGACAAAATCCCCAGCTGGATCACTATGAAGGTATGGGTCCCGCCTCCAATCCTGGAGGATAATGTTATTCTGGACCTCGTCAATGGCAGAAACAGAGTCTACAAACTGGGTATTGTAAGTTAGTCCTAGGACGAGCGAGATACGAGGGAGATGGAAAGAACCTCTGGATCAAGATAGGTCTAGAGTCCCTAAATCTCCTGAGGCTCTCGAACGGAACCATCAAGTTCGGACTAAACCGACTCCGGACGTCCGTCCCCGACGTGGATGAAGAGGACAGCAACACCGGGCGCCATGAAAGTTGTGCAAATAAACCTACAGCACTCTGAAGCAGCGTCGGACGAGCTGTTGAGAGTAATGGGTAAAGAAAAGATAGACGTGGGACTTAAACAGGAACCTTGGCTGGCGAGCAAAAAGTCCGCGGTCTCAGGTCACGTAATCTCACGCTCGTTTTCCCGAAGACAGAAGGTAAGATTCGAAGCAGTATCGTAGCCTGTAGAAACATAACTCTGACAGTGATCTCCCGCTACAGCAACGAAGACCTTGCAGTGGTTGCAATGGTACACCAGGATAAACCTATACTTGTTTTTGCATCCATATAACTGCCTTATGAATCTGCCAATTCCCCCTCAGATGAGGTACGCTCTCTGGTAAGATGGTGTAGAAGTAAAGGGCCCGACGTAATCATCGGAGGAGATGTAAACGCGCACCATACCATATGGGGCAGCACAGACATAAACAAACGAGGTGAGTCACTACTTGAATACTTATTATCCACTGATGTAGTTATCTGTAATAAAGACAGTAGACCCTCATTCTTTGATAAAATCAGGGATCAGGTTATAGATTTAACTTTAGTATCCAATAGCGATTCAATAACAATATCCAGGTGAAGAGTATTAAATGAATGTTCCTTCTCGGATCACCATATGATACATTTCAATTGCGAAAAATAGTTTTCTGGTGTCTTTTCTTGAACTTTTTTTGCACATATCAATTGATATTAATTTTGTAATCGTGATAATAAAAAAAATCGGGAAATTAGGTCGGAAAATACCTGAAAAACCTTACTCGTTGTAATCAAATTCCTACTCGTTCGTAACTGATACTTACTCGCTACGGGAAGGAATGTCTTCTTATATTATATTGTTTTTGCAGTTGACCACATGACGAGCAATCTTGTCGATGCCTTCTTCGAGTCCTGTCCAGAACGCTCACCACCCCGGAAAACCAATCAAACATGGTGGATACCGGATCTGAAGCAACTCAGGAAGGAAAGTAGAATGCTATTCAACAAAGCCAAAAAAGAGAAATCAACGGAAAGCTGGGAAAAATATCACACAGCTACTAGAACCTTTAAAAGAGAGTCCAGAAAGGCAAAAAGAAACTCCTGGACGAATTTCTGTGAAGAACTGGAAGACATTAGCGAAGCCTCTAGACTCCGCAAAGTGCTGTCCAAACCCCCCAGTGCACCAGACTTCCTTATGGGACCAGAGGGACTGCTCGCGGAGAACAGCCAAGAGACTCTAAAACTTCTGAGGAACCCCAATTGTTGGGTTGTAGCGAAGTTTCAGTTGCAGTGAAAGCGGACACTTCCACGGCCAACATGGATGAACTTATCTGAACTGTTATAAAGCGTGATCCATTTCGAGGACCCCTACTTTTTTAAAGAAAAAACACAGAAAATTCAAATTGAATGGGGAATGTTTATTATCATTTAAAAGAACATTCTTTGGCATTTATTTTTTGAAGATTATGTCTATCAAATGTTGGCCGCGGCTACGTCTCAGATGGTCCATCCGTTGAGTCCAATTTTCGATGATTCGTTCGAGCATTTCGACTGGTAACTGGCGAATGACACGCGTGATGTTTTGCTCCAAGGCCTGAATCGAAGAGGGTTTGTTCGCATAAACTTTAGACTTTGAAATCAAATGTCGACGAGATCACGAGCTTCAATTTCAGGCATCAAATAGTCGGTTATCATGGCACGATAACGGTCGCTATTGACGGTTACGTTTTCAACGGCATCATTTTTGAAGAAATATGGACTGATGATTCCACCGGCCCACAAACCACACCAAACCGTTTTTTTTTTCTGGATGAAGTGGCAGCTCTTGAATCTCTTCAGGTTGCTCTTCGTCCCAAATGCGGACATTTTGCTTGTTTTCATACCCATGGAGCCAGAGATGGGCCTCATCGCTGAACAAAATTTGGATCGAAAACGTCGGATCTTCTTGGAACTTTTCAAGAGCCCATAGAGCGAAGCGATGTCGCTTGGGAAGGTCGGGCGGCTTCAGTTCTTGCACAAGCTGTATTTAGTATGCTTTAAATTTAAGATCTCGACGTAAAATGCGCCTAGTCGTTCCATACGTCAGTCGGAGTTGCTGCGAACGGCGCCGAATCGACTCTCCACGGTCTTCGTGTACACTCTCTGCTACGGCCGTTACATTTCCTTCTCGGTGTGCTGGACGTGGTCTATTCGGTCGAATATTATACAATAATGAATGCAGGGTCTTAAGATGGGCGATGGTGTTGCGAATAGTACGCTCAATAGGCCGATAATGTTGACCATAAGTTGAGCGAAGTGCACGAAACTCATTCCTCACAGAACGTGAATTTTCGTAATAAAGTTGAACGATTTGAAAACGTTGTTCAGGCGTAAGTCTTTCCATGATGAAATGCCAAACAATACTTAACAAAAATAACATGACAGCATGACACGACTCACACGTGATCTGTCAAAAAAGGCTATTGAAAAAGGAATCTCTACTTGGATCACCCGTTAGATGACGAGAAAATATGCTGGGAGGTGAGATCCTTCAAGCCTTTCAAATCGGCAGGTCCGGATGACATCATTCCAGCTCTGTTACAAGAATCCTTGGAACTTATTCTACTATGGCTACGCGCAATTTTATCTGCAAGTACCCAAGGCATGGAGAGAAGTCAAAGTGGTCTTTATCTCCAAGGCGGGAAAAATTAACCACAGTACGACTAAGGACTATAGACCAGTCAGTCTATCATCATTTCTCTTGAAAACAATGGAAAGACTAGTTGATCTAAATGTGAGGGGAAAACTGACACCATAAAACTTCAGTACGGCACAACACGGCTACCTGAAAGGTAAATCTGTGGAGACGGCCTTACATGAAGTGGTAGGATTTATCGAGGACTCCCTTCATTACAAAGATTACACCATGGCGGCGTTCCTAGATGTAGAAAGCGCCTTCAATAATGTTAAGATAGCATCAATACTCAACGCCCATGACAGCATAGGCTTACACCCAGGCATAACCAAGTGGACAGATTACATGCTCAAAAGCAGAATCATAAACTCAACTATGGGCAGTGGTTCGGCAAGAAAGCGAGTTACAAGATATTATGGAATCTAGTGACAGGGATGATAAATTTGATACTTTAGTACTTTTTTTGGTACTTTTCAGACCCTCACAGTACCGTGATACTCCCGCGACACATTTGATACTTTTTTTTTATCAAACATGTCTTTGCATAATATACACTTTTTCAAAAAAATAATAGAAGTCTCTTTCGACATGGTTCGACATAGGTACGCAACCCAAGAAATATGTTCGGCTCTTTATATTACAACAAAATTCAGTTTGTTTTTATTGCGTGTGAAATCGCGCCTTTCAAGTTTCAAAAGTGAAAAAACTTGCGATTTGACAAATTTTGCATTTTTAACGAAATTAAATGTTGTAAAACGTGGCGTCTACACCAAAAACTCAAATTTGTCTGGAACCATCACGTGGGGTATAATCGTATATCAAAACGTGCAGCAATTCTAACAAGGAGCGATACTGGATAAAATAAAATGTAACGTCAATTAATTTTATATTAAAATTGGACCGACATGAATCACTTTTTTCTATAGATGATTTTATGCAATATACTCGTAATCGGCTAAAAATTCGTTCTGTAGAGCGTCAAGAATTATAATAAAAAGGTACCTCTATATGTTTAGAGTCTAAATTATTTTGTATAAGTTTCCGTAAATATCGGTTTATATTTGCGATCTGTACGATTTTAAAATGAAGCATTTCAGATAGTTAACCATTATATGTGTGCTTATTTTGATCCAATAATTTGGTATAGGGTAGTACAAACCAAAAGTTTTATGCTGCTAAAAGCTTTTAGTAGCTTGTTATCAAGAAGTTGTTCATGTATTACTGGATCTTACTAATTTGTATCTCAATATTTCAAGAAGAATTTAAACAAATTTTAAAATTAGTACTTTTTGGGTCCATAAAGTACCTTTTTTGAACGATTTCTGTACCATTTGGTTACTCTCAATTATCATCCCTGTCTAGTGATAAACGAAATCCTAATGGATCTCGGCAAAACAGGAATTAAAATCAATGCGTATGCAGACGACGTCGTGATTTTGATTAGAGGCAAATTTTTGCCTACGTTCAGCGAGATCATGAAAAGGTCACTAAAAGGATTATCACGTTGGGCAGAAAAAAAATGGACTAGGAGTTAACCCAGCGAAGACGGGTTAATAAAATTCAGAATTTTCAACTCCCTACACTACAGAGAAAGGTACTTGAACTATCGAAAGAAGCTAAGTACTTAGGCATCAGCCTTGATTCCAAGCTGTCCTGGAAAAGGAATTTGGAAAGAAAGCGTTATGCGCCTTCTATCCCTGCAAGAAAATTTTTGGAGGGTATTGGGGTTTGCAACCGAAAATGATACACTGGATGTATACATCGATTACACTGTGCGACACAATTTCCCTCCCAAGAACGAGACTATATAGGAATGAAACTATAGCCCAACAGTAGATAAGCTGCATACTCAGTTTTTTATTTCGTGATCGTTTGTCCTTTTCACAGGACTTTGAAAATTTCAAGGATAACAATTTTAAAATATTTTTAT